>JAWWMO010000121.1:65557619-65591867 GCA_035047845.1 Dendrocincla fuliginosa | reverse complement strand
CGTCGGAGGGGTCCCGACCCGACCCGGCCCGGCCCCTCGGCGCGGTGGAGTGGCGGGGCACGGAGGCGCCGGCGGGGCGGCTCGCTCATCTCGTCTCATCTCATCTCGGCTGGGCTGGGCTGGGCTGGCAGCGCCCTTCCCCGCGGAAGCCCCGGAGGGGCAGGGGGCGGTGGCGCGGAGCCGCTCCCGGCCCATTGTTGCCCCCGAGGTGGCGGCGAGAGGCGCCAGCCCGCGCCCTGTTCGCCGGTGCCGGTCGCACCTGCCGTGCCCGCAAGGCACAACCTCCGCTGCGGAGCCTCCGCGCATCCCGCCCGCTCCGGCTCTCCCGGCCCGTCGCGGACAGGCGAGCGCCAGCGGGAGGCGGGAGGCGATATCCCCGCTGCGGCGGAGGCGCTGCCGGCGAAGTTGGAGCGCGGGCGGCGGCGAGAGGGGCGGCGGGGAAGCGGCGGCCCCCGGGGCTCCCCGCCGGGTCCGCCAGCAGCGGCGGGGCGCGGCCTGATGTTCCGGGGTGCCGAGTGTGGGATCTTTGCCCGATTCCGACCAGCTCGCGTGGCCAGGGAGCGGCACGCTGGGGCTGCGGGAGCGGGATGCTGGAGAGAGGCGAGCCGGTCGGTTCGCCCGTGCGTGTGGCTCAGAATTGTCAGTGCAAAGATGGGAAAACTGCAGGGTACTCAGAGTAAATTATTTCACCGAAGGCACAGGAAAACACTGGAACCATCTTACTTAGGTCTTTTGCACTCACCTGTCTGCCTGTTGTTTCTTTTGCACTGCATTTGATTAGGGCAGAGGTTTTTACTACGAAACAAGAGTCCATCCAGTGCCTAACTGGTTGCACTTCTCCAGAAGTAGCTCCTGTCTGAAAAGACAGCTGGAGCCATCACTTCTGCCTAATGACTCTTTACTTGCTAACAGAGCAGTTGCAGCAGTGGAATGGTGCGTACCAGCCTTGGCCTCATTGTCCCAGCTTTAGTTTCAGATACGGGTAGGACGGTCAAGATACTAAACCCAGCCCTTCTGTCTGGATATATTAGGTTTGAAGATGAAGGTCGTTGACCCTTTGAAGCTTTTAAATATTAGGAATTACCTTTCTTACAAGTGTTACATTGTTACAAATACCTGAAGCTGTTTGCTCTCTACTACATGCAGCTAATTAACAGTGACCAAACCAGGAGGATTTTCCAAAGCATCAATAAGGGAGGAAATGTTTATCTTTTGTTATCTGAGGGTGAGAAGGACTGAAAAGAAATCAAAACAAGAGTGGCTTCAACTCAATCACACATTTTCTTGTACATGTGGATTTGCAACTCTCAGTACAGTAAAGTTCACTCAATCCCTCAGCATGACCGTCTGTGTCGTCTTAGGTGTCCCGTGCTTGCAATATCCTGCTCTCCTTCTGCTTGGTTATCCTGAGGTGTGTCAGTCCTGAAATAAGACACTAGAGAAAAGAGGTTTTCTTAGGACCAGCAAGAGATATATATTAAGATGTGGTGAAGAGATCAGGTACAAGAGCAATAGGTTCTCCTGTGCAAGTGGTAGTAGTGACCTCTGGGGAGTCATCAAATTGACCACAGTTGTCATGGCTAGGAGGCATTGGATTAAGTCATATAGTCTAGGCAGTTATCGTGCTTATGCATTTATATGATTCTCAGCCATAGATGAAGAATCAGATCAATATTTATTGTTCTTTATATATGATTGAAACGAGAATACCTAGGTTGTAGTGGGTTTGTTTTGATTTTTTGTTTGTTTATTTGGGGATTTTGTTTTGATTTTTAAGGGGAAGAAAAGGGTAGAAATTGGCTGTGGTGACTGAAGTTCAAATCTCTGATTCCGAAACTTGAATCTAGAAATGAGATCTCCCATTGCCCAGAGGAGCAACCTTGCAAACAGAAGCTCAGTCACTTTTTCATGAATGCGTTCTTTTTTCCTCCTCAAATATGAAATAAGAGTAAAAATTTTCCAAATTTATGTGATTTATTGAGAAGAAGACTTTTTACTAAGAGATTTTAATCCTTAGCCAATCCCACAGTCTCTATCAATGGACATTTTGCCCAAGTTAGGTTTCCTTAAGTTTCTTTCAACTTTCCATGGGAACTAATATCTCAATCTGTGTAACATCATGGTTTTCATCAGTATTTCTGCTGATACAGTGAAATCAGTCCTGACACAGTGAAATCAATCCTGATGCAATGTCTATATTTTCATATTCTGTGGAAACAATAGCATGCAAATACATAAGGGAAAGGAAGAAATATATATGCCATATCCATAAAGTATGAGCTCGGAACAACCCAAACATTGGCTTTTCCAACTGTTTTTTTTACTACAAAAGGGTAGCACTTTCTCTGTGCTGCCTATACTTTGTGTGCACAGTTGCTTGAGACCCATTTGTGAAAGATTCCTGATTGACTCATTGTGATGAGCTCATGTGCTTCTGTTTTCTGCTAGACAAAGCAGAGGATCCTCAGGCAGACATCAAAATAAAAAGGCTTGCAACAGCTGGGGCTGCAAGAAACCTGTTTATAGCTGGTGGAAACATAGAATAGTTTGGATTGGAAAGGACCTTTAAAGGTCACCTAATCCAAGCCCTGCTGCATTCATCTGGAACATCTTCAACTAGCTCAGGTTGTTCAGAGTCACATCCAACCCAACCTTGAATGCTTCCGAGGATAAGGCATCTACCACATCTCTGGGCAATCTATTCCAGTGTTTCACTACCCTCATAGTAAAAAACTGCTTTCTTATATCTAATCTGAATTGAATCTTTTAATTTAAAATGCTTATCCTGTCCCAAGAAGCCCTGATAAGAAGTCTGTGCCCAAGGAAGGGACAGATTATGTTGTGGTCTCAGAGGGAACATGACAGCAGGAGACTGGGGGTAGACACTGGCAGAAACTGAACATTGTTTCTCTCTCATGTTATATTTAGTAGTTCGGTCACCCAGTCACTTGCTGATTCATGAATTATCTTCGAAGTTTCCTCTTAAAATTGTTTTACAAGCTATAGAAGCTTATTTTAACTTCAAATTCCAACCTCTCCTCTCTGTTCACTCAATAGATCCCAAAGTAATAAACACTGAAACAACCCCCCAGGGTGTTTGAGAGAGAACACACTGAAAGCAGAGCTGTTTGACTGTAAAAATCTATTTCAGTGATCACAGCAAACACTGCACTCTGAAAAAAGTTGACTGTAACAGAAAACCAAAGTAAAACACAAAAGTGAAGGGTCACAATCATGGAGGACCGCAGAGTCTTAGCAAAATTGTGGAATTTACTGGAATAATTTGAATATAAATTCTGGGTTGTCAGTGATGGTGAACATGACCTGCTGCAATTACATAAACTTCCTGTTATTCTTGAAGTAGATGTGGTGCCTAGGGACAAGGTTTAATGGCAGACCTGGCAGTGCTTGGCTAATGGTTGGACTCAGTGGTCTTAGAGGTCTTTTCCAACTTTAATGATTCTATGGCTTTGAATTGCTGTTGCATTAAGGGGAAATGTGGTGGTGATTACATACTGCAGATATGTTCCTGGACCTGTGACACACACCCATGGTCCATAAATCCCAGCTGCAGGGCACTGCCTGCCACCTTCCTTGTGACATTTGCTGAGCAGGTGTCCCCAGCTGAACCTGCCCTGATATATTGCAGAGGAGAGGAAGAATAATGTTACTTGCTTGATTGCTTGATTCCTTGCGTCTTCAAACTTCTGTGAAGCCGAAATTGGACTCCACCAACTCTGTCTGCTTGTAGAAGACCACTTAATGAGCAGTGACTCACCTGCTCCGCATTGCCTCCCACCTATAGTGTGAAGCAAGAAAATAAGGAGATAATCATGTGGCTAGGAGTTCTGCGGTTCTCCACGCCTCCACTCTGGCACCTACGTGTCTCAGAGATACCTGTTGGTGGGTCTCAACCATCTGGCTGTATTCCAGCACAGAGAGGGGGCTTGTGTCCCTTTCTTGCACTGCCTCGATGATCTGAAGGGCAGAGAATCACCTGCCAAACACTGTCTGTGGTCCCTGAAGTATTTTTAACTAATTTACAGGTTGATCTTGTGTTGGGAAAGCTGGTTATCACCTCTTTAGAGGAACTGGACAGACAATAAATATTGCTGAAACACAGGGGGGAGCAGGTTGCCAAATGATCTCTTTGGGGGATTCTTACAAATTATGTCTCTAAACAAGAGCCAACAAATGAGATATCTGCTTATATGTGAAGACTATCTCTGTAGTCCTGGGCACTGGGACAAGGAAGGAAAATGAAGTTTCTGCAAGGAACATGAATTAATATCTTTAGATGCTGTGACAAAGTTATTTTAGCTAAGTAAATGAGATTATTCTGTCTCCAGAGTAACATCTAAGGCACTGCTATTGTATTGCTTTCCTTGATGAGGACTTTTTTAGAAAGGTGGGTGGCACATGCATTTTTCTGGGTTTACCCATTTGTATCTCAGTACTTTCTTAAGGAATACTAGCTATAAAATCTAGCTATGTCTTATCTTGCTCTTTCAAGGATGTCTTCATAGGCTTTTTCTTTCTCTCTGTTGCTAAATGGCATTTTGTATTTCTCAGAAGTTCCCTAAGAATTGTATCAGAATATGAGAGACATACTTGAATCAGAAAATGAAAAAAGAGTAATTTCAACCATTCAGTGTCATGCCATCTTTTAAATAGCTTTGTAGTTATGTTCTCTCCACTAGTGAATTGTGAAAACTTTCTCAGGAACAGTATGAGTCTCTTCCTACTTTGCTCACTTACTTATTTTATAAAATAAATTTTAGCCTTGTGCATAAAGCCATTGCAGGGTCTTATTCCTGTCTTAGGAACAGGAAGAAAAAATAATGTTGCTAATAACTATAATTTATTAAGCTAGGCAGTGATTTATTGAACAAGATTATATGAAGAAAGGCAATTTAGATTCATTCTATCAGAAAGCCTGGCTGTTTGGGTGCAGTCTGAGTAGAAGTGTTGCTTTTTTAGTATGTTACAGACCCAATTCATCCCTGATACTGGAGTTAGGAAGAATTTGGTCTGCTAGATGACTAACTTTGGACTTGAACCATGTGTCAAAGCTACTGATTCCTCAGAGGTGAGAGCTGTTTGTATGGTGCTGCAAGTATCAAAAGCTATCACGTAATTTTTTTTTCTAATAACATGTATCTACATAGTAAATCAGGCAGAGGGGTTTATGTACTAGAAAGAAGCTGAAACGGAATAATAATGAAATTGAAGCAGTGTGTTTCATTGCCCCAAAGCAGTAACATCTTTCAGTTGACTGATCAGAGAAGCAAACAAACAAAATAATTTATGGCATTTTTTTTTTTTTTGTTAATGAGAAGCGAGTCAAGGATCAAACATATCATTTTTGAATAAAAATAAAAAGTGAGTATTCATGACCTTCACTTGTTTTGCTTTCTTCTTCAAAACAAAAGAATTTACTTCCTTTGGAATTTTTATTCTTTGAAAGTACAGATAGCTTCTCCAAGTCCACCCAGAGTAACAGTGACTGTAGAAGAATGGGCCTGAGCTCAATTCAGATAGCTGTAGTTCTCCTTTTAGGTAAACATTTTAATCCATCCTGAGGTAAGTTAAAGAAAATGAGTTCAGAGCACAGATAAAGCAAATAGGTTGGCTTTCTTGTGCCTGCTAGTTTTATTCTTTTTGGTCGAGGAAGTGGGAAGGTCATGTCTGGCCACAGAAAAGCATCCTGGCAGAAGATAGAGAAATCAAGTGATGAAAAATTGTCCGCTGTTTCCTTTTTCCATAGTTTACCTTTAATTGCCATTTTGTAAGCAAATGACTTCTGCAAATTACCTATGTTCCTAAAAATCTGGGTCCATAAGGGAAATACCTGTAAAACATGAGGAAAAGATGTTCTTTCCCCTTCCTCTCCAAACAACCTGTGCCAGACTTACTAAGTGCATTACTAAATTCTTACTGAATGTAGACTTACTAATTGGCATGCCATAGTGCACTTAAAATGCTTTGATTTTGGAGCAAAGATGAGGTAAAATCCATAAAGCTTCCATGTTGCTGTAGCACATACTGGAAACCTGTCCAAGTTTGGTTTCAAAGTGTCTGAGTGCGGTTTCCTAACAGGTTTAGAAGCAAGGATCGGAAAGTTTTGTCCCCCTTGCCTTGCTTTTGCTCCTGAGAATTTGCACCTTAGAAGATCCAAGCCTTGGCAGTCCTGTTCTGAGACAGGAATTGTTTGGAGTGATTTGATACGGTAAGTTCACTGTAATCCAAACCCGACAGCCCGCATACTGATTGGAAAAGACTTTCCCTAGGAGGGGCAATTCGGCAAGGCAAAATATGTGGGTGTCTTCTGTCTACCTATGACATTCAAAATGCCGGTACTTACTGGGTGCCTGTCTGTAAGCGGGAATTTTTGACACTGGCTGTGCTGTGGGCTTTGGGAAGGGGTTACTGCCTCTTGAACCAGAGGGGTTTCAAAGGAGCAGCACCGTAAATGGCTCCATAGAGAAAGAGGGAGGAATGGACAGAGTGGCTCTTATGGGATGGACAGAGCAGCTTTAATGTGCTAATGAGGGGAAGGCCAGATGCCAGCAGCGATCAGAAGGGCTCTTTGTGGCTCTGTCTCTTTGGAGATGGCTGAAGTCTCTGTCCTTATCGGGGTTGTTTCTGCAGGCAAAGGGAAACACTGGGGCTATTAGTGAGGTGTTCCCTTCCTTAAGTCAGCAGATAGTCTGACAGATCAGCATTTGAATACTGATTAGGGCTAATTCCCAAGAAAGCTTAGGAAAAAGAAGTTGCTGAAGAAGCTTGACTTTAAAAACTACAAAAAATCACCCCCCCCCCCCAAACCCAACAACGACAGAAATCTCATGCTCAGTCTTGCGAGTTGAGCTCAAACTCAGCTGAAATCACCTGTTGCAAGAACAGCTGTATGGGGAGTCATAAATTGCTATGACTGTAAAGTGTGTAAGTATTGGTAGTTCTCAAATTCATGTTGTGAACTGTTTAATCTACCTGTCTGTTCTTATTTACGTCTGTCATCCATCTCACTGAGTTTTTAACTATAAACACACTAGTTTTGAAGCTTGTCTTTCAGCTTTCTCTGACTTGGTTTTTCTCATGATTTAAGGAAACATTTCTTCAATATGTATTCACTCTCAGCCATTTTTCTCAGAGACACCAAATGATTGAGGTAGCAGGTTTGACTCCCATGCATCACATTCTCCTCAATATGGCTGGAACTAAAGAGCCAGAGATATAAGGAGGGAGTGTCATCACAGCCTGGCTGTGCTCGGGGAGAGCACCTGTACAGCGACACTGTGCAGTACATCTGCAAGGAGTATGCTGGCTTTTTGGGGTGTGCCACGGTACACAGGGATAACCAAATAATTTCCTAGAATAGGCGGATGACCCTTGCTCTTACCAGAAAGGTCTGTCCACAAATGACGCCATGCAGGTGCCAGAGTAAAAAATAGGGGCACCTGTTAAGCCAGCCTTCTGTTCGTCTGTTTGTAGCTGATAATTTCAGTAATTTCAGTCCTTAATTTCAGTTTCCTCTTGGTGTGCTTGTCAGTTGCTTCCTTACACTGCCTGTTCCCCACGCGGTATGAGAGGCCACACTATCTTCAGACAGGCTTGACCTGTGCAACGTGTAGGAACTTAGGAGATGGATAGCGAATCGCCTCTTTTGCTATATTTTTTTTTTCCTGTCAGGAAATGTAGATGACTCAAAACCTTTTAAAGAAGGATAGGACTTTTTCAAGACTGCATGTTCAATAAAGTTTCTTATGTACAGATTTTTTTTGGATGGAGAGCAAGTAAGACTTGGTTACTCTCATGGTAACAAGGTGATGGGAGTATTTATGTAGGAGACCAGGTTTAACTCTGCTTTGCTGCATCCCTGAGGGCTGCTGTGAACACAAACTTTGATGTCCTCTTGGAATGAAGAACTTCAAAAGCTCGTGGTTTTGTCTTAATGCAAAATGTGAAAACGTTTGAAAATTAAAAGTTTGGACCTAGAAGATGCTTTTTTTTGCCCAGCTCATCTCCCAAGACAGTTCAGGCTTCAAGGTGTTCATTTATGAAAGCACACTACGTCTGAAACATACTGCTGCATCTCTAATACAGATAAATTAAGTAATTTATGTCCAGTAGCAAGACCATAATTATTACCTCCCAAAACCAAAGTGTTAATTGCAACCTGTAAGCCAGTATTAGCTGATGATGAAATGAAAACAAAATTTGAAACGTTTATAGTGAGGGCCGTTATTTTACTTAGTCCTCTCTGGTGTTCATTTGTCAAAGAAGCTGTTGTGCCTGTGTCCATAGTCCTGCTTCACTGCATTTTATTGGGCTTCACTGATTTTAAAAGGGTGTCATCTTCTGTGCCACATTCATTCTCATTACTTTTGTCATCTGGCAAATGTTTTGATGTGACCTGACTTTTTTGGCTTTTCATTTGGTAGAAATGGAAAATGAATTAAGACGGGACTAAATGTTTCCCCCCGTTTAGTGAAACAGAGAGGAAGCCATCAGCAGCATGGCAGGGAAATACCAGAGTCTGTACCTGCTCTGGTACCTCTTTGAAGACAAAGAGAGATCCACAGCTCCACTCCAGGATCACTCCAGCCTAATAACTAAAATTCTGATCCTTAATGTTGCCTTGGGGTGCCTAGCGGAGACGTTTCTGGGGAGAGGGGGAATTTGAGGGAGCTGGGATGGGCTGAATGAGAATGGTGGCTACAAGGTAGAAGCAGGGAACTTCTCTCTGCCTTTTTTTTTGAAGGAGAAGGTTGATGTCTAACTCTCCAAGAGCAGACCTGAAAAAAGTCACTGAAAGGTAGGGCCAAATGCTCCAAGGAGGGGTAAGGCATAAGCTGTACCCTATCCTATGCTTTCTGCAAGATTTACCAAGATTTCTGTCTTTGCCTACTCAGGTGCCCCTGTGACTTTCTCAAGGTGCAGTATTTTTCTGCATGGATCTTTGTGGGGTTTTTGGCCCTATGATGGTGAGAAAAATGTTAGAAAATGCTTACTAAAATTAAATAAATTACCTTGTGATTATTTTAAGGCCAGGTATTTTATGGAGTTTTAAATAGTTTTCAGTGGCTTCTGCAGCCTGATTTGGGCCATTTGCCTTCTGAAATCTCTTCTTACTAGAAGCTGAGAGCCATAATTAAACTAAGTGTTTCTTTCCTGTTGCTCCTTTCCTTTTCTCTCTGCTGCTGGTATAGACAGGAGATGCTTTTGATTATGTTTTTTTTAACTCCCTGCTGCCAGTATATTGAGGTCTGTAGGGACTGTCCTGAGTAGCTGGAAACTGAGGAAGGACAGCAAATAGCAGGCAGGGTGGGAAAAGTTGAGCAGGAAGCTGGAAAATATTTTAACGGGTATGGGATTTGATACTTGAAGAAAATAAAATTTTAAAGTTGTAGATATAATTTTCTTTAGGCTGGGTATGAGGATTAAGTACTGTCAGGCAGAAGAAGTTTCCAAGCTTCATCTAATATAGTGGGGGAAAAGCCAGCACTCAAATATATGTAATGATCAACTGCAGTGCATACTTTTTCTGCATAACTTACTCAATATGCATGTGTAACTTCCAGCCAGACTTTGGATACCTGGCCCCTGCGTTGTGTGCCTGATGTGCTGAGGGGATGCTTCATGTCAAAATTATTGTTTTTTCTGGAATTTAGAGATTACCATTTGCAGAAGTGCTGCCTGGCTTGTCCCAGAGCAGAGGACCACCTGTGGGTAGCCCTGAAGACCTTGTTCTATTGCCTCTTCTTCACATTCTTCTATCAAAGATGCTTTGCTTTGATTTAGTACTCACTAGAATTTTGTTGACTGGGGGTTTTTTTGGGTTCAGTTTGTGGTGGGGGAATCATGTCTTGGAAGACATTCAGCAGATTCCAGGACATTTGGAGGATTTAATATAGAAGCACAGGGGCAAGGTGGTCTGATGATTGTCATACACATATGAAGGCACCTCTTACTGGCATTGAAAAGGAAAATTTCAGGTTTTCTGCATTTAAACAAGACGATGACAGCAGAACTACTGTTTAGTAGCATAAATGCCCTCATGGAGTAAGGCAGAGTGGTCATGGTAAGATGCAGTGCTATGCAATGGTGGTTGAAAGGTTGCCAGAAATTGAGGAATTACACTGGATTTATATTAACCAAGTGAAATCTCTGAGATTTGGAATTGATCCTGCTCTAAAGAGGTTACTTGAGTTTAAGACATCAAATAATTCTCTAGTAATTCACTTGAAAAAAAGGACTTTGTGTCCTTGACGGTGTTTAAGCATGTGAGATCTTTTAGGATGAACTACAAGTTACCCAAATTCAACATCCCATTATAAATAAATAATAGCACGTTCTAACTCGTAGAAGAATTTCTGTTAAATTTGATGTCTGAAATTGTTCATGCATATCCATTTGGTAATATTACTGTGTTAATGGAACTTCTTATTACTCAGCTAGATTAATTAACTTTATCCTCACATTTCAACCTATAGATGTATTGAGACATGAGCCCACAGAATCAATACCAATTTCTTTTCTCATTTATGAATATTCTTAATAACATCCAAAATACTGTTACACTCAAGACTATTTAGCTGCTATATATTTTGAAGCATACACTTTGACAATTTTAAATTTGTCTTTCTTCCTTGTCCTTAATGATTATTTTTTTCCATGTATGTGGGGTCTGTTTGAGCAAAGTGCTAGGCATCAAGCATCAAATGAGTCATGATCATACTCTGGTCACTGTGACTGATCAGCAACTTAGGTGCTTCCATTGTTAGGGCTCAGACCAGACCTAATCTTTGAGATGTGTCTTGGCTGCTCTTCTGTGTGGCAGGCTGAAGGCAGAAGAGGGAATAAATGTAATTTACAACTAAGTTGCCTGCCAAATGTAGTGTGTTTTTCTTTGAGCAGCAGCTATGTGTGCATTTATCTTTCAGAAACAGTGCTGTTTGAGAAGCAGTAGCAAGACCAGCTGAAATGGGTAACTGATGTGGGTCTTGTTTGTTCCCATCCAGATCTTGAGCATTAGACAGGAGCTGTTGAAAGCTCATAGTTGGAAGTGAGGGAGGTGGGGGCCAGAACAAGCATGGGGGAAGAAAGCTCTTTGATCGCCTCTGCCTGTGCTGCCAGTTCAAGACTGGTAGACAACACTGATGGTAGACAGAGACAAGTTTTCAGGCAGTCCTGGCACTGGCATTTCTGTTCCTGTCACAGCACCAGTGGTGCTTGAGGATAATGTCCTTTTTTCCTCTGATTGGAGCAGAAATGTTTTATAACTCTGGGACGAGAATTGCTGCGGCTGCTTGATCTCAGCCCAGCCAAAGCAGCTCACCAAATGTTTATGTGGAGAAATGTCCAGCAGCTGCATACACACAGAGATAACATTTCATCCAGTGGTCTGTAAGGTGAAATTCCCTAAAACTAAGTCCTCTCCAGACAGCCTTTGTTGTATTCTAGTAAAAGTTGCTGTATCCTGCTTATCTCACCACTTTTTAGCCTGTTCTTAAATGCTGCTGCTGTAGCTGCTGCTTTTGCATCACTGCAATTACCAAGTATTAAAAGCTCAAGCCTGATAAACAAAATACAGCATGCACAAAAGTACCAGTCAGGTGATAAAGGGAAACTTAGGGAAAAAAATCACACCTGAACTTATAATTTTCTAACTGTATTATCACAGTTAGAAAAATGGGAAGATGTCCTGTGAATACTGGCTGCCTGATCCAGTTATGAAGTTTGGGACCAAAGCCAGAATGTGAGGATTTGTGTCATCCTGACTGTGCTTGACTAAAAGTTGCAGTAGAGCTGGTGGATAAAATACACCTCAAACAACCTGTTGCAGGGCAGGGCAGGAAGGGGTGGGGTTTTGCCTGTTTTGTTTTCAGGAGAAGCTGCAGCAGCAGATAAGGGGAAATACTGGGTTCTGAAGAACCTGGGGAGAAGTTACATACAGTAGCTCCTGATTTACAGTGCAAAATTGAACACCAATTGGATTTTTTGGCCCTCTGCAAATCTCTCAACCTCCCTGGGTCTGGTTCAGCACCTGTAAAATGGGGCTAATTAAACTTAACTACCTGAAAGAGTTGTTGATTAGTTAATGCTAATAAAATGCTATACACCGCTATAAAATACAGCATAGTACTCAGAAGCATCTGTTCTGTAGTTACTGTGATGCTTCTCTGAAACTTTATGGGCAAACTTTGCCAAGAAATAAAATTAGTAATGTGTGCAGTACATGTAGGCGTCAGGAGATGAGGGAGAGATGTCTAAGTTTCAAAGGCATCTAACTTTCCTGATCTCCCTCCTGTCAGAATACAAAGGGAGGTTTCCCAAGAGCACCTGAAGTGGTCTGGCACTGAAACTGGTGTCAGATGAAGCTGGGACTACAGTGTAATGTTCTGGCAGGTGGTAGAAATGCTCCATACTCCACTCCTGGCTTCTCATTCTTAGTCTTGACCCTGTCCCCAGCTTCTTCCCCCTTTGTTGTGCTGGTGCAGCTGTCTGCACAGTGGCATGGAGAAACAGGTTGGGGGTTTGATTCAGGTGGGGAAAAAAATGGGAAAAAGTTTCTGTTGTTGGTTTGTATTTCCAGATGAATATTTTCTCCAGTTTAGTTTATCATACAACTACAAGCACATGGTGAAGTGACTGGTACAGGGGTGAGAACAAGTGTCTGGAGATAAAATGAGTCTGGGGCTGCTGAAACTCTCTTGACACTGGAGCCTGTAATAATTTCTGAGGTTTGCATCTCAGAAACTATTTATTCTTTGGGATATTTGTGATGTGAATAAGTGCGTTATATGAACAATGCACATGCATTCACACAGTGACTTGGTTTAGTAGGAGATTGTTAGAAAACAACAAAAAAAGCAGTGGTAGAGGGAAGAAACCATTTCCAAATCAGCCCCTCCTTCACTGATGCCTAGAAATTGTTGGGAGAGGGTCAAGAGTTACCTGATGAAAAGATTCAGCAATCTCCCAGTCATTTCACAGAGCTGGGTAACGTAAACAGGAGCTAAGGCTGGGGATGAGTTTGTTCTTAAATCAGTTTCATGAACTGCCAAAAGGAGGTCTCACTTCTGTCTCTTCCTTGGGAAACGTTGCTGTTGTAGCTGGGGTTTTAGATAACTTTTCATTGGACTAATGTCTGGACTGATGAAAGAAAGGAAGCTGTGAACAGGGAGGAGCAAGGGCAGGGGAATTGGGGGGAAACAGGGTTTGGAGGTAAAAGGAACTGGAAAGAAGGAAAAGAAAATATATCTTTCTGTGGTCTCAAGGTTTTTATTTGGCTCATCTGCATTTTAATACCATGTCTGGCTTGTTGTCAAAGTCCTTAACTTTTGCTACTCATGCTGTCCTGTCTTCTCCAGTGTTAGAAACACTAGTGCTGATATTGCTGAGGAGAGTGGTGTTGAACACATGTGAGACCTGTTGGGTATTGACAGCTGGTAAACACTCAGCTGTAGCCAATTCCTCACTCAGATAGGGGGGAAGTGATATTATTGTACCAAGAGAGGAAAAAGAAGGTGGCCAGACATCACGTAGCATGAGTCTGAAGGGAGCTGGTGGAAAAATGTGTGCTGTTAGAGCTGTGAGTACTTGCTATGTGCTGCTGGAGTTGATGGTGGAGGTGTGATGCAGTCCTAAATTGACAATAGTCTTCTTTGTTATTAAATTTATTTATTTTTAGGCAGGCCTGAGTTCAGTAAGGATGGGTATTTGTGAAAAACCTTAGTTATAAGCATGCCATATGTTTCCCTGTTGCTAGAAGGGAAGCCTTATTGCTGGTATAGTTTTTTCACAATAACTGAAAGAGGTGCATCTTTAGCAGGTCTAAAATCATTACATCTAGTGTGCATCATTGCTCCTGTGGGCTTTGTGACTCATTTCTGACTCTCTGCCAAGATGTGCAGTAACTTCTTATACTGTGGTTGATTAGAAAAATAGCCAAATCAGTGGTGGCCAAAATCAATGGCCACTGAACTGGTTTGTCTTGCTTTCCGTGACTCTCCTATATAGTACGTTGTGAATAGCTGTTTTTATTTGGCTGATGTGACCTTGGAGGTTCATTGCTCTTCCCTGGCCTCTTTCTTTCTAGAGCCAGCAGTTGCTTTCCCAAAAGCTGTGCTTTTGAGGGAGTCCTGTAATCTGCAATCCCATAGCTTCAGTTACCAAAATAATTTTTTAAGAGCAAAATATCTACCAATTTGGTCACCTCGGGAATGGTTATGAGATTGTACTGACATAGGCAGCTATCTGGAGGCATTTCTTTATTAGTCCTGCTTCCCAAATTGATCCTGTATCCTCCTAGCTGTTATATTTTTGCTTGCAGTACTGGTGTGGGGAGGTGCTGCACAGTTTTGGTGTAGCCCTTCACTGCAATCTCTTCTCTCCTGCAGCAGGTAAAGCTGTTGTATTTAGAGAACCAAAACCACAGGCAAGCAAAGGAGGAACATGGGTGTTGTAGAAGATAATAAGCATAAAACAGTATGACTGCATACTGGGCCTGGAGAGAAATAAAGGATTAACAAATCCAGACAGAGAGCATATCCTATTGTTCCATTCTTCATTGTGATTCTACTGAAAAAAAGATGGAAATGATAATAGAAATTCCAGATCAGGGCTTAAAGCCTTTTTAGGTTGTGACTTTCTCTTAACTAGAAAAAAAAAAAATTAAAAAATGAATGGCAGTGTGCTTCATCCACCTTTTAGCAAATATGAGATTATGCCTAAATTTCTTGGCAAATTACGTTTATGAATAGATGACCACTTTTCAATCCCTGAAATGGAGTTTTAGGAGACTGCATTTTTGTGACTTGGGTCAGAGGGTTGTGGTTTTTTCTATATGAAGAACTGAATGTGTCATTGTTTAGAGGTCTGGGTTTTAACATCAATAATTTTTTGTGACTACTGAAAGCAAGGTTGACCATGGGACAGCTGTGGTACTTCCTTTTTGGCTTATGCTTCAATGCAGGAATTTCTCTGCTTCATGGCTCCTCTCTCTTCTTTGTTACTGTACAGCCCCCAAGATAGAGCTTGCTTGCTGGGGCTGGTCTTGTCTTGTGGAAGCTTAAACCATTAGTGTTGCCACAATCCTGCTCTCAGTTAAAGTTTTAAGAGCTTGTAAATAAATACAATCCAGGTTGGTATCTAATTGATTAAAAAATCCTTAATGAAACACAGAAATAATCCCACACATTGCATGGGCTAGTGGAGTGATCATGTTCAGACCGGGAAGGTGTCTACTGGCAGGAGTACAGGCTCTGTTGATTTTTAAAGAAAACAAAGTACCACACCTTTCCTAAGGTCCTCTCTCTCCACAAAAAAAAAACCCAAAACACACCAGAAAAACCCGCCCAATTCCAGCAACCTTGCTACAGAGCAATATACAACAGTTTGTGTTTTGATACCAAACTGAGTGAGCAGGAAGCTAGGGAAGAAGGTAAATTCTGCCAGTGTTTGAATCCCAATTGTTGAGAGTGGTGCAATGCAACACAACAAAAATCTCCATTTTGCCTGTCTGTCTCTGTGGCATAGAAATCAATTATCATGGAGAGAAGTATTTGTTTCTTTGCTGCTTTAGCATTTCCTAATAACTATGGCTCAGCTCTGATTTCAGGTAGGCAGAGATTGGCAATGAACTCGTTTGCAGGTGTCATTATGGTATAACCACTCTGGCTGTTTTTATAAACTCAGTGATGGTGATGTACTGAAAGAGTTGGGAAATCTCTTTTGTAAGAAAGACCTGTGGTATGAGTGAAGAAAATATATTGTCTGTGCAGGAAAAAGTGGTACCTCAGCTCTTAGGATGAATTCCTACCTAGAATCAAAATACATGGTACCTGCAGTTTTCTTTTTTTTGCCTGTCTGTCGTTTCCCTTTTCATCCTTCTGGCCCTACATGCAGTTTCCCTCTGCAGCCACGGCAGCACCGTGGTTTCAAGATTTCCTCTAAAGGAAGGAGGAGTATGGGGAGAGTCCCCCATGCCTGGTTAAGAGGGTCTATTATAGAGGATTAACTGCGTTCAAACAATGAAGCCCCTCGAGGAGCCCGTTACCCTTTTGAGATGAGTGTGTGGGTAAGAGGGCACACTGCTGTCCCTGTATCCCAGCCCAAGTGCGTGTGGTGTGATGCCCTGGTTGCCATGACAATTAATCGCGGCTTTTAAGGGCTGGTGTCGACTACAGATCCCTGTAAATTGCCTGGAAGACTAGTTAAAGCTGCTCCTTAGGCACTTCTATTTGATTTTACCCCCAAAGATGGAATGGAGAGGATTTTTTTTCTTCCTACATGTGGGGGGAAAAAAAAAAAAGCAACAGAGTAACAGAATATGCTGTTGGCCTAGCTTTAACTTTCCTGGGTTTGATAAGACACAGAACTTTTGAGAACAATTGCAAACTAGACAGGGATGTGGGAGCTCCCGGCTCTGCGCGTGTGTTCTTCATGCGACCAGCAGATTGTGCATGCCCCGGAAATGTAAGAAGTATAGTTTTGAAGAGGTGTTGCGTGGGTTTTTAAATTTTTTTTCATTGAAAGGTTTGCACCAGGCAATTAATGTGTATCCCTTTGGCTTTTCTTTGTGCCTTAAAAAAAGAACATAGAATTACTGTGCTGTATCAACCGACAGCAAGACTGTACTCTGCATTTGCCTGTTTGCATATGTAACATGAGAGAAACTGGCGATGTTTCCCATGTCATTAGTCCAGAAACTTGGACAGGAGTGAATGCACTTCTTAAAAGTCTTCCTGTAGGTTAAAGCCCCATTCATTGGAAAGACAGTCTTAATTTTGTCAGCACACTATTAGAATGGTTGGAAAAATTGGTCCAGAAGTTTGAGAAGGCTTTTTTTTTCTTCCTTGAAGGCATTAAAGTCTCTCTTACCTTTGATGTTGCTTCTCAAGGAAAAAAAAATGACTAAAACCAAACTCCATAAAGGAAAACAAGTTTAAAGGGATGAGTTATCAAATGCACAATATTCTCTCTTAACCTTAAACAAAGGAGAGGTACGGTTCAGCACAGGTTTGGTTGCTTTTTTTATTTTTTTAATAATGTCACCTTGATACCTGCACATTCATATGTACAACATATGTCTGTGGAAACTTACAGTTACTTTTGCTGGAGATAGTGGGTAAGACGTTGACCTTCTTTGGCATGCAAAATCAGAGTCAATATGCTAAAATACGTTAGGTAACTTTGATTATCAGAACTGTTAATAGTTGTGTGCGCTCAATGCATGCTATATATCCTAGTTTTGGATGATTAGTTTAGTCCTGTTGGTCACAGAGACATTTACAGGACCATAGGTGCATAATACTGGCTTATTGTATTTTTGAATTTTCAGTACATGATGAGCATTGGGTACTACTATTGATAATTAAACTAAAGAAACAGTCCTGTTTCATCTTGTGTATGGCAAATCACTACAGTCTTCCAGAACTGGTCAATCTGGAGCTACAGTACAAGTAATCAAAGTGGACCCAACCTACAGTGTATGTCTCTAGCCATCCTCTCTATCCCTTATTAAAGAGTTTTAAACTGAAAGTGTACAGCATTGCTGTTCAAGGCCTGCAGGCTAAGGTCTTGTTTATTCAGTTTGTATCCTTCAGGATCAGCTTTCCTGTGTGGAACAAGAACCAGTTAAATAAAAAGCAGTCTCCTCCCTTCCTTCCTTTTCATTGTGCCTGTGAAAATCCCTTTCTCAGGTCTGTGTTCTTCCTGGTCAGCAGTGGATAGTGGAAAGCCCCAAAGCAGGTGGTGTTTTTGAGGTAATGCCTGTTCTCCTTGCTAATGGCACTGGAGCTACTAGTCTGAGAAGGTAACATCCTCTGGCCTTGTCCTACCATTGACAGTCAGAGCCCCACCTTGGTGTCCAGCATGAGGGCTTGCAGCAGAGGTGAGAGTTTCAGTTCCTGCCATACCTGTAGTGGCTCTGCATCCCGGATGACTCTGATGATCCAGAAAAACAAAGATTTGAACTTACATATGCTAACACCCGTGCTGCTGCCAAAACTCCCAGATTGTAGCCTCTTGCACTGTTTTTTCCCATGAAACTTTGTTGAAGCCACTATTTTTTGGAGTGCTGGGTTTTTTTTTTTCTGATACAATGTATTTGGTTTTTTTTTTCCCCTCTTTTAATGCAATGTAATACTACAATGGTATTTTTGCTTCAGGCAGCCCTGTGTGGGTAAGCAGTGCTTGCCTTGAATATGTCAGTGTGATTACGCATGTTCTGGGTGCTGTGCAGTGCATCATATTCACCATCATCCTGCATTTTACAGAAGTCCTGAAAATTTCTTTTCATCCTTCTCCATCCATTGCAGTGCCAGGACTCCCTTTTGTGGAAATGGTGAGCCAGGTTCTCAGGGCCTTTCTTAGGTGAAACTCCCTCAGGTCCCAGTGTGATTGTACAAGGAGGCTGATGGATGCTGGGAGGAGATAGCCTACTGTACTGGCAGAAAGCTGAGACTAATCTCCAGTTACAGTATCTTGAAGCCCAGCAGAATGATATATAACAGTTTCTTTACCTCTGCTGGCAATGCAAGAAGAAACTCACTCTTGTTTGATACTACCCTGAGTTTTCACTGCTAAAACTCCTGGATTCTTGCCACCTCAGGGCTACCAGCCATCTGGCAGGAGCCACCGTGGTGTGTGGCAGGTGCTGCTGCTGCCTCTGGTGTCACTGCTGCCAGCCATGGCCCTGCTCTCCTCCCATGGGCTGACTTTTGCACTGAGCCCTGCAGCACTATGCCTGCTCCACCTGCCCTGGGAAAAAAATTTATTTTATTTTTGTCCTCTTAATTCTTTGATTTTGTGAAGCACTAGTTGGTTGTCCCTTTTCCCTTGCTCTCTGTGTGGCTGTTTCACCCCCTCACCTTCAGCTTTTCTTTCTTTCTTCTCCCTGGCTTGGCTGCCTCTTCTTTCCCTTCCCCACAGAAGAAGATATTCTTAGGCAAGGGTCAGATGCTCAGGTCTCTTGGGGAAAGTAGTTCAGGGTTCTGAGACTGAAATAGCACAGTGGCTCTTTGGTGCCTGCTGGGAAGAGTCACTAGCCTGTATCATTTCCCTGACTTCTCTAGGCTTTCCTGGAGTTATTTGGCCCTGCTTAAACATTCAGGCTTGAAGGGGCTTGGAGGAGCAGAAGTGAGCTCGGTCTGTTTTCCCACAACTTTAATCCATGTAGAATGTCTTACAAAACCAGTGTGTCTGATTAAATAAAAACTGAGATTTAGATTTGATTTTTGCAATTGAGATTTTTCAGTGTGGCAACCATTGGATTGCAAATGATGTCTTTGTTGCAGCAGCCTCACTGTTGCCGCGAGCAGGGCTTTGCATTGGTGTTCTGGTGTCCTGCACTCAGGGCTATTGGATCTTCCAGCTGCAGAGAAAACCATGTGAGGCACAGCATCTCTTCTAGTGCAAGAACAGTTTTAATTTAACAAGGCTATACTGAAATCTGTACTGAAATTTGTAGCTGGCAAGATAAATGCTGGAGTGGGATAATTACAGTGTGGTGGTATGAACACAGAACAAAGCTTCTTCAATTTCAACCCACCTTCTGACATGCAGTCCCTGCCTCTTGAGCAAGGCATTTCCCAGGTTTGCCTCTGGTTTTCTTGCTTGAGTGCAAACATCAGCCCTATATCAGGAGTCTTGGACTGTTTAATGAAAAAAAACAAACCAGGAAATATATTTATAGATGCTTCTAATTTGTATTGTAAATACATACTAGCAAGGAGAGTTAGAGGCTAGAAAAGCCATGACACACATACAGAAGAGTCTCTTCCAACTCTTGCTGCAAGCTCAAGAAAACATAAAAGGGCAATGTAATTGGGACACTGTTGAATTATGTATAATGTTGGCATCAAGTTCTCTATTAGTTTAATTTTGGTAATGCTTTCTTTCTTGCCAACAGAATAGTCCCTGTAAATAAGCTACCTCGTTGTTTGCTTGCATTCCCTCATTATATACAATTATCCCTTAACTGTTATGAGTTTTTAAATTAATACTGAGCTCAGCTGGGTAGGTATTCTAGAATTGCACCTGAAATATTCATTGCTTTAACTGACCACATAAATGCACATGCATAAACCCCAAAACTGGGAAAAGCCATTCTGCTGACAGCTACACTGCCTATCTTCAATTTTCTTAGCATTGGAGTCACTTGCCGTAATAAGAATGGTCTCTAACATAGTTTAAATAGACTGTACACTTTTAACAGAGGTAAAATTGAGAGTTAAGTTTTCTATAAACATAGTACTTTAGAGCTTTTACACTGGTTGACCTGGTAACGTAATAAGAAACCTGGGCAGAAGGTTTTTGTCTAGCCTCAGATCCAGACGTGTCTGCAAGTATATTTTTTTGGTTTGCTTTGCAGCTCACGTCCTTTGGAGCACGTCCACATCCTCCTTAACTTGTGGAAATGTCTGTTCTGTGTCTCAGTGCCATGTCTCTGAGGCACTGGTATCTTCACTGCTTAAGAAATGGAACAAATTTCTCCCTTGTCAGAGGCACGTAGCCATCTACAAGTGCAGTGACATGGCCATGATATGATAGCCTAATATATGCATTCATAAGTCAAGGTAAACAAGATTGGGATTCAGATTTCAGGGTACAGAAATCTACAGCAGACTGTTACTTGGACAAAGAGACAATAATTGACAAACTATGTTAACTGCAGTTAATGAACCTGAAATTTCAGTCTTAAATATTTGAAAAAGATTGTCTTCAGCATATAGAAAATAAAGATTAATGTGGGATATTTTAGAAAAAAAATGTTTTGTTGTGAAATGTAGAATTTGGCGCTACAGAGGTAGGAAAAAATCAACAATCACATCTTATCTTGTGTCTGAAGATGGTAAAAAAATAATTCTCAAGTGTTTTGGTATCTGTGTATAGTGACATGGCATACTCATGAAAAAACAGCTTCACCATAAAACCTGCTTGTTCATCATGGGCTATAGTAATAAGCTTAACATAAGATTTATTAACTTCCTAAATGAAACATTGCTTATCTGTATTTTGAGTTGAATATTGCTGATTGATTTAGGATAAAAATTACCCTCAAAATGCATTGAAAGAGATCTGTACCCTCCAGTATGTCAAAGATAGATTTATCCCCCAAAGCTCCCTATTTTTTAATTAACTTTTCTCCTTCTTCCCTTTACTATAAGCTTTTGTGATATTATATTTTCTGCAAAGACCAAGCTCTGTGTTGTCTTGCAATATACTCTTAGAAAAGAGGTTATATTTATTTTGGGGGAATATTCAGGAATGCTGAAGGATGTAAAAGAACATGTACCAACTAACCTGTATGTCCTACTTGTTTTTATTTTTAAGGAACAAAACCTGAAAGTTTTGCTTTCCTGTGCTGTAGCAGAAAGCATTTGGGACATCTCAAAAAAGAGATAATTACAACTAATAGGATAGGTATAAAAACTGGGTAATAGAGAGCAGGACTTGATGGAGGTATCTATTTGAATGTGAGCTAATCTTTCACAGAAGAAGAGATACAATTCAAACTAAATCACAGAAAGCTCTTCCAAACCCACATGGGGGAGATGTCTATAGTGTGCTGTTTTCTGTTCCCCTTGGTGCATGGTATAGTTTTGGACAGGCATCCTTCCTGTGCATGGGCAGGTACAAGACCCTGAGCAGTGGGCTCTGGTTGTCCCTCCACAGAGAGCCCCCCATGCCCTTCCCCTCCAAGCGGTGGTGGGGATTTGAATGTCATCCCAGACCATGGCTGGCCTCCCCCTAGAGGGGTTTCCCATGACAGGGAGCAGAGCAGCACTGTCCTTGGTGGCTGCTGCCGGGTGGTAGAGCATACAGGAGACTAGGCATGGCCACAGATCCCGCGTCTTTGATGTGCTGCTGGGCTGCTTTGTGTGGTGCGGTCTTCTGGTCCCCTCCTTTGTGGCACCTAAACTGTGATTAAAGCCTCAATGAGTGTCCCTCTGCTAGGCAACGGGAGAACAGCGCCTGGAATCTGCTCAGTTCATTGATAAAACCCGAGCCTGAAAGAATGATGATGCTTTTGTGTGAGTGCATCCAGGCCTCTGCAATGGGCTGGCTGCCGCCAAATTCTGCTGCCCTAGCCCTCTGTTGCTTAATCTAAACTGCTGGGAAGTTGCCTCTGGGGACCTGCTCTGAGCTTTTATATCTCTTGTGTTAAAATAACGTATCGTCACAAAACACTGCGTGAACTGTGAGGCCCTGGGGACTTTTCCGTGGAATTGTGAGCATTTGGAAGCAGAAATGTGGCAAAGACCTGCTGCATGAGGAAGTGAAACAGCATTTTCTATCTGCTTTGAAAGATTAAAAAAACACAAAAGTCCTGTGTTGCTTGTTTGGTTTTTTTTTTCCCCAATCACAAATGTGAAACAATGGCAGTGTGCTAGTAGCCAAACAGTAAATGAACTGAGCATTTCTTTGCCTACCAGCCTGAGAGCAAATATTGCATCTTGAAAAAAATGGGTAAAATTTGACTAAATTAACAGAGTAGCGCTGGCTTGAGGTTTCATTCTCCTCACTCTAATTATTATTTCTTATGGAAGCCCCAGTTGTGCTCCAAGGCTGTGAATGAGTGGAGTTTTTCTTCTAACGCAGATAATTCAACTGCTTGGCTATGAATGGAGAATGGCATGTCTGTCAAATTACCACACAAAGTCTCAACACATGATGAATTTCTGAGGTTTACAAGTGGAACTGTTAAATTAGTTTGTAATTTAAAAGGAATTTTAAATTTTTCTCCTTTGAGAATTCTCTGACTGCTTCTTTTTCATATGCTAAGCAGAAAAATGGCACAGAGATTGCACCTTTTTTTTCTCCTTTTTTTTTGTTTGTTTGTCCCTCTGCTGCTATAGGGCCTGAATGCATGATGCTTTTGACCCTCAGCCTTCCAAAGCTGATGGATAGAGGCTTGAGAGGTTCTCCTTGTAGCCATATTTTTGTTGTTGTATAGAACTGCAGCTTAAGGTATACATCTTTGTGCTGGAAGAGAGGAGGAAAACTTGAGCTCCCCAAAGGTTAGCCAAAATAAAAAAAAGGTGGAGAAGAAATAAGGTGAAGGGAAACTCCATTCTTTTTGACTGTTTCAAGATGCCAACCACAGTGCAGCAATCAGTTGACAGCCCATTCTTCTTGGTGCAAATCCTGTGTTTATCACCTAAGCAGGCTCAGCTACCTGGAGCAGACTTGTCAAAACCAGGAGCATGAGTTATTTCTGCAAGCTGGAAAGTGTTAAAAAGTAAAAAAAAATAATTGACAAATTGCCAGTGTGAATTTTTTGTTTTAAATTTATTTATTCTAAGCTCTGAGTCTGGGTACATGTCTAAAAAATATATGTGCCTTTCCCTATTATTCATGGAAGAGTCAGAAGTGACCTGGCAGGTAGTTTTTGATAGCTTAAGTGGGATGCATTCTGCTCCAAAGTTAATATTAATAGACTGCTGTCTTTGTCTTTTTGAGGGAATCAAAAATCCTTGACAAATGCTACCTGATGAGCCTCAGTCTACTTTCTCCCCAACACATACAAGGTAAACCTATGTTATGCAAGAGAGCCCTGAAGTTGAATGAAAGCACACATGTGCACTCACACACCCGTACCCCGACTCCTACCCCTTTCTGGGAATGTTTGACTGGTGCCTAGAGCAAGGTTTTGTTGTAATGGCTAGAATACGGTTTCTTCTGTGCTATCTGAATTGGGGGAAAAGCACCCTCTTGGCTTTAGCAGGAGTATGAAAGGGTACAATGATGTTGGCAGGAGCACAGGGAATGAGAAACGATGAGTGTTTTTATAAAACCTTTTAATTGATTTTAATGTGTTGTTTTTAATGGCAGCATTTAGAAGCCTTTTAGTAAAATATTTCCTCAGTACAGACATTTATTTGGAGAAGAAACATCTCTATGAGAGATTTTTAAATGACAGTGCTTCATGCCACAGGTAAATCAACTAAATGGCATTTTAAATACCCATTGATTTTCTTCTTTTAGCCCCTGTACTTCTACCATATTTCATGCTGCCTTGCTGTGTGATAATACTGGGCTCTTTTACAGCTGATGCAACTGTTCAATGTAAAAATAATCCCACGTTTTACCTTATACTTGGAGACAGATGAAGATCTTTCCAATGCTGAATAATACCAAGGCAGTTCTACAACGCTCACGTTGATGAATGAATTGTTGTGGAAAGCTGTCAGATCTAATCCTTGTTGCTAATAGGTAATGTGTTTACTTCAGATTTAATTTCTATCAGTTTTGGGTAAGTTTAGGTGAGTGTCTGTGTTATGGAGAAGCAGCAGTGAGTACTAGATTTATGTAATTTAATAATCCTTGTAGGTTTAGTGATAGTCTTGTATCAGCAGAGCCCTTTAGAAATTTCGGTGAGGCACCAACACTGAGTTGGTGTGGAGGCTGAGGGATGGCGTCTACTTTTTTAATGAAAACTTGCTCTAATTTGGCCAAAAGTCACACATCTAAAAAATCACAAATCCCGATGAGGCATCCTATAGTACAGCTTGTGTCTGACAACATCTCAGACTTAAGTGTGCATCTAGTAACACACAGGTCTATCTCCTACTTAATTAATGTACCTGTGCCATGGAGCCACCCAACTGAGCATGAGGGAAGTGTCGTCGTCTGCTTGCTTTTGCCTTCCACCGTCAAAGTAATTGTTAACGTTGGGGAGCACCAGTAGCCCGTCCTAACCCACAGATACCGTATTGCAAATTGTTGTCAATGTGACATTCATGTATCATCACTTTTTGATACCATCAACTTAATACCAATATGTGTTAGTAGATAGATGCCTGGCATCTAAGTATTGAAATACAGTCATCTTCTGAGAAAGTGTTTCATATTCTCAACCCTATTTAGGTCAGGAAGAACATGGGGCACTTTTAAGGATCCAGCCTTTAACATGTTTTGCAAGCATTACCTGGAACCCTCAGAAATGTCTCCTACTAAGGGTTTCAGAGGTCTGTAGATATGCTCCTTTTTCAAGAATTGAATTGAACTTGGGAAATCTAACTTGGAATTATGGTACCATAAATGACAGCCTGAGAGTTGGAAGAGGAAAATAAATTAAGATTTCCCATAGGTAAATAAAAGATAGGGGTTTCTAACAACAAATGTAATAAAAATTTCCATAATGTGGAAGTACCATCCTACAGCCTGCTAATGTAAAGTCTAGTATCTTGCAATTAAGCAGCAAAGTTGCATAAAGAAGATGGGTGCTGTACAAAATGTCTAGATAAAATTCGTTCAGCTTCTAGAAAAATAAGGCACATATCTTTACCTCAGCGACTTTGCAGTAATCACCCTCAGCTACTGCCTGCTAAATCTTGGTTAAATCTTAATTGACATACTCAATTATAAAACTATATATTTGGGAAAGGAAAGATCTCCCTTGTCTTTGGCTGCAATAATGTAGCTAATTCTAATGATGGTTTGTTATCTTGCCAAGTACATTTAGCAAAAGATTTTTCTAATAGTTTAATGTCCCTACAAGAAAAAAAGAGCATGCACAGTCTCTGAAGACTATAAAACATAAAATTGATAAGTTAATAGAATTAATTCTGTCAGACAGTAGAGGGGAGGTGGGTTCTCCTGCTCTCTGGCACTGTAGTGGCTGCAAATGTTGATAGCTAAACTTTTAAGAGTGTCTGTGCAAAACCTGAGCTATGGGTTTGTAACGATGTTCCTTTTAGACCTTGAGAATTCTTGAGTTCTGTGGACTCTTCTTGTGTCCCAGTACAAGTATTCCAGTTTTACAAATCACAGAGTATGCAGTTAGAAGGGACTCACAAGGATCATTGAGTCCAGCTTCCCTAGGGATCCTGTTCCAGTGCCCAACCACCCTCTGGGTGAAGAACCTTTTTCTAATATCCAACCTGAACCTCCCCTAACACAACTTCAGGCCATTCTCGTACGTCCTGTCCCTGGTCACCACAGAGAGAAGATCAGTGCCTGCCCCTCCTCTTCCCCTCAAGAGGAAGCTGTAACTGCAGTGAGGTCTCCCCTCAGTCTCCTCTTTTCCAGGCTGAACAGACCAAGTGCCCTCAGCCACTCCTCATACGGCTTACTCTCAAGGCTCTTCACCGTTTTTGTTGCCCTCCTTTAGACACTCTCTAATGGCTTAATATCTCTCTTATATTGTGGGTCCCAAAACTGCACAAAATATTCAAAGTGAGCATTTTCTTTAATCTTTGTCTTAAAATAAAATCAAAACCCAACCAGCCACAGAAAAAACAATGATAAAAAACAAAACAAAATGTGAAATTTACTAAGTTTAAAGCCTCATTTAAAAATTTCCACGGTGGTCTTATAAAATCTAGTTGTCACTCACCAAAATATTTAAAGCAATGGCTTCTATCTTTATCAAAATTGAATAATACTTAGTCTCCAGAAAGTCATGCTGCTACCAGCAGCTTTGGAACATCTCCTTGGTTTGACTCCTTGTCTAATGTGGGGTCCTTGTTGTGTGTTTTGAGGGAAGAGACAGGTAAGACAATTTTCTACATTGTCGAAGTATCCTAAGTAAAAATGTGTGTTTTTTTTTTTTTTTTTCATCCTGTCCCCCAAGAATGGGAGCTGTAACTCAGCCCACTTGTTGGCTCTTGTCCACTGAATACAGATCATATGATGTAAAGCTTACTGAAAAGGAAGTTGTTGTCTGTTCTAAAGACATTTCTCTGAACAGGATAACTAGTGAACTATAGACACCTGGACGTACTCAGTGCCTGACTAAACATGTCCTGTGTGCCTGCATACAAGTTTTTGGGTACTGTAAAGATCACAAAGCAAGCCTAACTAATCCATTGTATCTTTTTGGGGATCAGCATTCCCCAGAGGAGATTTTTACAAGATGAAACTGGCTGCTGCTTCCATCTGCACTCCATGTATGTGTGTTTTGAAGTGCCTTCTCCAGGCTCATCTGTCCAGGTGGCAACCAGATGTGGCTTTGAACTTACCCCCTGTTCTTTCTGTCTTTTTGTTTTGACTCTTGTGAATCAACATGTAGGTCAAAGTTTGGGAGTCAAGTGCTGCCAGATTTCAGTGCTGGTGTATGAGATCCATTTCCTGGAAACAAAATTCCATCTCCAATGGTGCTCAGGAGAGCCCTCAGTGCTGTTACCTATAGTGGGAGCCAGAGGTATATGCTGTGATGTGAGCAGGCCTCCCTGGTACTGATACAGTAAACCAGTGGCTGAGAACCTGTGAAACTGCTGTGGCAGCATCCCTAGAGAAAGCAGTAAAATAACAAAGTGGCCAGAGTCTCCGATGTTAGACACAGATGGGCTTTGGGTTATGTTAGATTCTGAATCTGATTTGTGCTTGCAATTTAAAATAACTTTGCTACAGCTGCTTGTTGTCTTTTTTTTTTTTTTTTTAAATTCAAGATCTTGAAGGACTATGTAGGAGAACAGAGATTCTTTTTACTGAAGTTGGCATCACCCTTTTTTTTCCTCCTTTCTACGTGATTTTACACAGCAACCATAGCGGTAGTTTACAGCTGACTTTCACGTGAACTGGACAGAGGCAGGAAGAACTTCTGTCTCTGGCATTATTAGCTGATTTCTTGGCATGGGAAAATAAGAGAGTGTACAGACTGCTAACGCAGGCAGTATTTCTTGAGATGAGTTTGAACAGCAGCAGCATCTGATGAAGTGGAAAAATGAGCTTTTCTGTTCCAAAGGTTTCATATTTTCTAGGGCAAGGCAGGAAGTGTTCTCTTCCAGAGGGAAAGGAAATAGGAGGGAGTCTGGTGAAATGGTATGCATGCTGAGAGAGGAATAAAAGACAAATAATACTTCTAAGAAATATTGAACAACCAAAAGTGTTATACACCCAAAAGTATATATTTGTGGAATTTTTTGTAGTAGAAGTGATTTACTGTCTTTGATGCTATTGAAATGCAATAAATGACTACGTCAAAAACAGTTGTAATCTGAAAGAACATTTCTGTCTTCCTCTCATTGTTTCTTCCTATGTTTATTTTTGTGGTATTTTTCACCAGAGAAGATAGACTTTGAGCTTTGTAAGCAAGGACCACATGTGCAGGAAGCCTTTGCCATATTGCAGTAGTCGACAGTACTAAATGCAGTATATTGCAAGAAACCTTTATCAGCTGGATTTTGCTCAGCCTATCTAGTATCATTCCAATACTTATTTGTCCAGTGAGTTCTCCAAAGACATGCTTTGCTGTGGCTGAAGTAATGCTGACTGCTATTAGTTAGTATTAAAGCTGCTGGGCGCTGAGATTACTTGGTCTGTAGCTAATGCAGATCTTCAGGCTGCTAAAAATCCTGGGGCATCAGGATAACCAGCCTGCACCAATGGGAAACAGTGATTTATTCCAGTTGATCCTTTTTCCAAATATCATATTTTTTCCTTGTCGTAAAAAATATCTGTTTGTCTAGATACACAGCAACATTGGCTCCCTGGGTTAGTAGCTAACTATAAAATGCCCTGCAGTTCTCATTCAAAGCAAGATGAGTTTAAAGTATATATTTTTGGGGGGATTTCTTTTTTTTTTTTTTTTTTTTTTTTTTCTTTTTTGTGCAAGGTAAGGGTTTAAAGTGCTCTCAGCTTCAGGAGTACCTGAAGAAACCTGCAGAGGCAGTGGGGCAGGCAGCTGGAGGGGTGATCTCATCGCCCAGATCGTAGCCCAGGACAGGGTCTGAGTCAATATCATGTTTTTCTTGTGCTTTTCAGATTTGATCCATTGCAGTTTGTAGCAGCAGTCTTTTTCTTATTTTCAGAGGGGTTTGAATCAGGTGTAGTGTAATTTCCACTTTCAGTGAGGATTGCGGTGTGGGAAGAAGTGATTCTGTGCCCAGGGTTCAGCCAGGACACGTTGCAAGTGCTGGATGGCCCACTGTCAGGGTGCTAATAAATAAGACTGGATCTGTCACTTAGGCTTTTATTTTATCAGAGAGAAACCCGCCTGCTGAGAGAGAATGTTGTCTAGTGGTCAGTGAGGAGAACCTTTCCCAGGGTTCTTCCCTGCTCAGCAGTAGGGTGAAGGTTATGTGGGGCATCATGTTCAGTCTCTGATTTTCTTTCAAATGTTGTACCTTTTGGCTGTCTTGTGAACTCCTGGTCATGACCTGCTTTCTGTGTATGTTCTTTCTTAACCTCTATGCCAGGCTTTCTACCTCTCCCTAGGTTCTCTGGTCCTTTCTAGCATGCTTCTTGATCAGCTTGTTATCTTCATGCTTGCTTGCATGCTTCTCTCTTTTAATCAATGAGTTTCTCATATCTTGTTACTCTCATCCTTCTACACGTTTCTTTGCTTTCCCAAACTCAAGCTGTTCTAAGAAGAATAATAGTTTCTAAACAAAAACAATCAGTCTCTCTTGCAGGTTTCCCATAACTTCAGTGCATTTAAAATGCACACAGAGGTATTCTAAACTACATGTTCTGCTTTTGAAGGATGTAGCTTCTATCACTGCAGGTCAGAAAAATATATAATTCTTTTTTGTTTACCTGAATGATAAATCCCTGTCCATTTATGAATATTGAGAGGCCACCATCAGTAGCTACAGCTGTTTCCCAGCCTGTATTCCTTTGTCATATTAAGGAAGAATGATTACACTTTTAATCATTGATATGAAGTGGGCTTACTTAAGATTTTATTGTTTATAATTTATGAATTTGATGGAAAGGCTTCTGGAGGAGGGTCTCTCCATACATCTCTAGAACTTCACTGAAGTTCTCTTGAGAGTGCTCATACACACACAAATGTACATAATTTTTTCTGTAAATGTAGGAAGAAAAATGAAAGCAAGTTAGTACTGCTGAATGTAGCTTAAGTGTAACAGGATGCATCTCAAAATAATTACTGATGCTGGATTTCAGCCAGGACCCCAAGCCAATAAACTACTGAGGCCCAAAATTATGGCTTTTTTAATGTTCATAAGTAATCAGGAGATTTTGTATTTGCATTTTATCTTGGAGGCAGGTGTTAGAAATAGGTGTAACCAACTGTCACAATCCAGCTTACAGGAATGCTTGCCTTTCCAGCTGCACGGGTGCCTTTCCGTCTGGAGGGTTTTTCTTTACCTTAAAAAAACCAAAACCAAACCAAACCAAAACACCACCTGTCAATAGCATATGAAAAGCCTTCAGTTTCTTTAATCTCAGAACTGTCTTACACTGTGCTTTAGGGAATATCTGGTAGAAATAATTGGATTTCTTCCCCCTAAATACACACTAAAGGGTTGCATGAACAACAGTGCAAAGCTGATTTATACTCATACAAGTTGGTTGTGAACCTGTCACGTTACGTCTAACGCAGAGGTGAAAATGGTATATTCAGTGTGTGTTCCAATAGTGTTTCCTTTGGTTTGACTTTTACTACCACTTTTACTACCAAAATGTTTCATCGATGCATATTTGAAATGCGTGTCAACTTTCTGTCAAAGGCTGTGGTGAGAAAGAGAAGCAATAAATTTTGCAGGGGTACAGGTTTATACATTTTCTGTCTTGCAGTTATGGAAATTTATTGTATATCCTATATTTTATTTTTTCTTCTTGTCTTTTTTAGTCTTATTTGTTTGAAAAAAGGCAGAGAAATGCAGTGTGTGTATAAATAAGAAGAGAGAGACAAAAGTCAGTATTCAGTGGAGATCTGATTTAGCTTCTTTTCTTTGCAGTGGAGTCATCCTTCTACTTTTGCATTGCCCTGGCTTTAAATACAGTAAGAACAGCCCTTAGGTCAAACCTCAAGACTTCAAATAAACTTTTTCAAGTTATCAATATTTTTTGGTACAATTTATTCTTTGTAAAGCAGCTAGTTTTCAGTCTAAAGAATTGGCTTGTCTTTCATAAGGTCTTGCTGACTCAGAATGCTAATGTATTTGTAATTTTATTTTCATCTGCAAGGTAAAATTATTCCATGGCATGTAACTGCAAATTAACTTATCTGTGATATAAGTTTGCTTTGTTATGCAGGTATCTCTGCAAATTTCAGTCCTGTCTATGACTAAACTAAATTGCTACAGCAGAAGCCTTGATTTGGTAGGAAATGGTATATTTCCCAGCTTCTTGTAATCTGAGAAATGGTATTATTAACTAATTCAAGAATAAGTACTACAACAGTGTATGTGTATTTTGGTTTTGCCTATATTTAATTTTATTGCTTGGTTTTAATAAGGTGTAGTACTAATGTTTAATTCTGTAACTGCTGCTAAGAGAAACAACAAAGGGATGAATTTGCTTTTCTACAGCAATGCAAAATCTTATGTGTCTGGTTTTGATGATTGCGTACCATCCCCCTCATAATAAGGGGCTATCTATTTATTTTTACAAATGCAGATAAATCTCCTTTGTTTTGCCACCAGGCATGCATAAAAATACCAGACCTTAAGGCTGTCCTTCAGCTCCCCACTACACTCTTCCAGTGGACACCCATACTATTTGAACTCTGTTCCACTCCTTCATCTTGAGCTCTGTTCGCTGTAAGTGGCACAGAATATGAAAAGATAAAAATGGGAAGATAAGGGTGGTGTTTAGCTGGCAGAGTTTCCACCAAGCTGGGGCTGTGTGATAGGGAGAGGCTGCAGGTACGCTGGAGTGACTCTGAAGGTGTGCTGGTTGTGGCTGATGCCTCTGCCTATGATGGAGGCCTGGCATTGTGCCCCTTGACATGATGCTTATTGCTGCCCTGGGGTGGCATATTTCCTGCCCCCTGCCTTCCCAACCCCCATTCTGGTTTTGTTTAAAAACAGTTTTACATCCAGAGTTTGAATGTAAAACCTGAATTGTAAGGGTAGAAGTGCAGTATGTGTCACCTGTCAGTCTCCCACACGTAGCAATTTGGTGTAATTGTGGCATTGAAACATTGCAGTTAACGTGTTCTCATCAGGTTTTTTGGGTTATGTTTATAGAAGACGTGCTCCAGTTGTGGAATGACCAGGAGTCATGCAGTGATTACAGCCCTGGCTTATGTGGGGTGTATTAAGGCTAGATTTAGTCACTGGAATGAAGGACAGAGGACCTGTCCTCTAACAATTTCTGTTAGGACTCAGCTGTGTGTTTAGACTGTGTAGAGGCAGAGGTTTTCTAGGTCACATGTAGAGAGGACATGATCTAGAAGACCAGAAGAAACATTTTTGGGGGGGAAAGAGAGTAAGACTGAGACAGACTGTGTTGCTTGGGGGTGATAATTTGTTGGGGAGATTGTATGAAAATGAGAAATCAGAGAATATGGGTTGGGATGGAGAAGGACAGAAATCCAAAAACAGGTAGGAGGAGATGAGGACTGGATGTTTTCCAGGTGTGGGCAGAACGATACATTACCATGGCAGTACTGTTTTCCTGGTCTGTAAGAGAACGTGATTTTTCTGGATCTCATTGCTGCTGAGCTTCCAAGTAAATTGAAATCGCATGGCAGACAGCACTTTCTCTTTCCAGTGCTGATCCACCGTGAGAATGACAACAATTTCTGTTACCGCATTAGCCCAAATGGCAGATCAGTAAGTTTGCACTTACTGTGCCAGTGGACCTTAGCAGCATAGCAGGACAGTCAGGGAGGACGTTTTAGGTTTGCAATTTGTTATTGGAAATGTGATTTTAATTGCAAACGCTCATGGGGAGGGCACTGTTAGAGTTATGTGTGAAGAATATCTCAGTTGCTGGAATGAGTGACTTGTAATTGTGGAGTTTGCCTCCCCTTTCTACTGTGGTAGAGCTTCTGATAATACAGTCACGTGCTGCAAATTCTCTTCCCTGTCAATAAGTGGAAGGACTTGCTCAGGACCGTGTTGGGTACTGTACTACAGTTTTGCTACCTTTTTGACCCAGTCCCAGGATCAGAAACTGGAGAACATGCAGCAAAGGAGGGATTTGCAGGATGGCAGAGGAGTACTTTATCAGTTTGGAGTGTCATAGGCTGCCTTGAAGGATGTGTCATGCAGGATTCAAAGTGACAAGCATTCAAGTACTTATGGATTTAGTGTTTTAGCTTGTCATGCTAAATACAGTCAGAGTGGACATCTTGGGCTATCAAAACTTCCGGTGTACAGGTAAAGCTGCTGCTCAAGAATCTGGACACAGCAAACATTAAAAAAAAAAAAAAGCCTTCGAGACATGGAAAGTTAGCTTAGCCAATCAATAATGGAGCATCTTTGAAGTTTATAAAACCATGGAGATTAATTTCATAACAGAAGAGAATTTCTGTGCCATTGGTGACATTATCTGGTATTGAAATAATGAGAACTTTTAATCCTTTGATCAAATTTTAATAATACTGTGAGTAGGCACGTAAGTCTGTTATACTGTCAGGTCTCCAAAACCTCTCTGGTCAACCTATTCCAGTGTTTGACCTCACTTGCAGTAAAGAAGTTGTCTTAAGATGTTTCATTAGGTGCCCACTGCCACTTGTCCTGCCACTGGGCACCAGGGAGAAGAGTTGGTACCACCGGCTGGGCTGTAGTGGTGCCCACTTCTTGCCAGTGGGATTGTGCCATACATACTGCAGGTTTCAGCACACTGAATTAAATAGATGTTGTTTTCCCTTTTAGTGGCGTTTCAGATTCAGTCTTTCACTTTTAACTCCCTCCATCTCATGTATTGGCCAAGGCATGCTTATACCATTTTGAAAGGTTTCCATATTGTCAGACAGGTTGCAAGATTTCATTGGCAGGTACAGAATTTTTGGACTCTGTGAAGAATTTTTGAACACTGGTCTGATATTTCATCTTTTTTTCTGAAAAGCTGCAATTCCTTTGGAAAAAAAAATAGTAATATTAACTTTCAGAATTATTATTTGAAAGGAGTTACAGTGTTGTAACTTTCTGTTGAAATGGTGGCTTTTTGAGTTGCTTTTTGGAGTTGAATGTGGATGATAGATGAAGGCAAAATACTTTTGTACTGACACAGGTTAACATACCCTGTGTAAAGAAGTCCCTTGTTTTTTTTTTTTGGAGATTCTCATTAGTTTTAAGTCAACTACTACTCCACTTAAAATAATAATTAAAAAAAAAATTCCAAGCAAAATCATGTACTGTGCAATTTATCAGGATCATGACATAAAGGCAGGTGGGCTCCATCCTGTGCAGTGCTGGCACTTTGGCCTTCTCAGAGTAGAGCACTTTATTTTGTGCCAAGGCTGGCACAATGTGTCGTGGGTTTATCTGGGTAGGTTTTTTTTTTATATATATAGGAGGAAAATTGGCTTCTGTTGGAAGCCTCTGGAAGTTTCCCTCCATCCTATAGAGCAGGGCCAATGAAGGCCAGCTC
>JAWWMO010000121.1:65435110-65557519 GCA_035047845.1 Dendrocincla fuliginosa | reverse complement strand
TAATCAAAGCTCCTCTTTCGGTTGTTATCTCTAGCTGTAAATTCCTGCTGGGTTTTTTTTTCCCTTCCCTCTGGAAGACGAAGGGGGGAGGAAAGGCCTTGAAGGGGTTTTGCTGGACACCAGGCATTTATCCAGGGTCAAACCACCACAAGTAAGTAGCACATACTGCCTTGCTTTCTAGAGAGGGGCCACCACACTCAGCACACCGCTGTATCAAGCCTAAAGAATGTGCTGCACGTTAGAAGTGAAAAAAATAGATTGAACTCTAAAAATACTCCCTTTCTGCCTGTCATACTTTCTCTCTCTATTCCCTTTCAGGTTTCTCTGGTACCTGATATTATTCAGTGGTGGTAGATAGAGGGGTTTGCTGGACAAGTGCAATGCTTTTATAGAAAGAGTCGTTCTACAATTTCAGGTTGCTCAAAGCTTTTTCCCTTCGCTGCACTTATTGGGGGGAAGGGAATCTAAATGTATGAGGGCAGAAATAATTTCCTTTTTCTTTAACAATTGCACCCATGATGTCAGCTGCTGCTGGTAATGTAGAGTGATAAATTGACATTGAACTTGAACAGAATTCATGGCGTGCTGGAGACAATAAGAACCTCTGAGGAAATAATTATTTTGCTGCCAGGAGCTCATGCATCTCAAATTGGTTGGTGCAGGGACTTTAGAGCAGCCAGCCTGCCTATTGACTGGAGTTGAGAACTGGCGCTGCCAGCTCTGTGTTAGTGCAAGAACTTGGGCTTTGTGGTTTGCTCATAGCACGTCAGGAAAAAGAAAAGAGCGTGACAAAGGTCTGATGTTGGCCACTTTTGCTTGCTTGCTTGCAGGGAGAGGCAATGAGTGTTGAAAACAGAGTTCAGTAATATGTCTTTTTACTGTGAGAGTAGGACTTTGGTACTCTCGTAGCAGTACTTAACTGCAGACACTTGGGTACAGCACAATTTGTAGTGAGCAGGGAGGTCACTTGCGTGTTGCAGCCGCTGGAATTTAATTTAGTGTTCATGTGCTCAATCGGTTTGGGGAGGGCAGAGTCCCTCTGGTCAGCTTATCATTGTTACTGTTTGGGATCACAGTGATTAATTTTTCCATGCAAGTAATTAGTTTGCATTGCACACAACACTTCTACTATTTATTTGTTTCGGTTTGGAGATGGCAATTGTAACTAAAAAGCCTGACCAGGCTGTTCTCCTACCTTCACTGAAGTAAGTTGGAATGTTGAGAAGGCTCCATGATGATCTACAATTAAGCTCTTGCTTTTCATTAGAACATAAATTAAAATCTGGCACTGAGTCCCTGTTGACTTTTGCGGAGAGTCAGACACCTTCATGCCTTTTCTACTTTGGAAATTTCACTCTGTGTTCCTAGGTCATGTTCTTGCAGAGAAGCAATCTTTCAGCATGTATTTTAATTTTCCTAAAAGTATTAGTACCTGCAAGAGACAGGAAAAGATAATTTCCAAATGTTTGTAGATTTCTTATATCTCAAAGAGATTTTCATCTGAGTTTTGATACCTTAATTCAGGATGTATTCATTTGTGTGGGTCATAAAGTTTTGGAAGGTTGTAAATTAGTGTATTTAATCCCTAGCTAAATAATAAAACTAACCATATATGAGTTTTCATTTGTATAGAAGAGTTTAGGTCATCAGGGACCTTTAAAGGGACCATCTGGTCCACCTCCCTTCCCGCAATGAGCAGGAACATCTTCAACTAGACCACTTCAATCTGAGCTGCTTTTGTGCATCACAGAGCATGTATCCTTGGAGTAACCTTTCATTATCGTTTAGTAGCTGTGCCTCCTAACTCCTGATTTGGGCTTGGCTACATCTAACAAACCTGCAAATGTGGGACCTGCAAAATAAGATTTTCATACATGAAAATGAATGTAATGCCTTCAATAGTAAAAATAACTTTTAATAACAGTAGTGCTACAGTTCTTTATTTTTCATGTGAATAATTTTCAACAAGGAAATTGTCCGACATCCAGTGTAGATAAACTTGGTGCCACCTACAGAAAAGAGGTTGAGAGCTATGTCTGACCCATCAAAACATCTCCTCTGATACTTATTTCTTAGATACTCCTAGTTTTTCAGTGATGTATCTCTGGCTATACATGGTTTACTTGTTGTTAGCTATGGTGTTACACTCTTTAGGACTTAACTTTTTGAGGGTAGCAGTATAAAATCAATGTCATCAATATGTTCTGTGGTGATGCATTTGTGCCAGTTGAGGGAAGTCAGTGGAGCATTGATGACAAAAAAAAAGCCTCTGAGTAAGATCTGGACCAGGTGAGTACCATATATTTCATCTTTGACCTAAGGCGTTCCTTGCTTTGTTAGGTGCTTTCAGAGAAGAATCCTGTGCTCATAACCTTTTTGCCTTCCTTCATGATAGTGAGATCTTAAAAATGGAGGTGTTTCACAGTTGGTGTTGAGACATTGAGGAATAAATAAAACGGTTAACAAATTTGAAATGCTTTCACCCAACAGAAGCGACTCATAGTACTCTCTTTAGGAGAGTTTTGTCTAGTCACTGGGGGAAGAAGGTTTTGATGCCACTTGTGCTGCAGGTTAGCACTTCTGTTGCTAGAAAATTTCGGTACCCTGTGCGTCCTATCCATTCTTCCAGCTGAAGGTACAGCTCATTTAAAAACCTTAATTCCCGAAGAACTAAATGTTGAGTGCAAAAAATAAATAAATCTTTCCCAGGCAGAACCGGTCATTGAAGACAAAGTCTTTTGCTGCAACAATCAGAAAAGTACTAAAATAATTATTTCACAGTAAATATTCTGATACAGTTATTTCAGAAAAGCACCCTTTGTAGATTCTTTACTCTGTAATGAAAGCACAGTTAGAGTTTTGGGTATTAATTAATTACAGGGGGATTGATTTCAGGAAAATTAGAGTATTTTAAAAGAATTATTTTGATCAGATATTCTACTAAACTGCCAAGGAAATTGCAAAGTACTAAGGCTTTTTACTGCTGTTACAAATAAAGTGATCTCTTAGTATTGCTTCAAAGTCTGTGCAGTATGTAGTGGCTTGATTTTTCTGTATAGAGCTCCTTGCAAACACCCTGATGGGAATTCAGAATAGGAGGGTTTAGTAGAGGATAATGAGCAGAGAGAAAATAAGAGTTTAAGTATTGTGTACATAACTTGGGTTAATGCAGTAGTTATAATCACTTCTCTTTTCCTTTTAGCAGTATCCCATGTAATGCCAAAGTCATAAAATGGAAAGGTGAAAGGGTTCCTTGTCCTATATAATTACCAGACCTTAGCTCCTGTTCACTTACTCCCATTGTAGGAATGCTTTGGCTCTGGTTCCCTGCACATGTTCTTTAATGAATTGCTGGCATTTATACTGAAAACAAAAAAGGAGAACACTATCCTTTAAAACTTTTCTTCTATTTTCATTTAACTAGTGCTATTTACAGAAGTTAAAAAATTAAAAATGTCCAAATCTGTTACTTTTTTCCTTTTCTGCCCCAGTAATAAATGTCGGGGACGTAAGGCACTAACTTCACTGGTGCTGTTAGGAAATTGCAAGTTGACTGTCTCTGGTTATCTGTTTTTCAGACTATCTGAGATAAAATTTCTCTGGAGTCTCACTGGTGGCAGGATTATAAAGAGTTTTTGCATGCTCCATTGTACTGACCCGTAATTGTGTCCCATGGCTGCTGGGTTTCTGAGGAAGTGAGTGTGATCTGCATTCTTGTCTCTGTAGGGGAGAGAGCATGTGCTAATATTCAGTTCTTTTTTATTTCTTTATTAGTCAACAAGTATCAGTGACACAGATGAGCAAATAAATGAAAATGTGCCCATATGAGATATGAGAACAAAAACCTGACTGGGCTTGTGCTGCAATTAAATTCCTATTGATCAGATTTTTTTTTTTTTTACAGCAAGAATCTAAGTGCTATGATTGTTACTCAGGCCACCCAGTTATCTGAAAGATGCCTCTTTTTGACTTCTTGAAACCTCCTTAAGCAGACTCTCCTTACCCGCAGCAACCTGACCTCATGCCTTTTCCTTCCATATATTCTCTTTCTACTAGGGGCACTTTTGATCCACTGGAGACTGCTCATGAGCAGGAGGTCTCAGTCTCTGCTTTGAGGTTTAGTTCCTCTAGGCCTATGTATTTAACTTAGGTGTATTTTGGAAATGCAGCATGGTGTCAATACGTGAAACTACCTCATTGGTATCTCAGTGTTTGTTTTGCAAAGATTTGTTTGTTTATGATACAAAAAATGTCACCACCTAAACACCATTTGAGTGGGGTTTTTTCATAGAGGAATGCAGGTGAAATTTAACACTAAGGTCCTTCACTTTTCCCAGCCAGGGATTTTGAAGCCCCTTCATTCTTTTCATCACTTTTGGGCAGAAATTTCAGTTTGAGTAATCAGTTGAGATTACTGTTCATCTGGGAAAGAGAAAGATAGCCAGAGACAAAATAAGTGTTACGGAGCTAAAGGTTTGACATCAATCTTTGATGTCACAGCCCTCAGTGTTAAGACTCCAGGAGAAATAGGTACACTAGGTAAGAGTAAGGAAAGAGAAGGTTGTCACTGGACTAACATGGATGGGAAAGAGCAGAATTAGTAGTAGGCAGTTCAGAATGTTGAATGAGGGAAACGGAATCATTATAACAAAGCAAACAGTGTATTGTTTTGATCATAGAAGATAAATCACCTAGCCAGCTGTGCTTTACAAACAGGTAAAGTGGGTTATTTTTGCTCTTGGAACTGTGGGCCTCCAGTTTATATTATGATTGACAAACATTAATCATACTTCTTTGCACAGACTTTGTTATCCCTGAACCAATTTCCGCCAATTAAATTTTGCCCCATTATCACTTTAAGTAATGAATGTGCTGCACTTAGGTTTGATTAGGGAAAGGGTGTTATATTAGGTGAAGTTTTCTGTCATTTTGGACAAGCTAGAGTGATTGAAGGCTTCTTGGGTAGTTGACTGTGATTTACAACATGGAAAAAGGTAGTGGCTTGTGCTGCCAATTCAGAAGATGCTACAAGTGGATTTTGGTAGTGGACCCTGATCATGTAAATTATGTGGGTTACTATAATAAAAACTAATTATTAGTTTTTATATATATCTAGTGGCATAGGGAGTCTTATTCTTAAGTATAATACAATTCAAATCTAAAACAGTATAAAGCTATCAGACAGCACAGATAAATGTCCGCTCTGGGTCACTGTTCAGGAGATAATGACAGTTTTACCTGTATTTAAGATGGAGCAGACCAGCAGGAGGTATATCCATATCTGCTGCTTCATTGCCATGTCAGTGGCTAACAGCTGCTCTTGGTGGCTCAGACAGCGTATCATCTGTAGTATATTAAGTGCTGTAGTTAGTGCTGACAATCAGGATTACCGTAGGCAGATGTCTATGTTATTAAGTTGTTCGCTGATTAATGTATATTGTTATAAGTGGTTTATAATGTAGCAGAGTAGGGTTCCTAATGCCTATTTAGGTGTATGTAAATGATTGTCTGAATCCCTTGTGCTGTTCTGAATGTCCTGTGATGTGTGTTTTGGCTGATATACAGGAAATGCATTTTTGGATTTTGTATAGGAGGTTAATCAGTGTGCATGTACGCTGTGTGCTACATGCAGGCTATTTATGTCTCAGACTGCCCTACTACCTGTATTTCCTCTCAGGCCAGTAGGTATCTTTAGACAGAATACTTTTTTAATGTTTCTGTAATCATTTTGCTAAGCAAAATTTGTCTAATGTTATCAGTAATAGTATTTATTAGTGAGTTTTTCCTGGCCTGAGGATTTATTTACTTAGAGTTAAAATAATTTCCCATGTTTTCATTTATTTCCACAGCCTTAGCCTCTTCACTGCCTCTTCTATCAAGCCTGAGGTTGTAATTTTACTTAACTTTTTCTTGTTGCGTAGACATATTTTTAGCAGAGACCTGTTAAACAGAATTCAGGTATCACACATGGGCACGTATATGTATATGCTCATGCACAGAGTTTCTATTAACATATGTTCCTGTAAACAGTGACATTAATTAGTCATCACAACGTGCAAAACTCTGGTTAGATTAGGTTATGGCTATGTGCTGTTGAAATGTGTGTGTCCTCAGTTTTCTGCCTTTTTCAATCCTTTTTGGTCATTGTAGTCTAGCTAAAAATTCATCTGAGAATATACACCAATGTAAAACACTGATTCTAGTGAAACAGTGTGATTTTGTATATGGTTTGATTTGTGTCTGTTTAGATATTTAGAGGTTTTAAAATTTAATTACATTTATGAACATTATCTGCAGTTCCTTATTAATATAGAGTGTTACTAGACCTTAAATCCTTCGAGTATATACCAAAGTCTTAAGTTGCTGTGAAGAGCCTGTTAGCTGCTTGTGAACTTAGAACTGGAATCATCTGGCGAAGTCATGGCATCCCAGCTCCAAAATAAAGACCGACTGTATTGCTGTAGAGCAGCCTTACATTCTTCCCAAGTCTTTTTTGTGTGGTCTTTCTCCTTTCATTTCTTGCACGGTCTGTTTGATTATGGGATCTGTTGGGGCTGTGGTGTCCCAGCGGTAACTTCATGGTACAAATTCAATATGATATGGTTTATCTGTGTTTCAGTGGAATGACAATATGGAAGGCAAAAGCTTCATCCTGTTGATTATTCATCAGTTTTTCTTCCATATATATGGGGTAGACTTTTATCTTTTTACTCTTATACTTGGAATGAAAGTGTCTGAACTGGCACGCATGTACTGGCTCAGGCACAAATGGATTAGAATGTAAAAATATCAAAAAGATCCTGACTGCATGTTATGTCTGCTTCCTGCTCATTTACCCCATCCTTGCATAGGAAATGTCTCCATTGTTGCAGTGTTGAGTTTTTTTTTTAATAAGAACATTGGCAGATCCTCAGGATTTAAGAAATCTTGACCCGGAGGTGTTCTTTCGCCTACCCTGCTTCATGTAGCCTGTAAAGGGAAATTCTGAGGGATTTGGTTGTTGAAATTATCAGTTTGAATTTAAAAGATTTTTTAGCAATTCAGAATGTTGTAGACTGACACTTGTCAGGGCAAGCCCAAAGGGAGAGACAAAATCCTGAGATCTGAGGGCTGTAACAGGTAATAGGAGGAACAGATGGAGCTCTGCCGCTAGCCAGTTTTACTCGCTCCCTTGATAACACAAGGGCAGCTGAAGATATAACATTTAGGAAACATCACCTTTTTTAAATGGGTACCTGTGTAAGCCCCACAGCACTAACTTAAAAGTTCACCAGCTTGTTGAGGAAAGATGGACAAAGGTCTGAAATATGTTGTAATTGAACAAGCACTACAAAGTGCCAACCTAGTTGCAGAAATTTGCTCTAAATAATGCAGCTGTAATTAATACAGCTGCAATTGTGCCATAATTAGTATCGTTTTCAGCCATGACTTCTGTTATGGAAACAAAATTCTGTGTAGTAGAATTCTGCTCACATTGGACACTTTGATTTAGCAGTTGAGGGTTTTTTTTCATTTTAGCTGATGACAGGAAACTCTAATAGGAAGGAATCCAAAAGCCATTTATTATTTTAATAGCCCCATCATCTTAATTTGTTACTGGATCTACTGCCTTCATTAGAACTACTGTTTTGGTGCTTTTGTAGGTGGAGCATGGGTTAGCTGGAGTATTTGGGTAGATAGGCAGTGTACCTGTTATATGTAAATGGGAGTGAACATCTACTGCAAATCTTGTATAACCCCAGGGTGGCTAGAGACTAGGCAGGGCTAATTCACCATGTACAGTGTACGTGTATTTGGGCATAAATGTGCTGATTCTTTGTCCTGTGCTGTAGTCGAAAGATGTCCACTTCGCACTTTGCCATACCCTTATTCTATGATAAGAAAACAGTTCTGCACTATCACCATGCCTGCATTGTGTTACTCTATATACAGTCCTACAGTGAATCACATGCCAAAATAAGCAAAGAAATAGAAGAACTGCAAACCAAAATGCCCTACTGCAGACTCTGAGCATTTCAGGTTTAGACATCTGTAACAGAGTATTTTTCTATGTATGTTCTTTGTCTTTTGCTGAAGCACCTAAGAATCAGATGTAGGAGGCACACATGTAACTCAGTACTTTTGTGGTAACATGGCATTGTGCTATTATTAATGTTCAAAAAAGGAAAAAAAAGAAAAAAAAAGAATAATTTTTATTTCGTATATGCTGTTTCCTGACTGGAGCTTTCACTTTTGTCAAGTTCAGCCTGATTGTTAGCAGAAAAAGTATTTCATACTCGTTCTCACTTGGAAATTGTGTATTTGAACAGCATTAGTACCGCAGACTAATTAAGCAAGTTTGAAGAGGTAGCCCTGCTCTGCTGGGGGGCTCTCACATTTTCTGGCTGCAATGAAGACCCTGGCCCCCTCTGTGCCATGACAGTGGGAAGAACCTGCTGCTGCATTCTCTGAGACACGACCTTCCTAACAAAAATCTGACTGATTAACTAGCCTTTTAGACTGTAAAACACTTTCTTCGTCGTCTATCTTGCCTTAGCACCAATTCTGCAGCATTTTTCACCCCAGATAATGTGTTTCTATTTAGGCTGTTTGTTGTTGAAGAAATTAGAAAACTTATGGTTGTGGTAATGGTTTGATTGCTTGCTACTACACAGGGAATGCCTCTGAGTTACTGCTGGACAGCAGTAGTATCTGAAAGATGATTTTTGTACTCTGCTGCCATAAGATTTGAAAATAAGGAGCTCTTTGTCATCTAACTTGACAAAAGTATTGAGATACAATTTATAATTAGCCTTTTTCCTGTAGTTGCCAGTGTAAGTGCGCGCATGAGTCTAGTTTTAATCCAAGGCATAAATGAAATTAGAAAATTGCCATGGATGCTTAGTTTCCTTCTTGCTGTAATGAAATAGTTTGTGCTGGTGTTTTCTTTTTTTTTTTTTTTTTGTTTCTTTGTCTTGGAGAAGATCTATTAGAGTGCACTTTAGAGTGATTTTCTGGATGTTGTAGTAAAATTGTCAAAGCAGATTAAGGGACGTTATAGAGACAGCTGTGTGATGAAAAATTCAGTTTTTTTATTTCCAATGAATTGTTATTCATCATGGGAGTCATCTAGCATCTCCAGGTCTTGCTCATGTATCTTTTAGATTCTCCTGAGGTTCTAAGTAAAAAGCAAGGGAAACTTTTAACTATTTATTTCCTTGATTACATTAGTCCATGCTTCATTTCTGGTCAGATAACATGATGAAACTATGACTTCTTCCATAAAAACTTGTAGAAGTGCACTGAACATCTGCACATAATGAATCCATTCATGCAAAGCAATTTAAGTGACTTATTTATCATGCTGGATTTACAAGAATTTCTGCTTTTCTATGGGCAGCTTCAGCAGTTTGCTGCCCCTGAGGTCAAAACCCCATATCCTGTTCATTTAACAAGCAAGGTACAGAATGGATAGTATCTGTCTTGATTAAAGATTAGCAGGTAAATGTTTGTATAGAGCAATGAAACAAGGGCAAGTGTTTTTTGCCATTGTTACTTGCTGAATTACTATGACAGTCACAAAGCATTAAGTGCTGCCAGTGCATCCTGGAGGATGCAGCAAGTGTGACTTGGGCTACTGTGGGGGCACCTACATTGAGTGTTACAGGGTGTACTGGGCCAGAGTTTACAGTCTGTGGCCAGTAAAGCCTTGAGAGCAGTGGTTCAGCTGTATACCAGTATGGGCTCAATTCAATTACCTAAGCATACAGTGGCATTTGAGACATGCTATGGAGGATCTGGGACATCTTCATGGGCAGGTAGGTGCCATATAGGTTTTCAGGAGACCTTCTTCATGCTCTTTTGGACAGGCAGCTGGGAGCTGGGATGGATATTCTTAGGTGACAGTAGACAGCTTAGTGACTTGTCTATGTGTGATGTTTTTGACGAGTGGATTGTAACTTAGATGTTGACTTAAACATTAATTGAATCACCATCCATAGATTGTATTGACCAGATGTGCATTATAAGGGTAGTGTACACAACTGGTACATCTGTGGACACATGTATAGACACTGAAATGGAAATGTCTTTCCCTCTGCACACCTTCAGTTGTACAGAGCAATGTACAGTGAGAAGGACCAAGACGAGTATGTGTACATTGTCACAGATGTAATATTTTAATTTATATGTGGCAGAAGCAGATCTTAATTGGTTTGAAGTTGAGGAGGAACAGTAGCATTCACTGAAATTGTGGAAGAAGGGCTCAGTGGATAATCTTTCAGAGAGCAATAGAACAATGTTTGGATGCAGCCTCCATGTGATGGACCCTGAAAGTAGGAACATGGAGAAGGTTTCCTGAATACTGACTGATGGATGTTAGAAGTGCAAGGGTGCACAAGGGTGCAGTTAACTCTGTTAACACAAACTTCTGAATAGGAACAGATTAAACCAGAAGGACATAATTTGTTCTGTTCTAAGGATGTATGTGAGGGCGGTGGGGTATTGGAACAGGTTGCCAAGAGAAGTTGTGGTTGCTCCATCCCTGAAAGTGGTTAAGGCCATGCTTGATGGAACTTTCAGACCACCTGGTCTAGTGGAAGGTGTCCCTGCCCATGGCACGGGGATTGGAACTAGGTGATCTTTGAGGTCCCTTCCAACCCTAGCCATTCTGTGATTCTATTCTATGATAAGAAAACAAATCCTGCTCACTCTTGCAGGGTCAGTGTTTTTCATGTTGGTAACTTTCTGCTTTAAATAGCTTCCACAGAGTCCCTTACTGCTCTGGGATGCTCACCTGCCTTTCTCCTTCCTTCTTTTGTGTCTTACTTTTGCATGTCATGTGGCCTGTAAGGTTTTTGCCAGGTTACCATAGCCCACTGCTTTTGGGACAGGAAGAGTTTTCTGCTCCCACTAGTGACTTCCACCCCCTGCAGTGTGCTGCAGCTGGGAGCAGGCAGGCAGAGACCCTCCCTTCCTGCATCCCGCTTGCACAGAATAGAGCAGCCCTATAATGTACTCCCATGGGAAACCAAATAAATAAAACAGACACTATTCATCCCAGACTTTATGGGGGTAGAGAAAGAAATGGAGGAAGCAGTGGGGAACTCATGGTGCTTTATAGAGCAGTATACCAAGAATCATTAGACAAGACCCTGGTACTGAAGTAGCAGGAGGAGAGTAGATGGTGTGAATTAAGATTTGTTGGATGGGAACTTTTGAAAGTCATAAATGGGCCAAGGGGAATAAAGAATAAGCCAAAGCCTCAAATTTGAAGGAATTGCTGGAGACTTCAATGACAGCAAAACCAGTAAAAGGGACAGCCATGAAATTGCTGGGAAGAGCAGGTAAAATGCAAGGAGTGAAATGCAGCTTTTTCACTGTTGAATTTACCTTACAAACGATGGGAAGAAGGAATCTGAGAAGCAGCTAAGAAGGTTGATTAGGATCAAATGTGGGGTTTTAGAGGAGGAAGGAGGTCCCAGCAGACTGACACCTGAAATGCAGCTCCCCTGGATGTATTTAATCAGTCTGCTAATGCCTTCACTTAGTTGTTGGCCAAGTTGCTAGTTTTAAGATTGTATTTCTCCACCACTTGTTAACAAAAGTCCATTCCTGATGAGTATCAATAGATCTTATGGATGTGTCTTGAGGGACTGGGCCCAGAAAGGACAATGGAAAACCATCTCTGCTCTGACAGAGATGACTTCAAGACAGGGATGAATAGCACAAACTTTGACACTGTGATAGAACTGAGAAAGGTGGAAATTATGTACTTCTTGCTATGTTGCTTGTTTTATCCTTAGTTACACTAGGCTGTTAAATCTGGTATGGAAGGGGAGAATTTGTCTGTCATAGAGAGTTTTGTTATTGCAGGATTTTAAATGTATTATCTATGTGCTCAGTTTATGTTTATGTGCTGCACTGAAAATGGCTGTAACGTTTTCTAAACGTCATGGATGGATTTTAAGCAAACCCATTATGAGTGGTGGTGTTATGAGAGCAAGGGTGTGGTCAAAGGAAGCAGTGAGAGTCCCATTTGGGCTATAGTGGTCCCATTAGCTGTGCTGCACTGCTGTAGTAAAGCACACAAATGTAAAAGGGAGTGCAAAGAGGCATGACTGAAATCAAGATAATTTTTAATTTGGTACTGTGAGAAGCATTTGACGTGCAAATGTGCTGATAAGATAAACTGGCTATGGCCTAAGATTTCAGAAAAGAGCAGTGATTTCAGACACCTCAGTTTTTATGGTTCATTAAAATCTGTCCCTGTTCCCATATGTCAAGACAGACACCCAGAGGCACGCCGTTCTTTCAGAACATTTAGGCATTATCCCTTTATTCTGAGTCCAAGGTCACAAAGGTTGTCTGCAGCCTGATAATTCACAACAGAAAGAGGAAAACTGGGTTAGAAAAACGCTTAAGGGATCCCCATTTCATGAGACTGAGGCATTGGTGTTGTCAAGCCATTTAAGATTTCAAGTTATTCATTCTTTTCCTTCTCTGTAGTAATTTCTAAAAATATAATGAATTGCAAGTTCCGGCAGCACAGGAATAGGTATCAATAACTATGGGAAATTGTACTCTTGTATGCCAGTGTATTGTGAAATTAGCCTAAACTTCTCTGTTCCAGCCACCTTTGGAAGGTTTTATTTCATCACCCTTTTGAACTGATAAACAGTTGTTATATTAGAAAAATCTGATGGGAGTGGGAACACATGGTTTAAGACTAGCAGAAGTGTTGGGGTCTCCATCAGTGTGGAGATAGACACCCACACCTGAGCTCATGTCTGGACTATTCCATATAGTCAGTGTAGAGAAGACACCTGTGGGATTGCTGCATTTCATGCACAATGTAAATGAGAAAAATAAGATTTAATGAATTGTTCCTTAGAGGTGGTACTTCATCACCACTGAATTTCAAGGGTGTCTTAAAATAGCTCATGTGTAAATGTCTATCCCTTGTCTGACATTTAGCAGGAAAACATCCCAGAATCTGCGAGCCCAAAAGAGATGCTGATTTTTGGTTACTTGAAAAACAGGGGAGAAAGCTTGAACTGCTCAGCTCCATTGACTTGTTCTCTGTTATAGAGCATGTGTTTGCATATGATTTTTGTCTTGATCGCAGAAAGGTGAGATCATGTACAGCTCTGAATAGACTTACTACAGATCAGGAGTCTTGAAGCCTTTCACAATCCTTGCTGAAGATTGCCAATGTGACCAGCATGGCACACTTGGAATATTATTTAACTGTTGTGTTACTGTAACACCTACAAGGTCTAGAAGAATCAGGGCTTCTTCGCACAAACACAGACGAAACAGACCTATCTCAAAAAATTTGCAGTATACATACATTTATTAGAAAGAATAATTCTAAATTTAAAACCTCAGGAGAGATTACAGATATTACCACATTAACTAGAGCACTGCAATAAAAAGTAATTATATTAAAAAATCTGATTATCCAAGTGTGGACAGACAAAACAATAACAGAATAAAGGGTCCTACTCAGCATAATGTGGAGGATGCTTTGTGGCACTAAGTTTGAGTGGGGAAAAAATAAGATGCAGCACTAACAATTGTAGGATTTCTCAGTATGCTTAAAAGCAGTAGTGTAATTCATCTATCGCATTACTGATGAGCCATGACTTGTACTTATAAGCCTTAGGCTTAGCTCTAACTTAAGCGAATAACTTTTATTTGTTGTGTCCCAAGCATTTAATAGTTTGAGAATTACACAAGTGTAGTCATCTTCAGTTGATGTCTTGTAATTACTCATGTATAATGGATTTAAGGGCACTTACAATTTTTGCCATTTCTGTGTTACTTAGGGATCAAAGCTGAGCAAAAGTGTCAGAAGTCACATGTAAGAAATTATTTTCAGAAGACTAGGCAGTATATAGTGATGGTGGTGTTGAACATCCCTGTGCTTGGTATAATTGCTCAAGGCTGTTATCAATTAATCCTTGCATACGTAGTCTCTTCTGTGTCAAATTATATGCAATTCAATAGTGATAGAGATGTATATTTACTTATTTGAGCTCTCTATCCTTGAGTTAAATGTTATAATCAAACAGAAAAGCTAAAAAAAATTCTTTTGCATATTTATGAAATTCTGTAGGTTAAAACAAAATTTAATGCTTCCAATTCTGATATATTGAATGGTTTGTTTATAGACAAGCACCACCATTTCCCCCTGCCCCGCAGCAATGAAAGATTTTAAATGTAAATAGAGGTAAAGGCAAGACAGTTAACCTAACCAAATACTTATATGTTTAAAATTGGCTGCTTCATCAACCAGTGACAAACTCAATTTGGAGAATGTTTATCAAAAAATACAACTCCATTTTGGAAGACCTTATAGGGTCATTGAAATTCTATGTTGAAAGGGACCTCTGACGGTCTCTAGTCCAATCCCCTGCTCAAAGTCAGACTGACTTCAAAGCTGTAGCAGGTGGCTCATGGCTTGGTACAGTTCAGATCAAAAGATCTGCAAGATTTGGGAGTCCACAGCCTCTTTGGACAGCCTGTTCTGGGGCTTACCATCTACAGATCTCCAGTGATTAACACAGAAGTTGCATATTCTTTGGTTCTCTTTGAAACTAATCCATTACTATCAAGAGAAAGTTGCTAAGGACTTCGTTCCAAACTCTCTAACTCCCTAGCCAGTATGTGACCCAAGGAGTATTAGGTCAGCAGTGCAGAATAACCCGTAAGTTTATTAATCCACAGGTTGGGAATTGTTGCAGGCCACTTTGCAAAAAGGTTACTGCTGCTTTTTGAGCAAGGCTTCTTTGTTTGGGATGCAGAAAATATCTGCAATGGGTGCAGTCTTGTGGTTGAAATATATGACTAGAGGGAATTGTCTGTGAACTGCTAATACCCTTTTAAAATTGTTTTGCTTGAAAAATCTATTTGGAGAGGTTTGCTGATTTAGTTCCTTGGCAAGGAAGGCCTAAGTGAGAGGAGCTGATTTTACATTTTCACAAACTACGTTTTTTTGGGTTTTTTTGGAAAGTACTGATTCAACAGAATCGCAGCACCTTGGAGAACACACCAATTCTAGTAGTGCCCTTCCTGTGAAAGGCTTTTGGAGTGCCAGATTGACTTGAATCGGGTAGTCTATGAGATCCACGGAAAACCAGCATGTTCCTCTCTAGTGGCGGATACAGCTGTGCAAGACAAATGAGATTAATAACACTCTGGAGGTGCCTGTCTTATCCATGAACTATAGAGTGTGCACAGGTGGAAGTCTTAGGTGAGACTCTTAACTTCGGCAGGGCTGAAGTCAGAGAGGTGAAATTCTTTTTTTTTGGTCATATTTTAAATCAGTGTCTAGTTTTTAAATTGTAGATGGCAGTTACAGGGAAAGGAAACCGATATAATGAGCTTCTTAAAAATCATGTGTTGTGAAGCGTTCCACTCCCTAGGGAGAGAACCACTGGACTTGGTTGCACTTTTGTGACACTCACCTGGCAAATGATCATTAAGGACCCTGCTGAGCAGATGTGACCTCTGTCAGACACAGAGATGGAATCACTTCTGCTGTTTTGAGCAAATCTTTCATGTAGCAGTCTTGCCTATTAGCGTCTGTGTTAAGTTTAGCCTAGCCCATGATTAGAAACACAGAGGCCTCTGATCGCTCAAGTTAAACTTGCAAACATTTTAGTAATCTGAGTTTTTGCATACGCATGCTCCAAGAGAGATAATGGTTTTTCACATAGGCAACTGAACTAGATTCCCACCTGGTACTGTTCAAATGCAATCCGTAGCGATGAGATCGGGCACGATTTCTTAAGGATGAAGAATTGCATCATGTAACTGTTCTTTTATGAAGAAAGCAAGCTGGATGCCTGTTTCATGTAAAACAAAGGTCTCGGAGCCTGTATGAGCTCAAGTACTATTTTAAGTTCATTCATAGATGTCCATGGTCTTACTGACCTTTTAGTCCTGCCACCCGTGATGCCAAATAGGATGAAAAGGCAGATTCTCAATGAAAATGACATTTTTGTCTATGACTTAAGCTTTCATTAGTGAAACAGACACAGCATTGAACACATAGACATGTGAAAAGGAAATGCTTTACATTAGTATGGACTTCTTTTATCCCTCTCTACAGCCATGGTAGAGCTGGGCATGTGGACAATATTTGTGTTTTCAGATCTTCACCCTTTCATCTCCCCCAAATCCAAGATGCTGCTAGAATAGCTTCAGAGCCAAGAGGATTTAGAACTAAAACACAGGATCAATATGAAAGTATTTGCTTGTCAATGTGTACACAAACATTTATTTTGTTGTTCAGTACAGAATTAAAGCAACAAATTTTTTGGAGTTATGTCTTTTGTCTAACCCACCCTTTCCTTGGTAGTGTCCATCTTGCTCCAGACTTTTGTGTTGTGGTTATATCCTTTTAGAAACCATTTGTTCATTAGTGCAGCAGTAATCATGGAAATAGGTCACATCCCCTTTGGAGTTAAGCTGTTACGTCCCCACAGAGAGCAGCACTTAAATATCAATAGCGTAACTGGGAAAACTCGGCAGTTATTTCCCTGTTTTCTGCAATTCAATGAGGAGTTGTTCGATGCAGACCCCGTTGCACTCCAGATGAATGGTGGTGATTGTGAGAAAATGATCTCCTATTAATGCAAGATGTCACAGTGGGAACAAAGACTAGTTCTTACCATGATGGGATGAGCTCACTCTAATCCCCAATTTGGGAGACTTTGATGCTTGTCCAGGTGCCAATTCTTCCATATACGACATACTAGAAAGAATTTTTAAAAAATGCAGAACAGAGCACTGTTAAACTGATTCATGGCTTCTGAATCTCAAGGTCGTATTGCATGAGATGTCATATAATTACCCTTTCACATACTATTTCCCAGAGAAAAAAACTTTCCTATCAACTGTTTGAGCTTTCAAGGTGCTAAGAAAATCATTCATATTAAATTTACCACCACAAATACAGAAGGGCAGGCCTCTTTTTGAGATCACCTGCCTGTTTCAATTTATGCTTGCATATATGTCTAAAATGTGTCAGTTTAATTAAAACCAGCTTTGCCTCCAGGTTTTCTGAAGTGTAGAACTTTACATGCCCATCCTGGGATTTTGGTATGTTGTCAGTGAAATCCTGGGAGGACTCATTGCCTTCCTGGCACATTGTTCCTCTGCGGGGCCCACTCATCTATTAGAATGGGAAGGACCAGAACTGAATGACTGCTCTGTTGACCTATTGTGAATCCAATGATAATTGAAGGTTTTGTGTAAATTTGTAGTTAGAAAATAATAATTTAAAAAAAAAAGACAGTCATCGTAAGTTGAAGGTTTAGAAACAGGGAAATAGCCAGTAGGTTTTCAAACCAAATAATCCTCTAAGCATACTCGTTTCTCTCTCTGATTCAGTAGTGTTTTATGTTCCCTATTTCACTAAGACACCCATTCTCTTGGTCCATTATCTCTTTGGCATGTAACTGTCTTTTATCCAAGATCCTTAAGAAGGCATTTGGAAAGTCAAGCAGTAAGGTCTATTAAAAAAAGACATTTTGCTCATTGCTCTAAACCTAAACTTTTTCTCCCTCGTGATCTGATGTACACGGCAAACAGAGGAAGGTCTGGTGGGTGCTGTCCCAGTGTCCTACTGTTCCCTCTTTTGTACGTGCAGGATCCTTTCTTTGGGGAAAGCAGAGGGAGTGCAGAAATATTTCTTATGCTATATATCCCACCAGAGTAAAATGTGAACATTGCATAAACAATAGGGTCAAAGGTTGTTCTTCTAATTTTGAAGGTTATAGGGAAGACTTTTTTGGGAGGTGTGTAAAAGGTCTCAAGAGAATAGAAAATAAACTCCCTGAAGAAAAAAATAAATAAAATATTTTAAATAGTGCTGGAACTGCCAGACTCATATTCCTTAGGGAATAGAAGTTTTCATTCTGTATACTGCTTTATAAGGACTAAACCATCAACATTTTTGCTTTCAATTATGCGTTTGTTTTAACGCATGTATGCTGTGATGTAAAGTATAAACAGATCAGTTTAGTAAAGTAGGAGAATTAGGATGATGTGCCAGAAAGATGTAATCATTAAGATAAAAACCAAAGTAACATTCTTTATACCAAGTAGAGGCCTGTAAAATTCCAGCCTAGATTTGGGGAAGGGAAAAAAAAAAAAAAATCAACGTCAGAGTAATTGGCCGTTCAGAAGCACTGTATTGGAATGATGGGGCACAGTTTCAATATGACACTATGGATTCAGAAGTAGAGAAATTGCAGAAAGACATAAAAGAAAACTAGTATATATAAGAAAACCTCAGTTTTAATGGCAACTCAGTTATGATTTGTGTTTGGCTTACCAATGGTGCGTGGTTAATGAAATGCTAGAATGAGTCTGGCTAAATCACTAATTTCTGAAACATGCTTTTGCTTACTCTGGAGGCTATTCTTTGTTTTTCCTACCTTTCATTAACTCTGGATACTGAACCTTTGTTGTTTATCATCAGGTTTTATCTCAGGAACTTTTCTGAAGGTTTTGTAATTACTGCCTTTAATTAATACTTTTGGAAAGATTGTCAACATCTGTGGCTATCATCACAATGGACAGGAAACCAGGAAATTTGGCAGTTTTGCTGTTCTTTGTATCTCTTCCAGAGGTGCATGTGTGTTCTCCTCAGGTGACACAGAAGGAATTGGACACCTGTCGTGATACCAGCCCATGCTGGTGATGCCTGGCAGTGTAGCAATGCCTCTTCAACAGCCTTGTAAACTATGAACAAAAATTGCAGCGCTCCTTGAGAGCGCAACTCCTCCCGCCCCCCTCCTCCCTCCCCAGCATGCTACAAAGCTTCAGGTCATAAACACAGCTTGGCTGCTGCCAGATCTCCTAGCGGCAGTAAGGCCTGGTGTGTTATCAACAAATGAAATCCCTCTCATTCCATGTGATGCTTCTGAGCTCCTTTGGGATGCCGCTGCTTTGGTTACTACCCATTCTCAATGTCAGAGCATGTCAAAAGCCCAACTGCAGGTATAGAGGGCTCTTCTAAATAATAGTGATTTAAGCAGTGCTGTGAACTCCTACTAATTACTTTTCTATCATTCATCAGCAGTAGGCTTTTTGTATTAGTCCTGATGTGGAACTGGTGTTATTCTAGCCCACTGGTGTTATTTTAGTGCTCTTCTGTAGAAGGTACTCATTGACTGAAGTGCTTGAAATCAACCCTTTTTATGTTGTTTTGCTGGAGCTGTTGTAGTCTAAGAGGAAATGAGAGATATGAGCCACAGCAAGGAATAAGTGGCTACTTGCACTACAAAATTGAAGGCCAAGAACAATTTAAATGCACAAGTAGGCAAGTTACTGAGCTGGATTCAGAGTTGATGGATGAAGTGCCATAAGTTATGTGTAACTAAGTAGATGTAAGTGGATCTGACTGAGTCTGAAGGAGCAGAAATGATATCCTGAAAAAGAAATCCTAATTACAGTAGTGTAAGCGATGCCAGGACAGTTTTAAGCACCTGTCATGGAGAAGATTAGCTTAGACAACAACATATAAAAGTTACATAGAGCTGCTGGGGCAGAGCTACTTAACAGATATCTTTATCTAGTTGCTTTTATTGCTAAAATACTCTTCCTGTTTTTCTTCAAGTTTGGAGTGCTGCATACATGGTACATAGAAAATGCCAAGGTCAGTGCATTCTCTGAGCCCCGTCAAGCTTGTCTGATGGCTGGCTTTTCCTTTCGGTTCATGTAGGATGCGTTTAGTGAATGGAGAGGCCTGCTGCTCTGCTTTCAGGCATTCTTGGGGCAGCAGACGAGCGCAATGTGCTGCTTCCCTCCTGCATTTTCCTTATATGTCGTTAGCTGTCAACTTGAGTTGCTGAGCCTTGTCATTTCTGTATTATGTACTACTGTTGCAGAACATCTCAGCCAAGGCAACATATAAGATAGTAGATAGTATCTAGGACTTTTAAAATATAGGGAAGTGTTTTCAGACACAAAATCTTAAGTACTAAAGAGGCAGTGATGGAAAGGGTAACTTAGACTGTGGTCTTGTTCAGTGAGAGCCCCAAGAGCATAAAACTGCCAAGATTGTGCTGTCAATATTTGTATATTGATTGTGTGACCTTAATAGAACTTTTCAAGGCTTTGTACACAAAAAGGTCATATGAGACACTGCTTTTCTACCTCATGCTATTTTTTTTTGCTTGCTTTTCTTTACTTGCTTAATGCAATAATAATAGTGTATGGGGATCAGTAAAGTAATTCTCTTTGTTTAAATATGCCAGGTCAGACATCAACATTGTTGTTTCTGCTCCAGTGCCCTTTCAGTTCTAGTTTGTGCAGGATTATGTGAAACTTGTGTGTACATTAGTTGCTAATACAACTAATTTTCTTCACTTCGTTGCTTGACTAAGTTCTGCTGCCTCATGACACCAGCACTTGATTAAAATTGGATTTGTTCATACTGGGGCAAGGAGCACTGAAGAGGTGGTTCTATACCAGAGAAGCATGTGCCTATCCATGGATCATTGATGCATTTCATTTATTTGGCAAGATTTCTTTTGGATTGGTTTGGGGCAGGGAAAGAGTACTTCAACTGCTCTTCAGTTCTGACAGCAAAGACAGCAGTAACCTTGGTAACTAAGGATGCTGAAATACCACTTAATCCTTACTCATAAGTCAATAGGGTTTTACCTAAGTAGTAAATTATCAAACCTCTCAGCATGTGACTGAAGAAACTATGAAACAATCAGGTGCTGTGGTTCAGATAAAGTGTTAGTGCAGCAGTTCACTGCGTGGCTGCGCAATTGGAATACATTTGGTCAGGAATTTTCCAGCCGAAGTTTTTTCTGTCTGAAACTGCTGATTCACAGAAATCAAAACTCCGGGAAAAGATTTATTTTCAAGTCTTCCATTTCAAAACAAAACCAAGTTCTTTGACATTTTCTTAACAAAAAAGTTAAATGCTTAGCAGAAAAATATTTTAGTAGGTAAAAGGCTGTAAATCTAGCAGCTGTGCATCATGGAGTGTTTTGGAGCAAGCAGCTGCCCAAGAAAAAAACCCTGCTTCTTATCTTGGTTTGTAGGGTTCATCTGGGTGAGGTGGTGGGTCTCAGATGTTTCACAGGTGCATGAGTACGAGGTCCCTGGGGAGGGAGGAGAATGAGAGGAAGGAGGGAATTACTCTTTTTGACTTCAGTGTTCACTTGGGCCGAATGGAGTAGAAGGTGAAATCATACCCTGACTTAAGGTTTTGCTCTGCATCTGTCTTGGAAGACCTTATTTTTCTCTCTCATTTGGATTTTTGTGTCTGAGGCTGTCCTTTTTTTGTTTGTTTGTTTAATTTTTTGTCACTACAGCTGAAACCCTTATATACTTTGTTTTTCCTCGTCTTTCCCGTTTTGTTTTCTGATTCAGTTATTCCTTTGTTCCCCACTTCTTGTTTTTAAGCTGCTTTCCTGCGCAACATTTGGAAATGTTCTCAGGTCACCTATAAAGCCCTGTTCCTTTGGCTTTTCCTGTGTTCGTATATACACATACATATAAAAGAGAAGTTACTATTACAGTTCCTGTCATGTCATCTTGAAAGGTATTTTCAAGGCTGGAGAACAAGATGTTTCATCTTTTTCACTGTTGTACACTAGTCCCACCTTGTGAAACTAATCCATCTGCTGACTCCTGTTAAAATTGTTAGTACGTGTCCTCATTTTATTCCCTTAGTTTTTCTCTTTTAAGTATCCATCTAATAGGAATTCAGCTCAGCCATGCAGGGCATATTGAACCTTGCAATGCCTTACTGTATTAGTTTGGCAAGCTCACTGGGGATATAAGCAGTCCAATGTTCATGTGAAAGATTTGCCTCCTGCAGGAAAATCCTTAAAAACTTAGCCAAATGTTCTCAGAATCCAAGGAAATAAAGCTGGGATCTTAGAGCAGCTAATTGGATCTTGTGCTACCCCTGTGGTTTTCTAACAACTGAAAAGCATCAGTAGTGTTTTGGTATGTTTTGGGTTTCTCTGTTGTTCCCCTTCAGATCCCTTTCTTGGCATGACTTTTTCTCAAGAAACAGGGTCTAAATGCTTTAGGAAAGAGTAATAGCTACTACCTAAATCTGGCTCTGCCTTTTCCATTTATTGTGTGTTGAAGGCCTGTCAAGAAAGAATTTATCACTTTAAAAGGATATGCAGATAGATATTAAGGAATCATTTTGCTTTTGTAGATAATAAGTGTTAAAAATAATTTGTGGAGTTCCTAAGGCAAAAGATTCTCAAGGACGATTGTGTTGTCATATAACATATTAAAAAGTAAAAAAGGCTGGAAAGGGAAATATTTAGAACTTGTTAGGTGAACTGTTTGGTTGTGCTATCAATATCCTGCATGTCCTTTGCTCTCACTCCTAAGATGAGTTTAGTGGTGGAAGGGAGGATGGAGAGTGGTCCCTCATTCTCTGTCCTATGCCCACACAGGGGTTCCCTGCTCTTAGGATGGTTTGGCTGGTGCCCACCCTGTTGCCAGCACATTATTGGTTGCCTGGAGGCTGCTCCTTATGTTTTTAGGAGAGCTGGCCAAGGTCACAGTAGCGCTCCACCACTCCCTCTAAGTTTTGGGGGGTGGGAAAGTTTAGTTTGCTGCACCAGCCCAAAATTGGTCTGATTGCTCTGTGTGCTGTTGCTTTGGCTTTGTACAAGTCTGACTGTCAGGTTTGCAGCTGTGCAAGTCTTGAGAGTCCACCATTCCAGGGAGACCTTTCCTTGTCCTAGCATTTGTTCAGTACCCGTGTTACACTTGTGTTTACAGGGACAGCTTCAGAACCATGAGTGAGCATTTTAAATCCCTGCTGAACCGACTTCTGTTTGATTATTACAGGAGCCATAATATTACTTTGTGCAGTCAGGACTAGCTTAAACAAGTCCTTAAATAGTTAGGGTTGCCTGCAGCAGTACCTCAAGCAAGATGCTGTAGCAGAGGGTGCCTAGGACTATGTAATATCCCTCATCCAAGTGTAGTATTGTATTGGATATATTTGGCCTTGCAGCAGGAACCACAATTTGTAAAGAGAAATTTAAGGAAAGGCAACTTAATAAGAAGGCAGAGGTGGGCAAGAAACTGTTCTGGGGGTGTCTTATTTAGCAAAAAAAGTTCTGTATTTAATCTGTGTCTAAGGCTGCCCTTAAAGCTGAGTGCCACTTGTTAAGCTTTCACATAAGCAACAACACTGACCTGGAGCATGGCAGTTCATGGTGGCTCTCTTTTGGATGTGACAGCAGTGCTGAGTGTCATCTCTCCTTTTCTAACAGGGCTGGGTAGTAGGAAGGGAGGCTGCATAACATGCTGAAGCACCCCTGATAATATACCCCAGGGGAAGAAGGAAGCCCACCAGACGCTGTTTAAATACAGGTGGCGTTCAGCTGTGCATGCTTAAATAGCAGTCCTTGCCCTCCTTTGCCTGGAGTGATACATCAGGTTGGTGCATGTGATTGCTGTGACAGTTCAGTTCATTGCAATTCTCTTATCTTACGGTGCAGGTCTAAAAGATTTTTCTCAAAGTTTACTTCTCTTACATGGAGTTGGCTTTTTTGTTTGGGTTTTTTTTGTGTGTATTTAGTGGTGGGTTTTGTTTTGTTTTATTTTTTTTTTTTTTCCATTAAGATCCCTTAATTTACTGCAGTATGCTAATGTACAGGATTTGGAGTTTTGTAATTTTTAACAAAGATTTATTTTGTTTTATTCCTTTAGACAGATGCCTATTCTGTCACTAAATCAAAGGGCTGAAATAAGAATGAAAACTAGTGACTTCCACAAATCAAAACTACAATTTCCTTGATGATTGTTTGGACTTCCAAATAGTGTATCATTTAAAATGAACATTGATGCTCATGAATAATAGCATTTGTAAAATTGTGATGAGTTTTGGGCCAGCTTGGGGGTGTATGAAATTTCTGTCTAATCATGTTCTTTAAATGGAAAGTGACAAGTAGGTATTGTGTCACAAAATGTCACGCTGTTTCTAACAGTCCTTCAGTAGACAGGAATCCTACATAAGGCAAACCTAACCATCCAGAACACAGTCTTATTTTCATGCAGTTACCAGAAAGGTTTATTGGCTTTCCTTAGCCAAGTAGGATGTGATGAGGAACAGCAGCTGAAACCTCTCAGACTTGACTCCATTGTAGTTAGGATCTTCCCATTCCACATAAAGGCTAAAGCATCCTGTTTATTTATGATTAAACTGAAAAGGAAAAAAAAAAGGAGAAATTACTGAAGTTAATACAGTCTTTTCTGCCTTCTGAGTGCACCTGAAAATTTTGAAGGTAATTCAGATACCTGGATAAAACCGAACATCAGTAAAATTCAGAAGATCACTTCATAGCTGAACTCAAAAACTTTGGGGAGACCCTTGTGTCTTTTTGCTTCCAAAACAAAATACACTAGCGGCAAATCAGCCTTTTAAGATATCCTCACTTGCTGTGTTTTCATTGTTTAGTTCTGAAAATCACTGAATCTGGGTTAAGAAAATGTAAAACTGTTTTCTTCTTTCTGTCAGATTTGAAAATATTTTTGCTAGGTGTGAGCTTTGCAGTTGATACAGTCAGGTTTCTCCACATACCACATTCCAAGGATGAGAAGGTGACCCCATACCTTGGGAGAAGTCGCTGTGTTGTCGCTGGGTGGATTCACCTGTGCTCCCTAAATGCAGTGCCACCTAGCTCAGCTCTCCTCCCTTTTCTTTGTCCCTGAGTTTCAAAGCCATCTCTTAGTCTCTCACTTGGGCCAAAGTAGTTCAGTAAATGTGGCTACTCAGGGTTTTTCTTCAGATTGATTTTAGTGTGCGCTTATAGACTCGTGAAGTGGTGAACGTGAGAAATCTGGAAAGTGAGAGCCAGCATATGGAGCTAGCAAATGAAGATGGGAACGATGAACTGAATGTTGCTTTGGGGAGACATGATGCTAAGCATTTGGCTTTTTAGTTTTACAACTTGGACTGTGTAAAGCTAATTTATACTGTTCGACCCAGCAATGTCTGTCTTCTGTCTGTTAATTGGAAATATGATTGCAGTTTGCATAAATGTTTTCATACAATAACTGTGTTGGCAAAAAAGGGAATAGCATATTGCTCCCCCCAAAAATCCCATCTCACAGCCACTTTCCACATTTTCCTAAGAATACATTAAATGATTTCTTTTCTTTTTATATGTTGAAGTGTACATGTGCGAGATTCATGGAATCCATCATAGGGCACTTACTACTCCTGATGATACAAATACCATAAAACAGTGGGCAAAGGAAAAAGCAAATATCTTTTTTTTGTTTTGTTCTAATATTCAGGCCTTCTTTATATATTTTTCTCTACCATTCCTTGAGTTTTCTCAAAGTGTTAGTAATGTTGATGTTCTCTATTAGTTTTTGTGGAAGGTTGTTTGATTTTTTTTTTTTTTCTTTCTTTTCTACTTTAACTGAAGGACCAAATAGTTTCCCTTTTTAATAAAGGTGTTCTTACTCCAACTTTTCCACGTACAGAAAGCTAGCAACATACTTTTGTAGGCAAAGTCAGAGAGCATCAGTAGTTATGGGGGGAGACACCAGTGAAAGAATTAAAAGCAACAGCTGATCAGATTGTGGATTTGTCAGAAACAAAAAAAGATAGGTCTAAACTTAAAAAAAAATTAAAAGAAAATCTGCTTTGCACTGTGGTATGGGTAAAATTGTTCACATTAATGCCACTGGAATGTATGATGCAACAACACTTCTGAGTAGTCTTTCAAAATTATTAAGAGCTTGTACTGTCAAGTACTTTCCCAATACTGGAAAGAATAAAAAGAGAGCAGGAGATCATGCAGATCTTGAAAATAAATGTTTCCATTAGTGGGACTTAAAGCAAGATGCAGGTTTTCGGAATCTTTATTACTGGGTACTTTTATTGGCATAGTGAAGAAGGACGCATGGTTGAAGGGTAGGCTTACAAGTACTTGCATGCCTCTGTGTGTAAAGGATAATTGGGTCTCACACAATACTTAGATCTGTGGCTTTGTGCCTCTTTGGTTTTCATTAATGTTGATAATATCTTAGCAAGTATTCAATGAGTCACATAATATGGATCTACAAATTGTAATTTAGAAGCAGGTATCAATTTAAATCACAGGAGTTTGATTCCAGCCACCACTCCTGCTGATAGCACCAAACAGCCGTGAATGCAGTGCTTCACAGGGCTGGCTGCTTGTTAGGAAGCGCTGTGGTGTGGCTAGCTGCAAGCCTGTCAGGCTGAAACATTTCATGTGAAAAAACCTGAAAAGTCCTATTTTAAACACAGTGACTTGAGTCTGGCCCCTGTTCACAGGGATGGGTTATCTGCTTGAGTCCATAGGAAACTTTCCTTGAGAAAAGAGATTGAGTCACAGGTAAGAATGGCTGCATTTTGTATAGCAATCCGCAGGTTGTATCGAAGTTTAAAGCTGGTTTTCATTAACCTCTGATCAATGCTGGGTGATTTCTAGCCAGTGAAAATACTAAATATAGTTCCAGAAAAATCTAATTTTCTGTAGTAAATTACCTGGAACCATTGTGGGTAAAGTTGGTCAGCTTGGCACAAACTCCTCTAAGAAGGCATGCCCATGGATGTTGGGGCCAAAACTGATTTCTCCTGAAGGAGGCTCTTCTTACAAGAAAATAAACAATTTAAATTCAGTGGAAAAGAGCCCAGATTGTTTATTCTTAGGCTTAAAATGATGGCCTCTCATAAAAATGAGAAGACACTCAATCTGTGTATTCAACTAAGATTCAAGATACAAGTCCATGCAAATGCAAGTCCATGTGTTCATTGCAAATCCTCAAGGAATAACATGAAAGCTTTTGGTTTTGTTCTGCTGGCAGCAACGACTTTTCTAGGAGTCTGACTCCATTATACAGGACTTTTTGCTCCCCTTGTAACAGTGGTGAGACGCCTTCTTCCTGCCAGACAGCCAATGTCAAATGCTGAGCCCTTTTTTTGAACTTTGCACCTTTTTGGTCTTACTCTTCTCACTTCATTCTTAGGATACGGACTGCTGTTCTAGGGTCTTCATGGATACTGAGGAGGACTTGCTCTTTTTACAGTACCTAATTGGCAGCATTGCCAATTGGAAATTTTTTCTGGACTTTGACTTTTATGAAGTTTCTTTTGTTCCTCGTATTTTGGTGACTGTTTCCTCTTTTCCCCCCTTCAAAATGGGATGCAGGTTACTTCCAAAATTGCTTGCAGGTAGCAGGAAATCAAACATCTCATTATAAAACTTATAAATATACCTGGATATGTAACTGTACCAGAGAGACTGCCAAGCCATGCTACTTGACAAACCTTTCTGTTTACATTTAGTGTTCAGTGTTTCAGGGATCTTGATTGAAAAGCTAGACAGGCTGTCATCATCTGCAGTCAGCTTTGGACCAGTCACAGTAGGGCGCAGTTGCCGCTGGTAGAAGATCAGCATTTTGCAAAAAGGAATAAAGGTGGTGTCATAGAGATTGTGAAATTGAGCACAACCATCCATAAATCATTGCAGCCTACGTGCCATAGGTGTAGTGTGCTGGGAATGTTTTGTGCCTGTCCCATCTGCTTCTTCAGTAGAATCATAGAATATGCTGATCTGTAAGATACCCATCAGGATCGAGTCCAACTCCTGGCCCTACACAGGACACCCCAAGAATCACACCATGTGTCTGAGAGCATTGTCTTAAACTCAAACAAGGTTGGTGCTGTGACCACTTTGCTGGGGAGCCTGCATAAGTACTCAACCACTCTCTGGGTGAAAAACCTTTTTCTAATATCCAACCTAAACCTCCCCTGACACAGATTCCTGCTGTTTCCTCAAGTCCTATCACTGGTCATGAGAGTGAAGAGATCAATACCTGCCCCTCTGCTTCTGCTTGTGAGGCTGTTGTAGACTGCAATGGCATCTCCCCTCAGTCTCTTCTTCTCCAGGCTGAACAGACCAAGTGACCATACCCATTCCTCGTACTGCTTCTCCTCTAGACTGTTCCCCATCTTCGTGGCTCTTCTCTGGACACTCTCTAATACCTTAATGTCTTTTTTATATTGTGTTGCCCAAAACTGCACACAGTATTCAAGGTGAGGCCACACCAGTGCAGAACAGGGTGGGACAATCCCCTCCCTCAGCCAGCTGCTGATGCCCCCCAGGACAGGGTTGGCCCTCCTGGCTGCCAGGGCACTGTTGACTCACATTCAACTTGTCATGGAGCAGGACCCCAGGTCCCTTTCTGCATCACTGCACTCCAGCCACTTGTTAGTCTATACACACAACCAGGGTTTCCCTGTCCCAGGTGCAGAATCCAGAACTTCTGCGTATAAACTTTATATGGTTGGTGATTGCCCATCTCTCTGATTTGTTGAGGTCTCTCTGTCTTCAAGGGAGTTGACAGCTCCTCCCAGTTTAGTCATCAGCACACTGACTTACTATTCCTTCTAATCCTGTATCCAAGTAATTAATGAAGATGTTGAAGAGAACTGGGCCAGGGATGGAGCCCTGTGGAACCCCACTAGTGACAGGTCACCAATCTGGCCAGTCTAACTCTGTGCCCAAACTGTGAGCCAGTTGCTCACCCACCACGTGAACTTGTTATCCAGCTGTATGCTGGATGTTTTTTGCAAAAGCATACTGTGAAAGGCAATCGGTATCAAATGGTTTGTTGAAGTCCAAAAAGATTACATCTACTGGCTTTCCTAGATCAACTATGTGAGTTACCCTGTTGTAGAAGGAAAACGAGGTTCGACAAGCAGGATTTTTCCCTCATGAAGCTGTGCTGGCTGTGACTGATGGCAACATTGTCTTTCAGGTGCTTTTCAATAACTCCCAGAATAATCTTTTCCATGGAAAGATTTTCAGGCTTTGAATGAAATGACACATCATTAGTAGACTGGGCACCTAGATGACAGTAAGAATTGAATTCATTGTCTGAAATAAGCTTGATTTTGTTCTCTGCATTAGCCACTTATATGCAGTAAATAGATTTTCTTTCCTTTTCTTCTTGTGCAATCTCAGGAAAATAGTTTATATTCTGTATTTTCAATATAAACCATTTACATTTCATGCCGTTGTAGTATTACTGTGTTCTCCTTTATCCATACCATTCTTTATCTGCTTCATATAACCCTTGTTTAATACCTGACATACCCTTTGATAGCAATCTATTGCTGTAGCATGTTTGCAAAAGTTTAGGTTTTAACTCTATTCTTAAATGAAGGTTATTAATCCTGTTATTTTCAAAAGCAAGCAAATCTTAGCTCTCATATAAATTGGTTCCCATATGACTCTGTTGTGTATTTTGTGAGAACATTGCTTAATTTGTCATTTGCTGGAAAAAATATGAACCAATATATTTTCATGCTGATGCCAGCTCTTGATTTTCCTCAAAACCGAGGTTACCTGCCCTTGGTCTTCTGTATGAGAATAGTGACAGTGAAAGAAGACATACAGTTTAATTTAGATGTATAAAATTTCACACACTCCAGGATGAAACCCTCTTGTGCTGATTTCTAAGCCTTCACTCTAAAGGCTTGTGAATGCCCAGTGTCAGTCAGTGATCATAAATCAGACTTTTTCTGCAAGAAACAGCTGTCAGAGCTGGACCTGCTCAGCTTTGCAACAATACTGATAGGAAACTGTGAATGTAACACTGAGGCAAAAAGACAGATCACTAAACACCAGAAAGCCAGAGTTCAGCAACAGTATTGTCTCACTTTACAATAATTTTAATTTGTGCAAAATGTAGCACAATGTGAAGCTGTATAATTAATGAGACAAGCAAGATTAAAAAATGTTAAATATACATAATAAGGCTGAATTAATATCATTAGTGGGATAATTATTTAAAAGTTTACTGACACTTCTGACTTCTAATGTGAGTGTATCAACACTTCCTTTTCTATTTAACTCCTAATCAGTAAAAAAAACCTAATCAGTAAAAAAAACCTAATCAGTAAAAAAAACCCAAAACCCAAGTGTTGTCAGCACTGTATTTGATAAGTGGATTAATGGAAAAAAAACCAGCATACAATCTCACTCCTTTTTATTTAGCTTATATTAGGGATAAAAATTAATAGTTAGGGCAGAATCAAATAAATTCAGGTCATTTGACTATTTGAACTACCCTGTGCTGTTGCTGGTCTTTGATGCAGTCATTTGTCTTTTTCCATGGCCGGGTCAGAAGATGGATTCGTGACCCTGTGTTGTAGAGCAGGTGCTGGAAGTGGTGTGTGGAGGCAATGCAAGCCTCGGTGCACAGTGACAGTCCAGTATGTCTGGATGCTTCCTGTTTCTCATTCAGTCACACAAGACTTTAGCAAGGGTAACAGCATTGGTTTGAGGAGAAAGTCTCAGTATGCCAAGCTTCAGATGTCAGAAGACTGATAGTTTGAAATGTGGTTATAGTTTGTTTAGCAAGTATTAAAGGCTTGACAAAACCCTCAACCCTCTTAACTGTGCAGTTTCTCTCTCTAAATTTTCACGAGGCATACAACTCTGGGAAGAAATGGACCATGGAAATTTTAAATCTGAAATGGATTTATTTTAGAAACTGGCAGTACATAACTAAAACCCCCTAATGGAAATGGCTTTGTAAAAGCTATGCCTACTGAAAGTAAAAGTGAAAGTCTGACTTGCGTTTTTATTCCTGTCATTCTGATGAAATGGAAAGAGACAAAGATTAGCAGTTGATCTATTGCAATGGAAAACTTCCATTCTCATGCTACACCAAAATAGGTAATTTTGAGTTCACACTTTCATCTGGGTGGACATAGATGGTGGGATTGTCGCCTGTTCAGTTATAGGACACTGCCATTCCTCAAACTTTAAATTCGTACAGAATTCAGAAATCACATTAAAATGAGCATAAATGAAGTCTCTGTCACATGCCTGGCAAAATCAGTGAAGCTGCTGGAATGTGGAGGAAAGCCATGATGGAAATAGAGATTATCTGCTAAAACTGATGGATAATGATGGAGGAACTCCAGTGACAACTTAGAAGTGTCCTCTTGACTGCTTGCATAAAAAATATTCTTTTTACTTATGAAATAGAGAAAGTGGCGTAGTGATTTAAAACAAAAAAAAAAAAAAAGATGGAAATCAAGGTTCTGATCCTGCTTATTTGTATTTATAGTATGTATTTCTGTTAATATCTTAATGGATTAAAAGAAAGTCCAACAAAAATGTTTCCTATATCAAGAAAATGTGACATTTCCATAGTGAAATGTTGAAGAATAGTCAACATCCACTGTTAAGGTTGCAGAGGATTGGTATCCAACTCCTAAGTTCTTTCCTAAGTTATGAATTTATTTTCATTTTAATTTTTTCATCTCATTAATGGTGTTTCCTGTAGACTGAGCTAGAACTAAATTGAATAATGTCTTTACAAGGTATTCTTTCTGTTAGTGAACCTGATACACAATTAGTTTTTGAGTTGAGAACACTACAGCACTGAAGCAAATGATGGCACTCGTCCTTGTTCTGAGGTTTGTAATTTTCTCTCTAAGCAGCAGAGCATTTCCACTTTTAGCCCTCTGCAGGCAACAAATTTTTAGCCCTGCCTTCTCATTCTCAAGGCCCATACATTACCAAGTAATTTTTTCATGCATTGTATTCTAAGGCAGTATCAATTTTTCTTTGTGTAAAAGCACATTCTCTGCTGGTGGCAGATTCTGCATGGCCTTAATAAGCTCCTGACTCTCACTGGCTAGGCACTTAAAATACCTTTTTTGAGAAGGTACATCTTCCTGAAGGCCACAAGTGCAACTTACTTGATTTTTTTTTGGTCCTGATTACTGTTTGAGATTCTGTACCTATTTATCAATTTTTTTGACTGATGCTTTCAGAGGAACATCCATAAAATGCCAAGTGTGATGGAAGTTGGCAAAGACAATTGTTGCTATGCTGGAGCCTGTGCTAAGCTGCTCAGCATGAGGTGTCACAGAAATAGATTATGCAGCTTTTTTGGGGGGGTTCAGCCAAACAGTTGTGTGATGGATGGATGGCTCCTCAGGCATCAAATTACTGATACATGCAGAGCCTTGCTACTGTTTTTGCCACTCATGCTGTCAACTGGAGAAAAAAATACTTCAGTGCAGTGCTTTGATGGAAAGCCTACACAGGCATTGCTGGTCAGGTTGCTACCCAGGAAGGTAACTAAAGTCAGGGCAAATTTTCATGGAAGTGATGTGTGGGCATTGAAGCAAGAATTTTCATGTGATGTGGGGATACTTGAAAATATGTTCTCTATAAGGTTTAATGTATTCCTTTGTTTGTTTGCCTACCTTCCTTCTTGTGTTGTCTTTTTCCTTCTATCACTCTCCAGTCTTCCTTGAATTTAAAATTGGTGAAGCTGTGATTTATAGTTCCGTGAAAAATGGTAGATTATACATTCATGTCTCCACCTCTGCTGGAGTCTGCCAGCAGGCTCTTCAGCTGTTTGCAGAGTGCCAAACTGCATTAGGTCCCAGGATCTCAATACATCTGGCTCTTTGGAATAAACTGAAACTTCAGAGACTCAAAAGAAGTTAATTAGTTTCATTAGTAAACTAATCAGGAGTGGGAGTAATACTGTCTGCATAGCACTTCTCCTGCAGCTGATTGTCCACATCTTGGAAGACTCAAACAAATAAGGCCTTACTGACCCAAGAGTTCAGACTTATTTGAGGATGATAGGAAAGAATATGGAAGATGGCGTTAGTGAGCCTTATGAGTGGGGTTACCTTCCTTGGGCATGGGATGATGAGTTTTCATTATATTCTGTTAAAAGGATTCACGAGAAAGTCAACAGACACTTGTTGGTTTGCTGATAAGCTAGATCTTTCAGCTTACCAGATTTTCACTACTGGCATGTTTCCCATTTTTCCGTGCCATAAATTTCTGCCTGCTATGCAAGTCAATGCCTGCTCTATGATGCTTTAGATTAGTTTCTCCGGAGTTCCTTGAGCTTTCATGTTAAAATCTCAAGTGACTTGTTACTGAACAGTTCAAAAGCAGACTTCTGGGTCCCTATTGCAAAGAGCAATGACACTGGTTGAGTTGAGTGTTATCACTTCAATATGTCCTTGAAAACGCTTGTATTCAGTGGTCCAAAAACACCAAAATTAGTTACACATGTATGTTTATTCTACACTGGGTTTATCTTGGCTGCAGTAAACTAATTCTGCCTATCTTGTATTTAGAGAGTGGGGCTGTAAAAGATTGGCTCAGGTTCTTGAAGGTTGTGTCTTTCTTTTCTTCCTTTTTATTATCTATATTCAGTGGTTTTATTTTTGAGTCTCTTGCGCTGTCTTGGCTCTAGGAAGCTCACTTCTGCAGCTGGCCTTGTGCACTGCCGAAATGCAGGAGAAAGCGTGTGGTGGTCTTCTCAGGAGACAGAGCCAGAAGCCTCCTCATACACCACATTTGAAGCATAGCCAGGCTCTTTGTGTGTTGTTTTCTTTCTTCCCATTCCCTTTTCTATGTCTGCCAGAAGGTGCTATTAAGCAACTGCTTTGCTAAAGATTTGAATTACTGGCCCTGAAGTGTTGCATTTAAGTAGGTGTGATAATGTTTGTTGATCTGTAGCAGTAAACTGTTTTCTTAATAGTTTTTCTGATGTAGGTTATTTCTTCTAAACTAGGTGTTCTTTGCTAAATTTACCCTTTAGTATTTGCACTGCTACATGTGCAGGACAGGTTCTGCGCTGCTCGTTCCTGACAGAATGTGGTAATTACAGACAGCAGAGGATGAAAAGGGCTCTTTATCGGCTAACCTGACTGCCCTAAACACTGTGCACCAGCAGCATTTTATTGGCGGATTAAATGTCAGGTATCTGGCTTTAGAATTGGCTCCTGCTGTGTTTTGATGAATACTGGTACTTTCCCAGCACACAGTAAAAGAGTGCTTGGAGGACACCTGTGCTTTAAAACCTAATATTTGAAACAGTCTGCAGTATCATGAGACTTCTGTCATCTTTTCCGTATACCCCACCTGAAGGTATTCTTCCCTTAAAGCAAATTCTTAATGTATAGAAGAAATTAGCTTGAGCTCTACAAAAACAAGCCATGTGTTCTCTGCACAGAACATTTATAGTAAAAAGAACTTATGAGAATAAATAAATTTACCTGTCTCTTGAACACAGCGTCCTTACAGTAACTTTCATATGAGCAATGATAGAAGAAGTTTTCAAAGCACAATCTTTTGAGATGTGAGCATAAACCATAAAGGATAAATCCAAGGTGTAGGATTGAGATTCTGATTTTTATTATTTTTTTTAATGTTCCAGATGCTGGTACTCAAATCCATCGGGAAATTTGTTTCTCCCCTAGTAGGAGAAGGGCTCTTGTGATTGGTGTGCACTTCTGCCCCAAAGATGTCTTGTTTTCTCCACTCTTGCACCCTGTCATGTGTTTCTCCAATGCAGAGAAATAATTACATGCTTCTGTAGTTTCTGGTACTCAGATGAGAACATAAATCACAAGGTTCACTGTAGTTCCACGCTTGGATGTTGTAACTTTTTATCAGTCTGCAGTACAGATGCTGTAATTACAAAGATACAAAATTACATGTTTCCCAAGTGCTGCCTTATAAAAAAATGTGCATCCTGAACCTCTTCATACAATGTATTTCCATTAGATTGATTAGAAGAGGCACACCGAGAGGGTATAATGCCCCAGTGACCTTTTCAGTCTCTTCAGTCGTGCCTTTTTTTGACAATTAACATCAGTGACTGATCTTGCTCTGCTCTGCGCCTATACTTTGTTGTGGGTCTGTGGTGAGATTTTAGGTCTCTTACAGTGAGACAATATAGGAAGGAGGGTTTTCCAAGGTAGGCAGGCATCTAAACAGGCTTATAGGCAGAACCTGTAATGCTATTACTGATACAGATACTTTACACCTGATGTGTAAATTGTATGGTCAAATCAGCCAAACTGAGTATTTTGTTCTTCCCAGGTCTGTATAGCTGCTATGGCACCACTTTATGCTTGCAGCTGACTAATGGTCCAGAGAGGGTGAAAAGTGTGTCTGAGAGACCATACTTTTCAAAATGAGACTTTTCAGTCTCCTTAAGAGGTTGGTGAGAAAGATATTTGGTGGGTTTTTATAATTGCATGAACATATATCACTTCATTGCTTCAATTAAATAAATATATGGTAAAATAGATACTCTTAAGTACACAAAGATTCGGGGGGGGGGGTTGGTGTTTTTTTTTGTTTTGTTTTTGTTTTTGTTTTTTTTTTTTTTGCTTGTTTGTTTGGAAGGTTTTAAAGGAGTTTGAGTGCATTAATTCAAAATGCTATGAAGCAGCTAATTATTTTATAGACTGTTATCTAAAGGATTAGTATGCCTATTTTTTTCCTGTGATTATATCATTAATGACTGCATACTATGAGCAAATTACGGAGTCCAGTTAACAAATGCATTTACATAATAGACACCTGACCATGTGCATTTGCATTTGTTCATGATTTGATTTTACTGAGCTATTGCATATCTAGATGTACACATCACATTGCTGAAATCAGTCAGGCATTACACACACTTAATGAAGAAGAGTGTTAACAAACCTGCTATAACACATGTCTTAGAGGTCATCGTTATCCTCTGGAGTCTTATAAAAGAACAAATGAATGAACAATAATTTTACCCATCTTAAAAAGCTATGAATATAAAGCAAATGAGAAGTTAACTGTGTTAATTTGTTCATTCTTCTTTCTGTAGCCTTTATAGTTTCCATCTGTCAATGTGCCCTGAAAGAATAACGTTTCTCTGTTGATTTAGGTTCTTTGGCATTTTTGGAATAAAAGAAGTATTAGCTTGATAACTAAGAAGAGCTGCTTTCAGAAATATTTTTGCTGTACCCTTATAATAGTCTTTGGGTGATTGTCTAGTGTGCCAGTCTCTAATGGCTGAAGAAATACTATGTGACAGGTATGTCAGGTGAGAGATCCCTTACAGTTGCTCAATGCACTGGGGCAGATTGTGGGTTCGTGTAATTTAGTACCACTCCACTAAACCACTGCTATCATGTGAGCTTGTGGGGTTTTTTATATATCACATTTCATGGCAATTACGATGTTTCCAATTTTAAGATTTATTTTAAGTTGATTTTCTCTACTAGGCTGTAACTCTTTCCCACGTGGGCTGAAGTGTTACATTTGATCACCTCTGTCTGTGGGACCTAATAATTCTGGAGATAAGGGGGAGTTCCAGGATAGGAATACCTGCTTGCCTTACTTCTGCAAAAGACATTCAGATATATATTAGAATAGATTTAGGAAATAATATTATTTTAAAATTATTAAAATGTCTTGTAATTCTGTGGTCTGGATTAGAGACTTGAAACTTCACACACACACGTTTTCTAAAGTAATACTCTATGAGTAATTTCTTTTTTTTGTGAGTTAGCTTGCCCAGCTGGGGGGGAAAAAATATTTCAGATCAGCTACAGAATACTATTTTCTCACCAAAATAGACAATGTCTTTAGATAACTGTTTAGTTTAACTTGCCATGCTTACCTGTCCTTGCCCCCCCCCTTTTTTTTTTCATGTTGAAAAGAATAATGACTTGGGTTTTTTTTGCTCTGCTGATGCCTTTAACTTTGCCCTTACAAACTGTACAAATATTCCTTGCTCAGCCATGTTGGCCACATTGCCTTTTGCAGGTAGTGCTGAGCTGACACCGTGGTATAGTGTCTGATGGGCTCCCTTGTGAATGACAGGCAGCTCTACTTTCTGTAGATCTCCAACTCAGCAATACACGTGGATTATTTTTAGAAGCTTCTAAAAATGGCAAGCAGTATTGGAGTTTTCCGCCTACATTTTTGTAAGATGCCAAAGTTGCCATGATCTGTGTGGCAGGACCACTGTCCTAAGATTCCCTCGTAGTTATGTGTGACTCGTACTCCTTGCACAGTTTTAAAGAAAAGTGCACTGTGGAACGTGATGACAACTCCTTTAACTTTCTGGATTACACAGAGAGTGACATGGTACCCGGGCTAACACCCATGGGCCTGTGTACAGCACAGTGCAGTCAACTGCTGGCAAGTGCTGGTGCTGTCCGCCCAAGGCAATTATGCTCTGTTGCCAATGCTCTAACCTTGTTTTGGGTGCTCTGTCAGGTCCAGCCTTGGTCTCTTTGTGCTGTTTTTCTGCACTGTAGCCATAGCTATTGATGTACTGCTTGCTACAGAGACACATGGAGCAGCAGCAGCCTTGCCTCTCTGCCGAATTTGGCAAGATACACCTTGGGGAATATTCCTGCTGACTAGTAAAATTGTGTCATTTCTGATTAAAACAACATCTCCTGGCGCACTGGCAAAGAGCACACTGGTGCTTGGGGTTTTTTTATAGACACTGAAGGTAATCCAGGGTATTATAAACTAGTATGCTCTGTCTCAGTACCTGGCAAACTGATTAAACTGAAAAAAGAAAAAAAAGAAATACTTCTATCAAGCAACTGGAAAATCATGATAAGGTGAGGTCAAAATAGCATGGCTTCTGCAAAGGCAGCCTATGCTTGGGCAGTTAATCTTCTTGAATTGTTTTAATGTAGCAATAGAGGAGCAAATAAAGGTAAATGGTTGGTATAGTTTATGAAAATAAGGGAAGGTCAATGAAGTGTAGAGCTATTATAGTAGAGAGCAGAACAGAAAGCAGTGAAGGCAATTATACCAGCAATATAAGACAGTAACATCTTTGATGCAGAACAGCAACTATCTTGCCTAAAATCTGGTTAAGACTTTCAGCCTCTGCTTTATCCACAGAAATTATTACAATTATTAATAATGGTCATAGTATAAAAAAAGCCTCAAACATTGTAAGAGAAAGGCTGTATCAAGAAAAATTTTGAACAATCTTGAAAAAAAAAGTATTCAAATGTTGAAATTTGCTTTAGTATCTTTAAAAAGTTGCATGGAAATGTTTCCACACTGAGTAGCTTTGATAATATATACCCATGAAAGAATAAGTGAAGCATGCCTGTATTTGGGATAAATTTTGAAACTGTGGATTTGTCCAGGAGTGTGATTTAGATACTATAGGTCTGGTTGTTACAAGAAATTTATGTTGTGAGCTGTTGTCCTTTCTCTTTTAAGCCTGTACCATAGGCACTGAAAGATTAGATTTAATTTTAAAAGCCTTTGAAAAGTTACAAAACTGCAATTTTTTTTGTTTGGTTTCTCTTAATCTGCTTAATTAATTTAACTTGGTCTTGGCTGCTCTATGCTTTTGCTGATGAGAAGTGTGAGAGCCAAGGAGGCCACTCTGCTGCCAGTGTCAGTGCTGGCCAACGTTCAGGAACTCACTCCTGTGGTGTCTGCTTCTCAGATGAAGAGGTGCTCAACCCAGGAGGGCTATAAGGTGTTAACTCATGACAAAGTATTACATTTTACCGTGTTTTCTCTTTTGTGATTGGCCAAATTTAAGCTGGTGTCAGGCAGACCTTCGAGTGGGATGCCCAGCTATGACTTGAAGACAGCACAGGCAGAAAATGTAGCATCGTCCTCAGCTGTTCACCTCAGCAGCTAGTATCAATTTATCCGGTTTTCCTCTGCATTTTCTCAACTTAATTAAAGAATGCTTTGCCAGGCAATAGTCTCTCTTTATAAAAGCATTTATAGACTGTAATCAGGTTTTTTTTTATAGTAAAGCAATTACACTTTCACAATGAGGTGTTTTCCATGATCTGTAGCCTTTTTACTGGCTTTTTATTGGGCAGCCTTTTCTGCATTTTCTGAGTCTTTAGAGAAGACAACTGTACCCTAGGCTGCATCAAGGGAAACATGGCCCGTAGGTCCAGGGAAGTGATTCTGCCCCTCTACTCTGCTGTTGTGGGAACCCACCTGGAGTACTGTGACCAGTTCTGGGGCCCCCAACATAAGAAGTATGTGGACCTGCTGGAGTGAGTCCAGAGGAGACCACAAAGAGGGCTGGAAGACTGGAACACTTCCATGAACACAGGCTCAGAGAGCTGGCGTTGTTTAGCCTGGAAAAGAGAAGGCTCCAAGGAGACCTTCTAGTACCTAAAGGGGCCTCCAAGAGAGCTGAAGAGGAACTTTTTCAAGGGCATAGAGAGACAGAACTGATTTTAAACTGAAAGAGAGTAGATTTCGTTTGGATACTAGGAAGAAATTCTTGACAGGGAGGGCTAGAACAGGTTGCCTGGAGAAACTGTGGATGCCCCATCCTTGGAAGTGTTCAAGGCCAGACTGGATGGGGCTTTGAGCACCCTGGTCTAGTGGATGGTGCCCCTATCCATGGTAGGGGATTTGGAAGTAGATGATTTTTAAGGTCCCTTTCAACACAAACCATTCTGTGAATATAAGATATGTAGCAGAAGGATGCACAGCTTTCTAACACTGATAACAGCAGTGACTCTTACAAACATGAAATCATCTTTTCCCTCCCATGCTTAGCCCTTGTTCTGGCTTCTTTCTTCTTATATCCTGTTTGGTGGTTTCTTTTAAATTTATTTAGCACATGGTTAGCTACTATTTCTCCATTTATACTTGCCAACCATTTCTTTTATCCCAGAGGATCCATTAATTAAAAGATTACAATTACATTGTTGTAATTCTGGATTAGATTTGAAAAGGATTATTACTTTATGTAAGTATATGTGTGCAGGAGCACTGGATTAAGACATATCTTATTTAATGACTTATACCTTTACAAAGGTTATCAATTTAGTCTTTTACATGATGAATATTATTTTAACATATCAAAAATTACTAGTCTGAAAAGACTTTGTCACAGCTCTAAAGCCACTGTCTAAGGACTGTGAGATCATGTTCTTTCTGCAGCTCAGCTAAATTACTAATTACAAAGCTAAACTGTAATCCAAAGTCATACTTTGGTTTGTAAAATGAGAGGTAAGGTTGTCCAATGAAACTTTGCCTCTATATTGGGCTTATCACATGATGTATTATCCATCTAAAAGAAGATACATTGACCATACTGTTATTGTTGAAAATTTAGAATTCTTGTACACCCAAGGAAAATGATCTTCAAGTACTCTGGGATTCCTCTTCTCCTCATCCTTGCTGTCAACTTGAGTATTTGTCTAATGCTTTGTGTTTTTGTAAATCTCGTTACAACTTACTTGGTTTGACTTATATCCTAGTGCTGAGCCAGTTTTCCCCCATAGTAATTTCAGCTGCAGCACCATGATGTAAATCATGTCAGAGTGTTGCTGCTGTTCCAAAGTAGCCGTGTGTCTTGTTTGATCCCTTCAGGGTGAAGCAGATCATTGTCCCCAATTCCCTGGGACCTGTGCATGGAGTTGATTCATTTTCATCTGCAGCCAAGACTCCTACCCCCTTTCTCATTTGATAGAACTGGCAGCTGTTGAAATGAAGTTTTGGCTTTTATTCAGAAATGGTTTGGTACAAGTGTGATGGACAGGTGTGTTATGCTCTGTTTTTCCCTTTTGGTTTGCCTGCCTGCCACCACCTGAGAATTTGTGTGCACTCATTAGAGGCAGAACATGATGATGGAGGAGTGCCTCCTGATGAACAAAGCCCTTCCTGGTAAGATTTCACTCTAAAGAACATCTTAAAATGGGACAGATTCATTTTGACGCCTCATTGCCTTTGATTGTGATTCCTTCAGGAGCATTATTGCTGCTACAATCAAATGTTGCAATTTAAAGTTACAAATTAAACAGATTGCCAGGAGCAGCTGTGTATGCCCCACCCTTGGAAGGGTCCCAGTCCCTGTTGTGCGGGGCTTTGAGCAACCTGGTGTAGTCTAAGGTGTCCCTGCCCATGGCAGAGGAATTGGAGCTGGATGATCTTTTAAGTCCTTTCCAACCCAAATCATTCTATGAAGTTCGAAAAAGAATTTGCTTAAATGCTCTCAGTTAAAAAAATGCTCTCATTTCTAATCTAAAATTGGTACGTTCTGGATGAGGGCTGTATCTGGTCACAAGAATATCTGGTTCATTATCTTCTAATCTGTGGCTTACAAACTGGCTGGGCTTTTTGTGACAGTGATGTACGGTCCATGGCATGTAACTGGCGTTAACTTTTATATTGAGCTTAGTGATTTAAGTACAGTTAATCTCTTTATTAATGCTGATTAGTAGTCTGCATGATCATGTTTTCATTTCTAGTTGACAGAGAAAGAACATTTGGTTAACTCCATGGTGAAAGCAAGAATGCGTCTTTTTACCCTAATTACAACTATTGTTAACAGTTACTAGTGTATTTTATAATTTATAACAACAAGAAATAATGGAGGAAAAAACCTATATATCACATTTTAAGCAATTAGCATAAATCTTGATATTACCTTAATGCCTGGAACTCTCTTGTGCAACTTAATAAGATAATATCACTGAAAAACAAGCCAAGTTGCCTTACTCTGCTCTGGCGAATATTTCTGTATGTGAACAAAATAGCACCAGATCTTCAAGTCTTTGCTCTGTCTTCAAATGATCATGAGGACCTTGGAATTGCTCCCTGGCCTTTTCAGTGCAGACTGTACTTTCAAAGTCTGCATGGCACAGTTGTTTCTGCTTGAAGCAGGTTCCTCCCCTCTGCCCCTGCCCTGTATTAAGAAGTGGTATGGAGTGTTTTGGCAAAGCTGCTGACTCAGTCAAGAAATGCTGTCAGTCTTGCCTTTGTTTTTGAAGAGACAAATGGGTACTTATAAATCTGGGAGGAAAACCAATATAATATGTTACTGAATGTTAAATTTTCCATCTGAAGATTTATTAAGTGTTCAGAAGCATTTTGCTTTAGTTCTGAATATTAAAAGGATAATTGTATTTCTGGAGTAGTCTGCATTTGAGGTACAAATCACTAAGTGTTTTAATTCAGGGCAGGTAATTGTGCAGCTTTGATTGATTGCATATTTAAGGCAAAAGAACATTTTTTTTAATTCAGGCTGAACATTTTAGTCAGTTTTCTCTTGATTAAAAGTGCCTCATGGTGACTTATTATCAGAACAAGGTTTTTTCACTATTTTCTTGCCTAGTAAGATATCATAAAGTAATAACACTTCAATGATTTTCCTCCTTGTCTCTGCAGGAAATATGTTGTGAAAAGTCCATACCCTCCTAAAATGGCCCAAAGGGAAAGCTAAGGATCCTTTTCATGGGACTATGCTTGCGTATACTTTGAATACAAATGTTAGTGCCAGCCCATCACTTCCAGGCTATGACAGAGTCCCACTGCCATGCAGCAAATTGTGAGAGTCCCAGGGTGTGCCAGTGGAGGATGTTGCTACCTCCGGATTCCTTGATTCTTGTTTTCAGTGCAGGTTTTCTGAGTCTTGTTTTCAGCACAGGTTTTCTCCTTAAATTACCTTGGATGTATATACTCCCTTTCCTGGCTGCCATGTAACATACACTTGTAATTAGACCCCGGGAGGTGGCATGATTAGAGGAAAGGAGCAGGGTGGTTTTAAGTCCCTTTCCTAAACTAATGGAGACAGAGCACCACAAATCCTCCGGTTAGCATGGGTGGCCCCAGTGCTAATCTCGTTTGGAGGGCTTGAGGCCTTGGTGTTTCCCATTGTGGGCAGTTGTTAAACAGACATGAGGCTGTAGTAGATATGTGAGACTACAGTGAAGGTGAGAGATATTGTGGTGGATACAGGAAAGACCAAATAAATGAGCAAACCCAGCTGGAACCAGGCTCAGTGGGGTGTGTAGGAGAAAGTGAGAGGACACCTGAGTGAAAAAACACTATGTGAAGAATTCCACAATTAGGAAAAGAGAGCAGTGTGAATAAATGCTGATGTTAAAGAAGAAGAAAAATGGGGGTTTAAAGCAGGCACTCTTCGGGAGACATCAATAACCCCAGCAAAGATGGAGGGACTGAACCTCCCTCCTAGGTGAATAATATGTTGTGCTGTTGTAACTGGTACATCCAATGTGCCAGATGGCAATGGAAGGGAGTTTTCTTGAGCACTCAGTTACTGCAGATGGAAATTGAGTCATGAATTTCAGTGACCAGTCACCTAGTGTTTTCAAATTACGCTTTCTGGCCAATGATCTATGCATAACTCCTGTTCCTGACTTCAACAAAGTCATTGTCCAGAAGCATTTTCAGACCAATATCAGTGCAGAGTGGTGGTGGTGGTGTTTCAACTGCACTGTTGGAGTTCAAATGACAGGCCCACTAGCATAAAAGAGATGAAAGCAACTGACAGGCACAGCTGGCCAGTGACACAGTCACAGCCTTCAGGCTTTGAACATGGTATTGATCAGCAGAAATCAAGTGTTATGTGGAAGAAAGGTGTGAGAAGAATAGGGTCCAAGGTCTCATGAGCGATCTCAGCCTTTCTATCAATAGCTAGGGAGAAAGGATTTCTTGTATCTTCCTCAGCTTCTCCAGATGCAGAGTGGTAATGTGAAAAGTATTTTGTGTGATAAGGCAGAGTATGAGAAAACTTCCTGCAGAGGGGAGTTGTACACTGATGTTTGTTCTTGGCAAAGACCTTTTGAAATTTTGAGACAGTGACAGCAAATGTTCACTTGGATACTTCTGTGGGATGAAGAGATGAGTGGTAGATAAATATATTAAATATTAGTTTGGCTGTTCTTCTTGTGCAGTGAGCCTTACCTACTAACCAAGATTTCAGTGTTCAGAGGGGATTAAATAGCAGTTCTTGTAATTTTTCAAGTTGGATATTTCATGTCTCCCTGTTGCTGAAGTTCATTTTATTTCATACAGATGGATTTAGCAATAACGAGGTAATTGCATTTTCTGGTGATTAACATTGCCCCGGTGTAAAGTGTAAGAGCCACAGCCTCCAAGAGCACTGTCTTCCAAAGTCATCCTATCATATTGCCCATTGGCAGAGGCAAATGAAGCTAAGTAATTTAATTAGCTATGATTAGCATTTGAAACTGTCTACCCAGAAACCAATAGAGGTTCACAATTCATGCTGTATTATTTCACATAAGCTGTTAACAATATTAGTTGAAGGCAGTCTAATTCAGGGAGGTAGTAATTCAATCTGTTCTCCTCCTCTGAATTCCTGGTTTAAACCAGTAATGAGCAGAGATGGTTGTGATTAGGCACCTGTGAGGTGACGGCAGCCTGGTTGCTTCAGGACAGCTGTATATGTGACAGAAAGCGTTGTCATGGCTGGTGCTGAGCCACCACCTGGGTTGGCAGAAACAGCGTTGGCCTTGGCTGGCCTGATGCCTCTGGCTGGCATCGAATGGTGCCGGGAGAAGGTGTGGGAAAGCCTGCTTTCCTCCCACTTTCCTTGTCCAGGCTGCAGTTAAACACAAGTCTGGTTCTCAGAATTGCAAATTTGGCTTCTTCAGAACTGATTAATTCGCTTATGAAAGCCAACACCTCCCATCCCACCCTCTGTCGCAACTTTAAAGGATGTGCCAGTTGGGCATGCTGCAAAAGCCTTTTACAGTTGGAATAAAGCAGGACCTGGGGTGATGGTGCCAGGCCCTGCTCCTTTTGAAACCCCAGGAAAGGCTGTTGCAGTGTGGGTGCCTGTCTGTACTCTTTTGTGCACTAACATACGTGCCAACTGGGCAAGTGTGGGCAAAGGCAGGGTCTGGCTTAATGGCACACAAAGCAAATGTCAGCTAAATAGGTTTTCTTTATCTTAATAAGTGATGAGATGTTGGCTGCAGTACAGCCATGCTGGATTGTGGTGCAGTGGTTTCTGGCTCTGCTCTCTGCCGTCCATCCCGGCTGGTTGCTGAGGTGTCACTGCCTGGGTGTCTCCCTCAGGGGCAGGTTGGCAGTGCCACCTGCACACCCCATCAGAAATCTCTGAGTTGACTCAGCGAAACTGCCTCCTGAAAGCTTAGCTTCACAATTTCCAGCCAGGCCTATTGCCTGACCCAGATGGCACCCTGATTTTCAGCTTTATTGTACCGACAACCAGAAAAAAAGACAAGGTCAAATCATACTTTATTGGTGTTAGAATTTGTCACCCAAAGTAAATACCATGAGCAGAGTAGTTAGGCAAAGTGTTAATGAACTCTTTTAAAGCGTTAGTGGAAAATCCTATATTCTTTTTAACACGTTTAAACTCTCACAGCCCTTCAAAAAAAGCAGGGAAATAAACCAAGCTGCTTCTGCTTGTTACTTTTTGCTCTGAGAGAGATTTCTAGCCCTTTGGACCAGTGCTGGCTTTTTTTTTTTTTTACTTCTTACCCAGCACAGGGGAAACTGGGGATGTGTAGCACAGATGGAGACTCAGCATATGGGTCATGCCAGCGAGAATTAGGAGGGGGAGTGAAGCGTGAAGACGTGTTGCCCCTGACACCTTGGTGAGAGCTGTTGTTTGGGATGGTTTCTCTCTCTACCCTGATGGATTGGCAGCAGTGGTACAAAGCCTTTCTCTAATTTCTCATTCCTAGGGTTTTCCTGCTTTAACAGCCCCAGTACCTTTTTGTAATCTCATATGCCTGCTCAAAACCACCATTTCAGTAGCTGACTGTATTATTTTTATAATATCTGTAAGTATCTTTAATAGCTAATGTGCAAAATGTGCCATTTGTCTTTGTAATAGTGCTTTCCTTTTTAATCGTGTTCCTTCTTTGCTGTTTTCTCTGTGAGCCCTTGGCAGTGTTTCATTTTTGCTCAAAGTGAAAGAACATCCTCCTTAAATAGACTGTAATCCTCAGCTATTGTTTGATCAGTTTTAATTTAATTTTGCTGCAATGGAAATATAATGGGAGGATGAACTCCAGAATGTGCAATTCGAGGAGAGTTGCTGTCAACGTTACTGAACCAACTTTTGAAACAGCGATGGGGATCTAAGCCTAGCAGCTCTTTACAGTGTGGTCTGCAGCCCTGCAGTTTACCTGCTCAAGCATGAGGCATATTTTTGAAATATTTTCCAAAGTACTCTCTAAATTTTTAGTAGATCCCTTTTGGGATGTTTATATGAAATGCCTTGGGTGTGCCTCTCTGACAGGCTTGATTGCCTTTCATTTAACAGTAGCATTCTTTGTCCTCAAGCCTCTTTATGAGCAGGCTTGAGGACTTCAAAAGAGTTAGCACTTGTTCAGTGTGCTTTGGGTGCAGGTATAACTCAGAAATCTCTGATTATCAAGACTCCTTTGCTATTTTCTTCTCTTTTTTAGCTCTGTGTAGGAAAAAGAAAAAAAAAAGAAGCCTCCACCCCCAGACTGAGATATTGTACCTTGTCTAGGTCCTCTGATTTTCAATAGTATTGTCGTGACTGCTCTGTTTCTGATCTACTTGTCCTCCATTTGGCTTCAGCCTGTCTGTTGCTCTGTCAGGATTCAAACACAATTTTCCACTCCTCCCAGGAATTATTTTTGGAACTTTAAAAATACTCCATCCGTAACATGGTGTTCCTACGCGAGCTGCCTGCATTGGGAGTATGACTTGGAGGAGGAAAGCAAGGCTACAGCCTTCCCAACAAAGCTGATACAAAGCTTTCTTTGTATCTGGTCCCTATTCATGCATGACTGCAGCATAAGAAAAGAGCAGCCCCAAACTAGTCCTGTTCTTGGGACTGGTCCAAGACCTGCCTGGAGGTGAGAAGGGGGTGCCAGGGGAAGGATTCTTCACCAGTAACTTGTACTCTGCTTCCGCTTTATGAGTGGCTGAAAGCTTTTGCTGGAAGATACAGAAGTTAAAGCTTGGAGCTGAGGATGCTTATTAGTTAAGCCTAATAGCAGCTCCTGAGTAAGATGAATGGTGGCAGGGCACATTCTTTTCTAATCTTTCTTTGTTTTCTTTGCTTTTTAAATAGCTTCAGCTAAAGAAGTAAAGATTAGGTCAGATGCTCAAGAGAAGTATTTGTTCTTGTGAACCCACCAGTGGGCCAGTATGCTATCCTGGGAAAGCGTCCTTGTTCCTGCTGTCCTGAAAGCCTTACCATACTGGGGAATCCTGCTGCCTCCAATCTGAATAACAGTGCAATGCATGTAGGTGGCCACTGGGTAGACCTAGAAACATCCCTCCATTTTTCTCAGCTGGCCACAGCCACAGGCCAGATTCAAGGACTACTTGTATGGTTTCATCTCTTCTTAGTATACCAAGTTTCTTTGTTAAGCAGCCAGTTGCCTTGATTCCACAAATACATAAATAATCTTCTCTTGGTGCAAAAGGCAAATACAAGAATTGCATTGATCCATTTGAGTGGCATGTTTTGTTTCTTGTTTCATTTTCTTTTGGGCTACATATGTGTGTGTGTGTGTGTGTATATGTATATGCAGTTCTTGCAGGATACTGTTCTGAGTAAGATCATTGATTCTGAGGTATTAAGAGGTTGGGGTGAAAGAGAAGGGAAATCAGCTTTCTAAAAATGAGGCCAGAAGATATATATGCTGTTGGTGAGGTAGCAGTGATCAAAAACTAGTGTGAGAAAAGGATAGATTGCAGAAAAAAATGATTGCAGGCATTCACAGTCCCTGGGAAGAAGTGCTGGTATCAAATGAGCTGTTGCAGTGTTGGATCCAGCTGGTTTCCCTTGGGAGTGGGGTACCCACAGGTCTTTTGACAGCAGAATTTCCCAGTTTGAAAGAGCTGACAGATGAGTCTTAGAACCCTGTTCTGTAATACTGTGAAAATTCAGAAGGCACAAGCCAAAGTGGGCTATGTGTGTAACTAACCTGCAGTAACACTAATTTTGTTTAATTTATAGAAGGATCTGCAAGTAAAATTTACTGTGAAAAGAGATTACATTCATGAGTTATACTTGACTCTGGCCAAAGAGTGCATGTGATAGAGATGCTTATCAGCCTGTAAGAAATGTCATAATACTGGAGGAAAATAGGATCATATAGTTAAAGGTTGTTGTCCCAGTTGCACTCTCTTGTCTAGGAAGGCTACATAAGTATTTACTTAACTTTAGGCTTACATATATTTGTTTTACTTCAGAGGGATTTAAGCATATGTTGGAATAATTTCCTGAACTAATACTCTCCAGATGCACAAAGGAGCAGAATCAAAATTCTAAGATGAGCCGTTCTTTGCTGTACATTCACTAGTGCTGGTTGATTCTTGATAAATATTTTTAACTTAAGCTCATTAGTACTATTTCAAAGGTAAATTTATTGTCTGTACATGAGTGTGCATAGTCTAAAACCACACACTATACTTGCAAACTCAGAAAGAAGTATTATTTCATCTACTTACCCAATCAGTTTGTGAACTGTTAAAGAGCAGCTATGAAAACATCTCCAGCTGCTTCATTGGCCAAGCATTGGTGAAGGGTGTTTACCACGTAAAATCCAAAGAATACACAGAAAATATGTTTATTTGCCACCAGTGTGAGCTGACCTGGCTTATATGGGGTAGGGCTGATGTTATAAAGAATCAAAAGGGAGTTTAAGTAAGTGCCTGGAATCCAGCTCTGCTCCAGTCTGACTGAAGGCTCCATCATTTATGCGTCAGCTGGAATCACTAATGCATAGCAATTAGATTTAATGAAGGAAAGCTGCAAATACCTTAGACATGCTGAAAGCCCTTCTGTTTATTTCTTTATAGGGGTATGGGTCATGCAACCTGTTTGTATTTTTTTGGTTGGGGCTCTATTTTTGTGTTCATGAACTGCCCTTTTTTTTTTTTTTATGGGTTTAGTTCTTTTGAATCATGAACTCGTGCATTCAAAATCTGTTACAGTTTTCCTCAAGTTATTTTGTGTTGGGTTTCCTCTTCCTAGGTTCACAAAAATGGATTTGTCCATCCTGTTTCAGGAAGCAGGCGTGGCTCATCCACAGAAACTATCACATATCCCCTTCCTGACAAAGCTGTTGGGGATATGCTGGCTCCTCTGTCCTTTTTGCTTCCTGCTTGTCCTTTGCTTTAGTGGCTTATTCTGGGTGAATGTCACTTACTTGCCTGTGTGCTTGGTGCTGGGGTGGCACCCACCACTGGGAGTCAGTGGGAGAGCCTCTCCTGAGATTACTCAGCAGCTGAGGTTCCCTGCCAGGGGTATGGGCTCCTTCTGAGGGAAGACCATTTGAGAACTGCACAAAGAACTGCTTCTTGAATGCGCCTTTTATATCTTATTTGGTATTTAAGAAGCCCTTTGCCATTCTGTTGTCTAGTGCACAATTGAATGTGCAATTCTTATGGGCTACTAAAATTGCTCACGTCAGCTGTTAAAGCTGTGCCACTTAACCTTGTGCTTCATCACCACAAAAACATAATTATATAGGACATCTCCAGATGTTCTCACTTAAAAAAAAAAAAAAAAAAGACACGTCCATATTTTCTTTGCAACTCGTGACTGAAACTGCTGTGGTCTTTCCAGACACTGGAGTAGCTTGAAGCAAAATTTTCTGCCATATGTTCTGTCAACTTTTTCTGGAGAGCCAAAAAGCTTTGTTAGCATTAATAGTGTAAGGAGAAGTCATAGGTCCCCCATGTACGCTCTCAGGCTCTATAGCTGCTACAGTAGGTGTGACTGCATCTTGGTAGAGCCGCTGCTGTCATTATCATCTGTTGTGTCTACAGGGAAGAACTTGATTTTGAATTCCAGGATCTTGTCAACCTGTCAAACAACTTGCAGTTGTATACCCTGAAAACTCCAGACACTGTCAACGGCACTGGCTTCATCAAAGCCATGACCCCAAACTGTATAGCCCAAATATTACAGTATGTATTGTAGGATTAAAAAGCCCCTCTGCAGCAGGCATTAAACACCTTAGTCTGCCTGTTTCTTCCAAGCATCCATCTCTGAGATTCTCTCTACAGGTCTGCTATAGGTCATACACAATACAGCAAGCAGTTACTTTGTCATAAGAGGTGGATATTTATCAACCTTGGCATCCCATTTCTCCATCTGTCTATTTGGGGTGTGAAAAGCACATTCCACCAGCGTTCTTTAGCTGCTGTGGCTGGCTTTTTTTGTGGGATTCCAAGGCTTTGCTAACATTTCTATGTAAAGAAAGCCTGGATCGTCAGAAAGTGTGAAGTTTGCTTATGAGTTGTTGCAGTTGAATGAACTAAAATGGGGCTAAAATGGGCAACATGTTTATGAACTATAAAAGAATGTAAATCTCAAACAGCCTGGAGAGCTGTATGATTTGATTGTTAGGTGACTACAGTAAATGAGATGTGAGAGAAAATGTGCAGTCTCCTGTTAGGAAGACTAATTGCAATTGAAATGGCTGTTTTACCAATATTTTGCATGTTTTAAATATTTCCTCAGATCATTCCATGTAAAAGCATATCAACAGCATAAGGCTAGACTTAATAGGAAACTTAAACCCAAAACATTTGGTAGCACAGATGCTGTGGTAGGTTAATCCAAACAATGTATTAAATATAGCTGCATTTTGGTGAAATTCAGTGTAAACATGGAGATTTCTTTATTTCTTTGCAAGTCACTGGAAGTAATCCTCATTAATCAAAGTATGCATCAGAGTCTTTAGATGCAGGGAAGCCATGATAGATAAAGCTGAATAAATACCTGTTCTCTGAAAATCCTTTTCTGTTTGGATTGTGATACATCTCATCAACTACTTTCTATGGATGGAGACACACGTGTGTCTATATAAAGAGAAAGCACCTAAACAGCAATCTAAAACTAGCTACTGAAGTTTCAAATTACTACATTTAGATGTTATAAAGATAAGACAGATTCCACCCACATAGGGAAATCAGGGATAATTCTATTCTGTCTAGTTACTGTGTTCAAGATGGCAGTTATGCTTCTCAGATACAGTTGAAAAGACAAACTTCTGATTAAAAAAAAAAAAAAAAGAAAACATTGGTATGAACCATTTTAGATTACTTTCTTGGCAAAAGAATCTATTCCTGTCAGCAGGGGGGAAACATTTCTTGCAATTCTAGTCTGTAACTTGAGAACAAGTTAATTACTGGAATATATATGATGTCTCCCTGTAATCAAATAAGTATACATGTAGACTAAGTATAAATGCTAACTGGCAAATCAAGAGAGTGCTTTGACATGATTAAATTGTAGAGAGTATTGGGATGGGGGTTTAAAGTCAGTTACCTCAGGTTACTTATAATCAAATAACATAAATTATAAAATAATTCTGTGGTATTTGATATACATGATGTATTCTGGTTTATGGGTACTCCTAAAATTACTCCCTGTATCTTGCACTACTCAGGTGCATAATGTTATTTTTTTATCTGAATATTTAGGATCCTCAAAATTATCTTCGGGTTAAATTCCAGCACTTTTTAAAGGAAAAATGTATGTAGTGGAAGCTATGTAGGTGTTGGCCCAGAGCTGGAATGTGAGCAGTTGTCACTGGTGTTTTTACAAAAAATCCCACAGTATAAAAAGCCAAAGGGCAAACCAACTCGATACCGAGCTTCTCCAGAAAGTGAAAACATGTCTGTCAACCATGAATTAGTGCAATCTTAAAATGAATACTACAAGTGTTTCTAGTTTACCTTAGGGATCAGATTAAGCCAGACTACAAATATATGTAGTCCATTACAAATATTTGGGTAAGAGTTCTGGCTTGTTTTTTGGTTTTTTTTAAAGGTGCTAAATAGCTTCAGTTAATTGACAGTCAATTAACTTGAGGGGTTTTTTAAAATCATCAAGGAGTGAGCAGGCTTAGTTCTGCAGGAAAACAACTTCAGTATGAAGACATGCACAAATAAAATCTCCAAGATATTATTTGAAGAAAATTTTGGAGAAACTTCCCAAGGATAGTAAGCTGTGTTTGGTATCCTGTAAGTGCTCTAACATTGCATCGGGATATGTGGTTTACAAATGTAAGCATAAAGCCTGTATTTCCAGTGGGGTCTGGCAGTGGGGCTGTGGAGGAGAGGTGCTGGGAGTGTTGATCTGTGCTGGCTCCGTGCATGTGTGGGGATGCAGGTGCAGAGGAGGTGGTGCCTGTTCCTGGGAAGTCACACAGTTGGCCTTGAGTGGAAAAATGTCAGAGCCCAACAGATTTTACCCCTGAAAGGATTTGGCTTTATTTGGCCCTTAGAAACAGGAAGCCTAAGGATGATTTTCTTCCAGGTCACATCTCTGAAGCTCATTTTTTCCTTGGCTTTGTAGCATAGGAAACTGGCCACATTGACAAACAGTGTCGGTCCAGCTCCTTCCTTTCCCATCTTTCTAGTAACTAGGGCAGAGAAGTTACTGTACACATTTTTGTTTGGAAATGCTTTTTGGAAGCTAACAATCTATTTCTCTCCATGTAGTTACCTGCTTTGAGAGGTTTTGTCTACCCATGCAAATGGTTCTGGCTTTTAAAAAAAGGTTGCAATTTATTCCTTTACACTGTGACTGCAAAATTAAGTTTGTGGCAGTAATATATAGTATGGATATGATTAAAATTTTTTGAGTTCAGTGACACCATTACAAAAGTGGTTTATTTACTTTAGCATACGAAGAAAGGGGATAGAAAGAAGAAAGTATTGGTGTAATTGTATCCACAGTAGAGAAATTTTGCAAGTTGAGCCTAGCACAAAGAATATATATAGACCACATTGCACTTGACCTTGAAATTCCAAGGCACATTCTTATAAGAAATTAAGCTAGAGGAAAAGGTCTAAATGTCAGCAGGCAAAAGGAATTTAACAAATGAAACCATACATAAAATTTGTTGCTGTGTTATTTCATGGATGGAACATTACTCTTTCTTCATGCCTTGCTGTCAGTTGGCCTGATATACTTCTGCTCTGATTAATTGTGGTACCCTTTCAGATCAGACAGGCATTGCTGGTGGAGGTTTGCCAGGATGAGTGGCAAAGAAAATTTGCAGTTGCTGTCTGAACTTTTAGGAGCAGAGATTGTAAGGTATAAGATGGAGAAAAAGTCATCTCACTTGGGCTTCTGCTAACTGATGTGGCAGAAAATATTTTTTTGGTCTGTCAGAGGATTGTGGCTATGCTGGCCACCTGTTACACTGCTCTGAGGACTGGATGGGAAGTGTCTGTAAGGAATGATGGGAAACGTAGGAAATGTTTTAAATTGTCTCAAATTTTCTGATCATATATGGAACCTTTGAAAGTTGGGGGGATTTTTTTTTTAAATATGCATATATATTTTTAAATTCAGAGTGCTTCTATCTTTGTTTCATACTGTCAGTAGACACCATCGAATATCTTCTGATTGCTTCCCACGGAAGAGTCTTGTCATGGATAGAATGACATGACTGGAGAAGAAGTGTTGTCTCTGGTTTTCATTCACTTTTTATTTTTTCATTATGTTTGAATTAAGGCCCATAGCTAAGTGGTTTCCAGTGTCCATGTGTGCAAGTCTGTCAGAAGCTTTTTTATTCCACTTTACCTAAGTCCTTACACCCTCAGCACTGAAGTAGTATTGAGGTAGGTAGTGTGGAAACATTGGTCACTGTAGAGTTTGTTCTTCTGTCTCAGTGGGAGAACTGTTTTGTGGTCCTGAACCATTCCCAAAAACCTGACCCTTAGCTCAGAACTCGGACCAGGCTGGGAGTATGTATGTCTGATTTACAGAGGAAATCCTTATCCTTATTCCTTGTAGATACTGTAACTATCATCTTAGAGTTGCTGTTTGTCCTGTGGACTGTGTAAAGTTTGTGGGCAGTCTTGCATGGCTTTCCAGTGGCTCTTATGGGACTTTAAAGTCTTTGATTTTATTGTAGGAAAGCAAGGTTATGGTGAGTGGTAGAGGACATTTGGAGGGTTGGTTGTAACTTGACATCTGCAGCAGTAACTCAGCTGCTAGATAATTATCCCTTGTTTTCTGTGATGATTTATACTTCTTGTGGCTCTGTCACAGAGCAAGGGCTGACTTAAGGTTTAGTCAAGCAGGATTCAAGGGGATCTGGGTTTCATGCTCCCTGCCGTGAAGAAGAATCCTACACGGAGCAAATGGCCCAATAGACAAAGGAATAGCTCAGGGCACTCTGTGCTTTACAGCCTGGCTGAAGCATCCTGAATTGGCCACAAAGATATTTTTATGTGTTTTTATTTTATTAGACAAAAATGAACAATGGCTGATTTCTCCAGTGCTTTGTGGATTCTCTTAAATTCTGATATAAAAGCATTAATTTTGAAAAGTGAAAAATATGAAGCAAGACTTTAACCCACCTGTTGAACAGGACTCTACATGCAGTACGATGTCACTGCCTGTTCTCCTGCTCTGGTTTCTAACTGTACATGTGAGGCATGATAGACACCCTCTTTCTTCAGTCTTCTCCAGCCTCCGGGGAGCTGTACAGTCTAGCCTACTATAATCAAGTCAATGGAAAGAGTCCAACTTAAATTGAAGTGAAAACATTTTTTTTTTTTTGACTTCTTAAGCCAGCTTTTCCAGAACATGGTGAATGGTGTGCGTCTTTTTGCCAATTTAAGGGCTCTGGTGTGAACTCCAGCACTTTGTTTTTAACAGAATTAAATGAGTTGATTTATTTTATCATTCTGTTTTGTTCCTAATGGTACAAGTATATAATGGATGCAGTTCTGCCTATTTAAAAAAAAAAAAAATAACAATATGGATAAAGGCTTTCTGTGTTCTTGCAAGACTGGATCACAATGTTATGTTGGGACAAACCATTGAAATAAATTATTGTGATTAAGATAGAAAAAGTGTAAATATCAGTATGGGGAAATGTGATGCATTAAAATGAGTCACATAAAAGTAAATATTTAACAAAAAGAGTGGGAAGTGATACTCTGTTCAAAAGCATCTCTAAGTCATCATACACAATGCAGATTTGGAGGAAATATTTGTCCCATTTTTATGAAAAACATTTGAGCTGTTTGCAAATATAAGTGGGGAGCCACAGCCTTTGTATGTTGCAAACTAGGTAGTAAAGCTTTGCAAATTCCTGTGTAGGAATAGTACTTTCACCCCTTCTTCTAAGCCCTTGTAAGTGCCTGCACAAGCCAAGAAAATATTTTCCATAGGCTCTCTGTCCATTTTTTTCCCTTAATGTCGTGGCTGATGGATTGTCAAACATTTACTGCCCTGAGCCAATATCTTAGCTTACCAAATGCAGTCTCTGTATCAGGTTAGTTTTCCACATCCTTTTAAGTTTAATTTGTGAATACTTACATTTTACCAAATTTAAATTTAGACATAAGTGGCATTAACTAAAGTATTGTCAGTAAAGGAGTGATATCTAAGTTTAGATTTTGCTGTGCTTTAATCGTGGCCTGCTGAGATGAATCACTGCATTCAGTTTAGAACGGGAAGGGGACATTCTCAAATCAAAATTAGTTCAGATTTTTGGTGAGCTTTGGCAGCTATAGTTATTTGGCATGATCCGGTTTCACTAGCTCTGCTTCACAACACTGGCTTCATGGGCAAATACCCATTATATATTATACAGTATCAGAAATGACATGGAAAGCTGAGTGCGTAACTTAGATGCCAGTTCCTTGTTCTGATTTTTTTTTTTGGAATGCCACCCGTTTGAGAAGCTCCTATTCACTGGCTTTCCCTTTTCCCTGAGGATGTGTGTCTGCTGTGCCGCAACCTTGGCTGCAGGTGTCTCACCCTTAGCTAGAGTGATTGCTTATTTTCTTACCTGTGTCCTCAACCAGAGCATGAAATCAAACCCAAACCCTGTTTGATATGCACTGTGGGTCAACCAAGGCAGGTACCATGGCAGCAAGGTGGTGGAGAAGGAGATTTGGATAGTGAAGTGTTTGTGCCAGAGACTATTATCCCAGTTAATGAATGGAAGGGTTTTTTTTCTGAAGGAAATATGTGCAAGTAAGAAGCTAGAACAGGATGATGGATCTGCCAGTCACAGAGGGCTTTGCAGTCATTAGGGAAAGGGGAAGATGGGCAGTTCGAGGAGAAAAGAGATAGTAGCTCAAAGTAACTTGTGCAGCACCAAAGACGCTGATTGCAGTGGGGAAAATGTGCAGATCAAAGTTGTAAGACAGCATCGCTCTTCAGGTGGCAGGGAGCAAAAAAACCTTGGTGGAAAAAGTAGTGTTTGGAATATATATTTAATATTTTAGGGAGAGTATTTGAAGATCGGGAGTGTGATCAGTGAGAAAAGAGGAGGTAATGTGAGCAAAGCAAAACACAAGTAAGATGTCTACGAAGCAAATCTATTTATAAATAATGTAAGTAAGATGTGGGAATTAGAAAGGGTAAAAGGTCATAGAAATCATATATGGAAAGAAAAAGGACCAAATGGGAGCAGATGCTATGTAAGCAGTAGGATGGGGAGGAAAAGAGTAGATCTTAGGCAAATAAGAGTGAGCAGTAAAGATTAAAACATAGAGGATGTGTGGAGTAACTGAAACTGCAGTGCCTAAGGGGGTTAGAACCTGCTTTCATGGGAAAGGACGAGGAAGGTAAAAAGGGGGTATCTGCATCCCTCTGGAGCAGAAAAACCCTGGACTAATTGTGTGGGAAAGCTTGTGCACATGGTCTCCTCTTGAGAGATGCTAGACTTGTTTCCTTAGGCTATTGGACCAGCTTTTCTGGTACTGTATGGAAGGGAATGGGAGGGAGGAGAAAGAAAAGAAAAATATTTTCTCCCTTTATATAATAAATACTCACTGTTGGATTATGCATGATAGATATGGATAGATCCATAATGTGGATGTCTGAAATACCTTCCAATTAATTAGATTAAGCACAGAAGAAATGTAAAAGATTTTCCATGTGCATTTCAGAAGAAGTCAAAACACTGTTTTCTTGATTAAATCCTTCTGGCTTTTCTGTATTGTGCTGAGAACAGACTGCTCTGTCCTTCAGCGGGAAGGAATACTGCAGCAAAGCCAGCCATGGTTCATCACAGCACACCACTCTTGGCTGCTTGTGCAGTTGCACCAGCCTAAATATGCGGGGTCTTTGATGCCAGGTATGTTGACATTGAAGCCCAGCACCCGTTAAAAAGTTTCCACTTTGTAGAGAGTTGAAGTTAACAGAGCCTGAAAATATTCCCTTTGACACAGAAAAGTAACTGAAGTCTTATTTAATCATTTTCTTTCAAACACCATCAGAAAAGATTTCATTACACTGGCTGAAATAGAATCAGTCAGATTAGAACTGGCACAGTGTTCAGAAGATATTTACTCTCCAGGGATATTTGTCATTAGCACCAATAGTCATTTGGAGTCTATCAGATCATACAATGGTCTACTGAACATTAGTTTCAGCAATATAGTAATAATAGAGAAATAACTGCTTAAACCACAATTAAGCGGAAATGTAGTGCTGCCTTCATGAAAAATTCAGTCATTAATTTTATGTTGGTATCTTTTTAACATTATTAAACTGTACTCTGGAGACACTGGCCCCATAAAACACATTTTTCCTATAGGAGCTGTATGACTTAGATGACTGCAGCCCAGGATGCATTAGAAAGAATAATGAAAATGTTAAGATGACTAATGCCATAATTAGGTGTGCAAATAGCACCGGCAGGCAAACACCAACTGACAGAGTATGTGTGTTTCTGTGTGTGTGTGTATATATATTAATAATACATATTAATTTGCATGTTTGCTAGGTCTGCATGAAGTCTGCTCTAAAGTTTAATTAGGGGATTTTCTAATGTAATATTGTAATGTATTCAAGTATGTACTTGAATATTGTGGTGGACTGGGGCCTATATACAGACATGCATTTCTTCTTTACACAACAGCGAATTTAGCCAGAAGAAAAGAAGATAGCTGCATTGTATGTCACAGGGCAGAAGTGAAAACAACTTTGTTCTACAGTGTCTATAATTTTGATGAAATTTAATTAATTAATGTGGGTTTTTTTGTCTGACTGAATGTTTTCCTATATTAGTCTTGGTAGATTATTTGAAAAGATGATTTCTAGTTTACTCTTGGCCCATGTGGATAAAACAGGTAGAGATACATGTCTGCATTACCCTGAGTTCAAAAGAACAGACAGGTGACACGTAGGATTTTTAAAGCTCTCAGTTGGATTTGACTGATGTCATCAGGTATCAAGTCTTCTATTTGGTATGTCGGAGTTTCTCTTTCTTTTAAGTGAAAGTTATGCAAAAATCCTCTTCAAGGTCAGCAGCCTGGAAGGCTTGTTCTTCAGGTGTGCTCAGTTAAATAGTGACAGGGAAAAAAAGCAAGAGACGTCTACAGGGATATTAAAAAAAGACCACAGTACAGCCAGTCCTTAGAGAAGTAACTCTATGCCCTAAATGGATCAAACAGCGAATGAAATTCCAGTGAGTGATAGAATTGTCAAAACTGTTCTTGCAGTGCCTCAGAAGTCTTGTTGTGGGCATTTCAGGCTGTAGCTTGGAAAATTGGTCTATTTCTCAGAAGTGTTTTTAAGAAGTAGTAGTACGTTGCCCCATGACCTGGCCACCATAAATGTCTCACCTGAGAGGACTGTGCTTCCCTTCTGAGTCTCACTCATGCTTGGGCTGGTATTTACAGTGCAGAATTGTTGTGGTTTAGTAATGGTACTCCCCAATTTAGTGCTTCCACTGAGACTCTCCAGACCATGTGTCGCTTGCTCACTCCCCCATTTTCCTCTTCCCTCCCCTTGTGGCAGGTTGGAGAAGAGAGTTGAAGGCACAAAAGGTAAAGATCATGGTTGAGATAAGAACAATTTGCTGGAAGCAGCAATGAGATAAGAAAACAAACAGCAACAATACTAAGAAACAGGAAACAATTTGCATGGAAACCCCCTGATAATAAACAATACCAGATGAGCCCCTCTGCAATGCTTACTCAGCTGAAAGGAACTGCTGAAGAGATTCCCTTTGCCCCAGCCCCAGCAGTGAGATGACATGAGATGGTATAGAATAACCTCCAGGTCTTAGCCATGCTTCTTGGCTCAGTTATGGCTGGAACCAGAACAAGAATCTAAATGTAAATATTAGAAGGTGATCCCAAGCCTGCATGTCCATATGCATCATGTATGATAATTTCTGTGCCCTTGCTGGACTACAGGATGTGAAAAAAGCAAAATACAACAACCAGAGACCTGCTGGAGGGAGCTATTGAAGTCTGTGTTGGTATTTCTTCTCTTGGGTTTGATACTGGCTTTTCTGGTCCTAATTGAACTGTTAGAAGCTAAGCCAGGTTTGAAATAGCACAAAAGTGCTTGCAGCACTTGCTGGTGCTTGCTCTGTGGTTGAAATGGTGATTGAGAAGAAGGTGAGAGGCTCTTCAGTTTTGCCTGGGTTCCAAATCATTTCCATGCCTAAAATGCATTACAACCTGTAACCAAAGGCTTATAAAAAGTCTGCCAGTTGATCTTTGCAGCATCATTTTCAAGTGTGGCTGATGTGCTGTTGCCAGCACTTGGGGATAAGAGACATTGACTAAAAGCGTTGCAGTGCAGTAAAACATGGAGTAAAACTTTTAAGCTGGTTACATTACAAAAGGCACTTTGAATCATGTCAGGTATTAAGAACAGCACTGATACACTGCTATTGGAAATCTTGGATTAAATCACTTTGGAGCTCTGGAATATAAGATTGGAGTGGTTTTTGTTTGGAACTCTAAATTTTACAAGAGGGCTCAAAGCAACGACCCGCTAAATGTGTCACTCTGTTTTTGTGTGGTAAAACTCAAAATTTGGATGCTTGATGCTAGAAATACTGTTGAATAAGAAAAGCCATATTGTTGTAGTAACTATTCTTTCTCCCTCCCTCTCTCTCTCTCTCTCCCTGTTTTATTTAGGAATATTTACCTACAGGCATTTCCAGTTTTCTTTGCCTTCTTTCTTCTACAGATGTACAAAATACTACGTGCATTCCCACAGGCTGCTTTTTATTTTTCTGTGTTCAGCAAGAGCTGTTTATGGCCTGAATGTCAGATGGATGTGCACATATGGTTTACATTTTAAAGAGATAACTTTCATAGAATGACACTTGTGTGCATAGACTTACTGCATGGGAGAGTTTATATAAATCTCATTTACAGAATTATTTAGCTGGCAACAAGCAATAGCTGGTAAACCTGTGACACAATTACTTGACACCAGCTATGCAAAATATGCTAATTAATAAAATAAACAAATAACACCCAGGCAAAAGCTTTAATTATCACCAGAAAAAAAATACCAATTACATGGTAGTTATTCCAGAGTGCAAATGTAAGTCTGGTTGTGACAACATGGAGTCCTTGGCCCCTCACTATAAGGAGGACACTGAGAGTGTCCAAAGAAGGGCAACAAAGCTGGTGAGGGGTCTGGAGCATGAGTCTTAGGAACAGCTGAGGGAACTGGGGTTGTTTAGCTTGGAGAAAAGGAGACTTGGGGGTAACTTATCACTTTCTACAGCTACCTGAAAGGAGATTCAAGTTGCACCAGGGGAAGTTTAGATTGGATATTAGGAAAGATTTCTTCATGGAAAGAGTTGTCAAGCATGGGAACAGGCTGCTCAGGGAAGTGTACCTCCCTGAAGGTATTTAAAAAACAAGTAGATGTGGAGCTTAGAGACATGGTTTAGTGGTGGACTTGGCAGTGCTGGGTTGAGGTTGGACTCAGTGATCAGCACAGTCCTGGGTTGTGTGGCTGCCCACATGCTAACATGTCCATGTGCTAACATGGATGGCTGTGTCATGCTGTTCCATCAGCCTTTGGCAACCTCTGGGACCAGCCTTCTTCACTGTGGAGACCTAGCTACTGGCTGCTGGAGCGAGGGTAAACTTTAAAATTCACACAGCAAAGAAAATCACGACTTCAGCTGTCAAGCAGAAATAATAATAATAACCCCCCCGCCCCAAAAAAAAAAAAAGCAGAACTGCAAATTACCATAGCCACAAAAGTACATCTTAAAAACACAGTTTGGGAAAGAAAGGGCTGACACAAGAATTTATCATTGCTGAATCTTTTATAACATAGCTTTAATTCTGACAGACCCCGTGGTTAATTGATTTAGACCTCGAGGAAGACCTCAATTTAGACTCTGTGGTGGTTCCCTATTTCATACAGCTTAGCCTGGAGATGAAACCTGCTTCTGTCAGAGTCCTTAATTTCATTTGCTCGGCTCCTGAAAGACAGTAAAATGTGCTTTAGGAACAGAATTTGCAAATGAGCTCACCTGGCAGAGTGAGCATAAAAAACCTTTGCAGGTGTGCAAGTGCTCCCAGCTGATTCTGGACTACTGCTGTGTTTCTTGGCACTGAGGTAACGCACAGCCACATTTTCTGGCCTGTCCCCAAACCTAAAGCTTAGATTGGGTTGGTGGGGTCGGGGCGAGGGGAAGTAGAAGGCAGGGTTTAACATTTACAAAGCTGTGCCTACTTCAGCCAGGGCTCACCCACTCTTGCTGCAGGAGATGGAGGGAATTGTACCAGCCCCCAAAGTACCAGTGGCATTCTGTCACCACAGCTCTAAACAGCTGTTTCCACTGAGCTACATGACAGTTTATAAATTATATGTTTTACATGCTTTAAAGAGCAGTGAACATGCTACATCACTGATGGTGTCAAGCATAGGACAAGGAGATGCACAAGGCTTACTATGTCTTTCCAGAGTAGGTTCACGTAAAAGTCCAATGTGGTAGATGGGAAGGACAGTGTACTAGAAGGTCTCTGGGATTGCTGTACAGCATCTGTGAGAATCTGCCATGTCTGGATCAGATAGTGTCCTGTCAGGAAATCTGTGATGAGGAAGATCAGCCAATGTTTCTCCATGATCTGTATATCCCATCCCAGAATCGAAGGGAAGTCAGGCTGAAAGAGATCTTGTACTGCAGAGGTTCCCAACGTTTCATCTGCCTTTTTGAGCCATTAGCATTTGTAGTAGCTTCTCGTTATCCTAGGCCATTACACCTGCTTTGAAATTAGCAGGGAGAGGGGAAGTGGGGTTATAGTGTGTGTCACAATCTGGGGACACGATCTTCTGCTGCATTTAACCCCCTCTTAAAAGCTGTGAGTGATGAAGATTCTCAAGCCTTCCTAGGAAATTGCTTCCGATGCCTCTCCTTCTTCTTCACCAGAAAGTTTTGCTGTAGAAGGAACATGGAGGTGTGCCCAGAGACAAGAGGATGCCTGGCTGTGAGACCTGTGGAGGTCATTCCTGAGAAGATGCCTAGGAGTTTGAGCAGGCAATAGGAGGTTGAGAAACTGAGATTGGCTGTGGGAACCTCTGTGCAGTGTCAAATTTATTTGCTATTAGCTGGTTACATCACTGTTGTTACCACTACTGTGACTGTTACGTTCCGTCTGCTCCACTCTGACTTCAGGTTGATATCTGTATCTGTCTTCAACACTGGCCGAGGAAGAGGCAGAAATCTGCTCACTGGGACTTCAGTCTGGTGGTGAATGCAGGTGACTGCTGCTGAAGTCCATACACTGATCATCCTTGCATACCCAACCCATGGCAAAACCATGCTGCAGTCTCTGTACTCCAGTTTGCCACCTGTAAACCAAAGATAGCCCTGTCCTAAGTGATGGGAGTGTTGCTATACTAAGTGTGTTGAACTTCCAAGCCAGTGGTAATGACTGGCCTCTTGATAGGTAGAGTGTGGCTGCCAGGGGAAAGGCAATGACTGTTTGGCTGCTAAAAACAATCAGTGCAGTGGCATCTAGTGCACAGTGGGCAGAATTACAGATGTGCAGCGACCCTCCGGCTGAGCTGGGTGTCACTGAGGAAGAACAGCAGGCTGTCTTTTGGGGAATCTCTGAGGATAGGAACTTATTTATTCCTCTCCTTCTATTCTTTTCTGAGTGGAGAAGAAGGGGACCTCGAGTTTTAGTGCTGCTCCAAGCACCATACGCTGTTCTTGTGCTTTTGCCCAAGAGCACTCAGTCATCCAAATGCAAGGTTCTAGCATGGAAAAAAAACCCCAACAACAAAACTGAAAAATCTAGTTCAGGCTTTTATAGAGGAGAGTGGATATTGTCAATGTTCCTGGTGGCAGGAGCTGCTGATGGGCCAAAGAAGTTGCAGGTGTTTTAACTCTCAGGGCAATGTCCAGGCACCCACAATCTCACTCAGTAGCAGCACATGCTTTTCTCTGTTCCTTCTTGAACCAAAATGCACTGGGTGACAAACAGGTATGTTGTAGAGTCTGTCCTGAGTCTGGATGCAAAATCCAGTGCAATGCCACATTGCTCTCTTTTTCATATACAAGAAAGAAAATGGGCATGTAAAATGGCAAAGGAGAGTAACTGAGCCCTCCTGGATCAGCATTCTTGACCTAAGGGGGACCAAAAAGGACAGTGATGCAAATACGAAATTTCAGGAGTCAGTTCAGATACAAGTGAAAGTCTGTTTCCATTTGATGTTTTGTTTCTTGCATGATGAAGTAATCCGGATGGGTGTCACAATCTGCTTATTTGTGTAGGGACCTTGCCATGCTAGTTTTGAACAAAAAAAATGTATATGCATACCTGTGCATATGGTATATTGTGTATATGTTATGTTGCATTTTCATAGCAAACCAAGTAGAGATCATGTATTACTAATAACCAGAATTTTTTGTTGTTGGAAGGTTTTTCCATATATAAAATGTATCTGTATGTTCTAGATAAACAGACATTTGAAAGAAACAGTTTGCTATAGAATAAATACATTTATATCAACAGAAGACTTAATTCTGCTCTTACTGAAGTCAGTGATAATCCTCCCATTGTAGTGGTCTGAGCAGGATTGACCTTAGAAAGCTTCAGTTTCCAAATGATCTCTCATTAATGACAATGGGTCAAGAAAATCCTCTTATGGAAGTACTGGAAGCTCTTGGATTTTGCCCTAAAGAAGTGGGAGTCAGACTTCCCTCCTAGCAGCATGGATAATCAACCACATCCTTATTCCTTTTCCTTTCCTATGTGTTAGCATACATGCACAGCTTGTAGGTGTTGGATGAAGCATTCAAATCCCATTGGTTCTGGGTCTGGAGACTTGAGATTCTTAAGCACACAAGTCATAGCTGCCTAACACTAAAGAGAAAGGGAATGAGTTTGTCAAAAATTTAGCTTCATGTGTCACAGAATGGTTCATTAATTTTATTGGAATAACCTACTAGATAGTTTTATTTTAGAAATTAAATGTATTCTTTACTCCATGATGAGACAACCAAATGTCTTAGTTTTCAAAATACTGCTTCATCTGGCAAGCTACTAAACGTTTCTGACCCTTTCACACTGTTCCTGCAAACCCATTTTTTGATGACCCTGATGTATATGGTCTTCCTTCCTTTCTGACAGGAGTAAAAAAAATGGAGCCCAAACTGACTCTTGCTTTAAAAGTGTTATTTCCCTGGGCTGCAATATCTAGTTAAGAATCTATTGTCTCAAGACAGAGAATTCTCTAAAGAAGATTACCCACATCTGTTTCTCTTGTCTGTACACATCTCATCATCTGATCATGAATGATCCATGGGAGAGTTTCTTCTAGATGAAAGGGGGATACAGTTGGTGCTTTGGGAAAGTATCTCTTCATCCAGACTGGGTAAGATGTACTAAGAAGACATGCTTTGCTTCTGAAAGCAGAGGAGATAAGACCCACTTTATTTTCTTTTTGTATTAAAGGGTTATTAAAAAAAAAAAAAAAGGATTTTATAGTAAATGATGGATTTCATTTGAGCTCTTTATAATCCCTTTGGCTATCACCAGATTGGGTATTGCAGTAGTAATGCTGTATTTATTTATAAAATGGAAAGATATTTGATGATACTAGCTGCACAGTTGAAATGTGTCTCTGGTAGAAACAAATTTTAAAAGTCACGATGGTTGTGAATTGAATTTCTTTAAAGCTGTGCTTGAGATCAAAGGCAAAATCTTTTAAGTTCTCAGGTAGAAAGAGTAGCCACAGTGCTGCAAGAAGAACTCAGTTATCAATAGCTATTGGACAAATTGTTCTCAGTGTCTGCACAACTCCACTTTCTAGTTATTGCTACTATCTGAAACCTATCCTTGGAGCAGCTGCCTCTACATTGTTTATGACTGCAGTTAGGTAAGATGAAAACATTAAATGGTGCTGGATGCTAATTTGTTATGTGCAAGACTTCCTGCTGCCTCCAGGTGTAAGCACCAGTTACATTCTGCACCTCCTTTCCAGTTCTGTCTACTACAGGCATATTCTCTGTTACTAAGTAAGATTAAGTAAGTTTTCATCATTAAAATAAAACCAAGCTGAAATGCTGGTCTTAATAATAACCCATTCATCATTTCAATAAGAAAACAATTGAATCGTGGTCATTTTTCATTCTGTCTGTCTCAGACATTAGCAAATCTGAGAAGGGCAGATGTAAGATAGGGCTGCAGCATGCACTGCACCAAGCAGGGTAAAGTCCAGAGAAAAGCACAAGTGCAAGGTGCTTGCTGAGCTGTGAAAATAATCCCTGACAGGAGAGGCCACATGGCAGAGGAGTCTGAGGGGGGGGAAGAGACCCCCTCTTGAGTAGTAAAAATGCAATTATTTTATGTTGTCTTCCCAAACATGCATTGCCTGATGACTTCTAGGTTTGCTTTATAATGCCTTCTTACTTGGCTATTTTAATCTCTTTTCCTAGTTGTCCTCTTCCTTTTGTAAAGACATTGTGGATATTAGGGTAGATAAAATTGCTGTTTCAATAGCTCCTGGTGGAAAAAAAAAAAAGTGTGAGACAGAAACACTCAGAAAGAACATTTCTCTGTATTCTGTGAAATTAATCTTCAGTGTCTGGAAAATTAGGATTTGAACTCAAGGAGCTTTCAGATCACTGTGCTGTCTATACAATCCAGTGAGAGTCCAAACCAAAGCCTACTAAAGTATGGACAGATTCTTTGTTACAGTTATGAGATAATTTCATATGGAGAACCAAATTCTCTGTTAGTGTGATCTGATGCTTCTCCACTGTTGCTGGATGAATAATGCCATCTATGCTCTGTATTGTTTGGTCCATAACTGAAATGATTGTGCCCTGACTTTTGTTTATGAAGAGCTTGGATGAAGTCTATCAGCATCAATGAAGTTACAGCTATGTGAAAACAATATAAAGAAGTGGAGACCCAGTGGTTTGGAACAGTATTGACACTGATTTGGGCAGAACCAGTATAGTAGTACTGGACAGAGACTGTCTGTTTTTAAGGAATACTCCAACAGAGATGTGCAGCTGAAATGGTTCCTGGTCATCATCAGAGCAACATAAAGACATCAGAAACAAAGCCAAGAGTCTAGTCACAAATTTGCTGTAGCTGTTGTGTGGATTGGATCAAATTAAGAGCAAAGGAGAACCTGGCTGACCCATGAAATGCTGTGAGAGCAAAGAGCATGGCAACTGGACTCAGCAGTTGTTTAGGTAGGACGACATGGCAGAACAGAAGCACAGTTCATGCAGTTCTCCTGTTCATTATGTCAGCAATGTGTATTGTTCACAGTATGGTCTTGAAAGCAAGTTTCATCTGGTGTACCACAGTGAGGAAATCATGGGGTCCTAACATGTGGTGGCTCAACAGGAGTTCTGCTAAGGATGTGCCAGTGCCTGATAGCTGTGTTGTCACCTGTGGTTTCTTTGTCTCAGTTGTTTACTTGACTGATGGTACATGCCAAGGGCAGTACACTTAAAATATTAAGATGTTTCATGTGCATGGTGACAGCCTGTTGTGATTATCAGGACCAATGTGTCCAGCCAGTTAGGACTAATCCTCTTTCAGAAGCCCAGGGCATCCCTTTCTAGGTCATCTTGACTTCATTGTCCTGGTGCTAGACATTGTATCCCTGCTGTTTTCCCTAAGTCAGTGACTGCTGGATTTTTTACACATGATATCTGATATTTTGTTGGGTGCTGTTACAGTGCAGTCAACTAACTTGCAGCTCCATGGCTCATAGGTAGGGCTGTGTTACTGCTGCAAGCAGAACTGTTTGCATCCTTGCTAAAATTGTGGGAGGGCATCATGACACCTTTGTAAGATCTTTTCCTATTCTTCTTTCCCCCCAGTTTTCCCTTTCTTTTTGTCTCTTCTAACCCATCTGAGCATGTTGGATGACTGAAAGCAACTGGGGCTGCCTTTTTTTCTTTTGTTTTCTTTTCCCTTACCAGCTCTTTTTTTATGTGCTGGGAGAATCCCGAATTGGCAAATTAAAAATGTTGTGCATTGCATTTATTTTGGCATGTATATTGTCAACTCATATGTAATATGGAAGGATGGGAAGTGGTTTTTCTCAGGGTTCAACTGAAACAAACCTTGGTTTACATACAGCTGCTCAGGGTTTCCTTCAGTCTGTGCTAGACTGTTTTTAGTCTGCATGTTGCAAGTGACTATTTTGGTTGTCCACATTAAAGTATATTTGGTAAACTCCTGTTGTATTTGAAAAAATTAGTTTTGCTTTCTAAATTCAAAGGAACATAAAATGTTTTTCCCTTATTCTGAAAATTGTGCTTCTTATGTTAAGTGGTGATTCTTATTTTTTAATTTTCAGTAGAAGTCAGGGCCCTTCCCTGCAGCTGCTTACACATGAGCTCACCAGAGCAGGCACTTCTGCAGTGTTGACTACTGTAGGTTACTTTGGTTGTGATATCCTGCAAGGGAATGTCTCTTGAGTGTTTGGGGCTTTTTTGTCCATTTATTTTCTTCCGGCTTGTCAGAATGCCTGAGCACAATCTGGCTCATCATCAGGATATTTTATCTTGGTGTTGACAAATGCCATCTTCTGTGCTATTGCAAGATTTTTCTTTTGGGGATGGAGTAAGAAAATCCAACTGTCATGGTGAATAGATGAGGCTGTCAAGTTGGAAGCGTCAAAGCTGCTGTAGATACAGTGGAGGCTGCCAGGTGAGGGAAAGAAAATGGGTCCCTTTTTGATGCACAAGTGTATAATACAACCATGGAAATAAATAGAACTGGCTTTTTTAAAAGCTCTTTCTGAATAGTGGCAATGTGTATTGGCCTTGAATCTCAGGACCTTGGAGAGTTTGGGCTTTATAAACTTTACAATAGATGTATTTAAAAGGCAGTAAAACCTGATGTAATGCTAAACTAGAAGTAGGGAGGTAGTTCTGAAAAGTAGGTGCTTCCAGGAGAAACTGAAGCAAAGGAGACGATCCAGGGTTTTGTATGAGAATAAATGTGATTAAATTTTGGTATGAGATTACTTAGTGCCTGTGCTTTTTTGCTGTTGCTGTTTTTTTAGTTAGTCAGAAGATACATGGCTAGTGACAAGTGCCTGCTCTGTGTGATTACTTGTGTGGTGGCATGTTTTAGGGTTGCTCAGTGGTTGTGCTCTGAAAATGACAGCAGTGCATGGACTGAGACTGATACCTTCTCTCTTATAAATAACAGAGGCCGGGCACCCCTGACCCCTCCTGCCCACCCAACTCTTTCCTTTCTTAAGAAAAATCACTCTGAGCTTCCTGTCACTGCAAGTTGGCCAAAAGGAAGTTTTCTTACTTGATTCCTTTTTTCTGAAGTTATGTTATTGCCTGGAGATTCATCACAGGCAGGAATGCTTCTCTTTCTCCACATACAAGCCTGCCTGCCCTCTGTCTGCCTGCCTGTGGGGATGCCCCGATGCCCCAAGGCTGCAGTCATACCCTCCCTCCCAGAAATACATGCCTGGCAGTACACAGGTGCATGTGGAGCTCCTCTTCAGCACGAACAGGCCTTCCACCATCTTTAGTTTGCCTGAAGTGGATCAAGCCCAGCTATCTTTCTTTACACAACTGGAAATAATTCAGGGATGAACAGTTCATGGTCTGTTGGCTATGAGCCAGGACACTGTGCCCACAGAATTCGTAGCATTGTCTAGACATGAATCTGCAGACCCACTGTTGGGGAGAATGTGGGAGGACTGGAATGAAACAATGGAAGATGAACTTGAAGCACTGTGTGCTGTGAATCTGTTTGCTTCTCACCGTTAATGCTTTAGCTGAAGTAGTTGGTCGGAGTTGAACAGTTGGTTATTGACAATTGTGGATGCCTTCAGTCTTGATTGCTCAATTTCAGTCTTTCTTGTGGGCTTTTCAGAGAAGGTGCAAGCAGAGGATTTCAACAGGAATTTCTGAAAGGCTAAACTGGGCACAACTCAAAAGCAGGCCACTCATCGCCTCCTATAAAAATGTTGACCCAGCCATCTCTACCCCATCTTCCTAATAATTGCCCAAGAAAGAAGGTGCAGCAAAGCTGATGAGGGATCATACTCCAGTCTGTCACATCATAGATGCATGTTCTAACCTTTAACTTCCAAAATGCAGGGGGACAACTGTGGTGGGTTGACCTTGGCTGGGTGCCAGGTGCCTACCAAGTTGCTCTATTACTCCCTTTCCCAGCCACACAGAGGAGAGAGAATAAGATAGAAAACAACTTGTATGTTGAGATAAGGCAGTTTACTAAAGCAAAAGTGAAAGTTTACATGTGCATAAACAAAGAGGAAAATAACAACGTTTATTCTCTACTTCCCATTAGCAAGGGGTGTTTGGCTACTTTCTGGGAAGCAGGACTTCAGCATAAATAGCAATTGCTCCACAAGGCAAACGTTGTAAATAACAAAAGCCCTCCTTTCCTTAGCTTTTATATCTGAGCTGACGTCATATGGTATGAAATATCCCTTTGGTTAATTTTAGTCAACTGGCCTACTTGTGATCCCTCCCAGGATCTTGTCACTCACCCCTCAAGGGGAAGAGTGGTGGGGAAGGAATGTTGAGATGCTGATGCTGTGCCAGCGCTGCTCAGCAGTAGCCAAAATACTGGTGTGTTATCCACAGCTTTCTAGGTAGCAATGTGAAGCACTGCATTGTGAGGGCTGCTATGGGAAAATGAACTCCATCTCAGCCAGACCCATTAAAATAGTAGAGATTACCTAAAGGCAGAACTCTGGTTACCTAAGAGAGCTTTGAAGATGGGCAAGGAGGTGGGTGACCAACTTCACGTGAGCTAAGTGGGAAGTAGACTAGGACTTGAGTAGGTTGAATACGACCACTAAGTTTTGACTCATCCTGCTTTTTAAAAATACAAGTATCTTTCCTTAGTGCAGGCCTGGAGGCCCTACACCATCTTTACTGTATTCACTAGCACCTTAAACTTTCTGACCCAAACGATTTCTCCCAGGACCCTCAACTGCACTGCTGAGGGCACTACTCCTGCTTTGCAGCGTAACTCTAGGGCAGAGCTGATAAGCAACATCTGTCCACTCTGACAGCAGAGCCTCTGTGGTTTAATGCAGAATTTCAACACTTCTTAACAGGATAGAACACCAGGGAAGTAGTTCTCCCTTCATACTGACAAAAAAAATAACTCTCTGATTTTGTTCAAGCTTTTCCATTTTAAACAGGAATGGATGGCACCAGAGACCCAAAGGCTGCCCTTAACAAATACAGGATGTGACATGAACTGCAGGAAATGTGCACTCGTTGAGGTCCAGAGCCACCTGAGAGTCCTTCAGAACACACACACATTTGCAGTGCGTGAAAGAATTATAATTATGTTTATCTGTTCTGTGCTCAGGGTATAAATGATGCCTCTCAACGCCAATTACTATGTCAACAAAAGTAAGATGTATAATTTTCAAGTTGATTGAAATTGAGATATCTCAGTGTACCTAATGGAGTAGATCATGTACACATGAAGCTTAACAACCTGACCTACAGTGTTACAGTTTATAAATTGTGGGAAAAAAAGCCAGCTCTTTGGGAGTTGTGCTAGCCAACAGCATGAGTGCACCATTGTTGCCCGCTGAAACCCATCCATCCCTGACCTACTCTGAGGGTGCCCTAGAGAAAAGCCGTATTTTTTCAATGTGTGAACTGCATGTAACATGTATCACAATTGTTTTCTCCAGAGTATGAAATAAATAGCATTTTTTTCTATAAATAGTTCTACTTTTAAAGTGAAATTTTCAAACCATAGTATGGCCTATTGATACATTTCAGCTAAGAGTTATTTTCTCTACTCTGGTTGGTTGATTGGTTGGTTTTTGGTTTTGTTTTTCTATTCTCAGTATGAATAGAGATTTATGTCTTTTTAGTAATAAGATTTGGACTGCAAAACATGGGAAAATAAATTGGATTTATATATACATATCTAAATATACACACATATATTATTTTTTTCATATCAAGCAGAGAAACACAACCAAACAAATCCAGAGATTGTAAAAGATTGGGAAAAAACCCCACAATATTAGAAAGGAGATTACACTAGTGTAAGGGAGAGAACTTGATGAATAGTGGTCAAAAAAGCAGAATTCAAGTTTATTGATGGCACACACATATAGTTCATGTCTCCAGGGTTATGAGTACAGAACTTCAAAGCATCCAAGCTGACAGTAACTGATAGTGCCAAAGACCACGTAAGCTGAGGGGTAGAAAGGTGGAAACAAGTAGGGAACTAGTGTTGTTTTAGCTGCCAAAGGGCCAGAGAAGTTTATGTGATCTTCTCAAAACAGTGTCCCAGTGCAACATGTAAGGATGGTTGCATTGACAGGCAAGTTTATTAGTAAAGTTTTTTGATTGCTCATCAAATGCATGTAGTTTTTGGAAATTATTTCAAGGCATGTAGTTTGATACTGGTAAAATTATCAAAAGAGTCACTGTATGCAGTAAGACTCAAAAGCAAATCATCGTGCAGGCTTCATTCCTCCTCTGGGGCAGAGCATGTGACAGGAGAAGACTTTCAGGGACTGTGTACAATCTTTCTCCAGTGAGGGTTTAACCATGGTTCGTTCATCTTAAACTGCTGAAGAAATAAAACTGTATGTAGGAAAACCAACCTCCCAGATAAGGTAATGAACCATGAAGAGAAACCCTATTCCTTCAAATTTATTGAGGATCAAATGTAGATACCCTTCTTTATGTCAGATAATGCTTTTCCATCTGTCTGAGTGATGATTATAATATAAGTGTTTCCAAATGGAAGCCACAGTGCCTGGTTGACTGGCTGTCATATATCTCAATATAACGTGGTTTGAAAGCACATGCTTGATTTAAAATAGGAAACTCCTATGAAATAAATAGTGAGGTTAAACTAAGCATCAGTGATAGAAAAGATGCATTTTTACATTTCCCTCCTTTGTGCATTTGACATTATTCACGATTTTCTACATTTCCATGTTTGTGCATATGAATGTACAGTGAATTGCTGTATAGAGTTTTGCTGTATGTGTATTTTAAGGACCTAAAAAAATAGATATGCTACTGTACTATTCTGCATTTTCTGAGCTCTCTCTAACACTTCTGGGAATTCATCTTGTAATTCTGTAAAAAAGACTTACTGTTCCCACCAGGACCTCTGAGGAAAAGAACAATCCTATTTCAAAGCAAGTCCTTCACATAGTGAATAAAGCTCCAAGGAACTGCAGAACCAATAAAAGGATCTCCCACTTCCCCTTTGCAATGTCAGGCAGTGATTTTTTTAGTTGGTATCACATCCAAAATAAAAATTCTGCTGTTAACAGAGTATTATAATAAAATAATTGAGTATCCAATTTGTTTTGTGAATGCAATTTCCCCTCAGTCCCCTCATTTGTTTTTCTCTCCTATACATAGAAATTGAAGTACAATAATATTAGAACATATCTTTTTTTTTTTTGTGGATATTGAAAAAACTCACATACAGCAAAGTTTGAAGTAGCCTGACAGCTTTATTCCTGCTCTATGGTTATGCTACCCCTACTGGCATTAAAGATTCATCAGAACATGTAAGTGGGGGTGTCTCGGTGCTACACCAACTCTTCCTCTGTCACTGAAGAAGACACGAGGGCCAAGGCAGGCAGGAACATCCCATCCTGCAGTGTAGCTTTGCTGGCTGAATTCCCCTATAGCTCCTGTTGTGTGTGGCCAGCCATTTTCTCACCTGTCAAATTTTGTACTGCTTCCCAGTGCTGTTCAATAGCTGTGAATTTTCACATTATAGATGGTTCATATGAAAAGATTTTAATAAAGTGAAGTGATTTATACTTACATATGTTTTTGTCTGCTGTTGTTACAGCAAGGTTACAGGTGAGGTTTCTTTTTTTATTCCCATGGATTAAAAAATTTTATAGTTGCAAACTGGGAAGTTACGTGGACCTTAGTATTGGAGAGATCTGGCAGTTAAAAAAAAGGAGACAAGGTGTGCGTGCTGATTGGATGCCATAGGGAGGGAGTGGGGAGACCTTGAGCTTCCTGGGGCGTGTAAGGGTATTGGTAAAACAGGCCAGGCCAGGCTGTGAGTCCCAGAGACACACTGACCTCCTGGGAGCTGAGCCACAGCTTAGCCAGGCTTTTTGGTATGGTGAAAGTGACTCAGAAAAGAATCAAAAGAAAAACTGGAAAATATTAATGGGAGATGTTTTATGAATTTGTTCTGTTCAGCTTAACTTTTACCCAGATTCAACACTGTGGAAATCTGTGGTCTCAGTGTAGATGTTACTAAAATTCTGTGAGAGCTTGGAACAGTATTCAAAGGGAAAAAAATTGAAGAAGATTTTTCTTAATTCATTATTGTGCATGATATTTTCTGGAAGGGAGAAGCCATGTAGAGAAAAGATAATAACTTACCTAAGGGTTGTCTGTAAGTAAAGACCTAGATGGAAGGAAATAAATGGTGGAGAAATATTTGGTGTAGGAAGAGTGGACAAGATCCAAGAGTGAATGAATCAAGGTAAATGCAAACTAGATCTTGGACACATCTTTTGAACAGTGAAAACAATCTGATACTTATACAGTTTATGGCAACTGTAATTTACCATCACTGAAAATGTAAAAATCACAACAAGAATTTTTTTTTTGCTTCAAAATTAAAGCCTTTATGTGTGTAATATTGTATTTTTGCACATTATTATCCACTTGATACAGATATATCTACTCAACTCTTGCTGAAACCTTTGTATTTCTTTTTAGGAATCTCGTATACTTAAAAAATGAGTCACTTGTTCTAATTACTTGAAATGAATACTTCTGGTAAATGAATGGCGTGTCTGATTATTTTTTGTTTCTTTGCTTGCTTCTTTTTCCAGAGATGTTTAGGAGAGATGCAATGCATTCATTAGCAAGAAGTTAACATTCATTTAACGTAATTACCATCCTTTTTCCTAAGTGGAAAGATTCTCTTTTTAGACCAGAAAGCTGTGCTTTGAGCTGATCACAACATAGGAAAACTGAATTTGATGAAGCAAGAGGAGAGTGCTGAAAAAAGCCTGAGGAGTGGGACTGCCAGAGCTTAACATTAACCAGGGAGAAAATGGTGGGGGCAACACTATATGCAAATACTTCCTTCTCTAATCATTAAAATGTCAAAGGCTTATTCATCCAGCAAAATCATTACCTTTCACCAAGAGCAAAAGGAAAATTCATAGTTTTGTTCACGGAGATATTGCTGCGTTCCACATAAAGAGCTATTGTTGCTTCCTAATAGAACAGAGCTTTATGGTTGCATAGGATTCACATAATTTAGGGAGTGTTTCAGCTTCACTTGCTAATTATTAAATTCTCACAAGATGCCAACTGGCAATTTTCTCCAAAGTCTGTTCACTTTTTCTAAGGTGGGCTAGAGCATCCATTTGAAAAGCTAAGCAAAGTAAGCCTAGGCACCATGCAAATCACGCTTAAATACTCCAGCTTGGGTTATAGACTTTGTATGCACAGGCGGGTTTCACTCACTGCTGCTGATAATTCATCCAGGACATGGTTAATCAATTATCCTTTTCATTATGTCTGGTAAGTCACTGCATGTTTGCCTTTAGAAATAGAGCCAGTGTCAAGAGGATAAAGAAAGGCAGGAATGTATTGCTTGTCTTTAGAAAATGTGGATCATATCCCCTTTCAAAATGGTGCTCATGAAGTGGAGGATAAAGTTTGTGAATTGTAAAGGGGATTGGAGCAGATAACACAACAGGACAGGGGGGTATGCCCATTTGGGCTTCATCCTCCCCTAGTGCTGGTGATTTTTTCTGTAAGTGATGAGGCACAGATGATTGAGTTGAGTCCACTTTTTATCACATCCGTTTCTTATACCCTTTCGTAATGTTTGTTGCCTTCATTTTCAACACCTTTTCTTAGGATAAATAAAGCTTTAAGGTTTATTAAAGGTGCCCTGCAAGTGCAACTCCTTGTTGTCTTAGTTGAGCTCAGGGCTGACCAGGTAAGCAGGCAGGAGTAGAAAAGACAGCAGGAAGTAATGGTCAAGGAAGGCCTATCAACCCAGGCTGCAGTGACACATTTTTTCATGTATATGCAACCTTTCCAAAAGCTAAGAGCGTTAAGAGGGGAAATTGGCTTTCTGGGGCTGCTGAAATCAGGAATACAAATAATTCTAACTACATTCTAAATGATAGCATTATAAGATTTGCATGGACACCCCTTGGTTCATCTCCTTGCTATTTTTCTATTTTTTTTCACCGTTTACTGCTAGCCTTGTAATCCTTGTAACAGGCACAGTTCTTTAAAAGAAAAAAAAAAGTGGGAATAAAGAAGCTTTTTTCTCTTCTTTCCATCAGCTAATCTTCCCATAGAAGCTGAACAACATCCTCTTTATCAAGATTATGGGTTTCCACATCTTGGCATACTATTTCTTTCCTTTGGTGCGTGCCAGCAAACTGAACTAAGAATGATGAAAGTCGAGAATAAGGCATGTGTAAGGCCATACTTATTCACTTAAATCAAGAGCATTTATTTATATGAGTAAGGGCAGTGGGATATAAGTTGCATTTTGGAACTATGAATAGCACATACCTGTGTTTAAAAAGATGCTACAGCTGTAACATTCTGCCTTGCACATGAAAAAATTGATATTATTCATAGAAACATGAATGAAAGAAAACAGCTGTCAGTCTTTAGAGCCATTTTAGAACAAAAATGGAGCCCAACCCTGCATCCTACCCATAGTGCGGCTTTGACTTGCATTAACAAGGGAATGCAATGCTTAGGCCTAGTTGTTGTGGAACTGTGGACTTTGCATTATTCATGATATATACATACTGCTGAATCATGAGAAGGCTTTTATGGAAAAAGCCACTGAGAAACCAAACACTTTCTGTTGACAGCCTGAGTGCTTTTTAATTCCCATTCACTTATGTAGGAGGGTATGACAAGCAGTGTCCCGTGATGTTGGGCATTATATTTGGATTTAGTACACTGAATCATTCCAGCTTTAACATGAAAAGCCACAGTAGGAAACATTGTGACTTGGCAGATATGGACATAACATATTAGGGAACAATTCTTTGCTAGAGGGGTATTATAGTACAGGAGCAGGTTATCTGGTGAAGTTATGGGTTATCTATCCATGTAGGTTTTCAAGTCTAGGATAAGCAAAACTAAGACTTAGTTCTGTTGTGAGCAGAAGGCTGGACCAGATGACATCTATGCATCCTTTTGAATCAGCATTTCTATGATTCTGTGGCTCTCTCAGTAAAATATATATAAACTATGCTCTCATTTTCACTACACTCTTTCTCAAAAGACTAATATAAACAATTATTTTTACAGGAAAAGTTAACCAGAATCAACGCAATTTTTCGCAGGTAAAGTGTCATCTTTTTTAAGAGTGAAAATCAGGTTTGTTCCCTTGGTTCAGTAAAGAGAAATACAACTGTTATTTCAGTGAAGCAGTAGGGAGAATAATTTTAATTTGAATCCAGCTGTTGTTGCAATGAAATTCAAAAGGCAATGTGGGCCATAATAAGGAGCTAAAAGCCTGTGGTTCAATAGTCAGTATTGATCTCTTGTATTGATTTCAGGGAAACAGACATTTCATTCTATGGCATGAAGAGCCTCACAAGAACTTTCCAGCAATTAATTTCCTTTTAAGTCCTTCTCTGATAGCTCAAGCAGTATTTTAAAATTAATTATGCTCATTCTCTGTGCAAAGATGATTTTTAAAATTTTAATAAATTTAAAGAAATACAGGCTTCTTACATGTTCAGATACAAAACCTCTGGTTTGCTGAAAGAAAATGAGTCTTTTATTACCAGGACAGATCGGTTAGATTCATGTAATTCTGATAACCTTTTTCACAGTTATAACATTCTTTACCTGCTGTGTGGAATTATTAAAAAAGTGTTATTCTCACCTGAAAAACTATCCTATCCTGAAAAACTTCAGAGTTTGAGCTATAGAAGCACAGTCCCTACAGATCAGCATAGCAAAGCATTCATCCCTATGGAAATTATGTTTTGGGAAGAATTATTCAGTCCATATAGTGAAAGACTGTGATGGAGGGAGAACAGTAAAATTAATTTGATTTGTACTACAGTGAAGTTGTCTTGGGATTCAAAGTTTCCTGACATTTAATGGAGCTGAGAAATGCAGTCGGTCTTGACATTACTTGAATTTGCATGGATTTCTCTGATTGAACACATTTTCTATATATTTCTCTGGTCATCATTTTAGTTTTTCTGAAAAGCATTTCATAGCGTTTCTTAAAAGAACACCAAAAATATTCTACCTTCCCGTTAGTTGTGCTTTCATAACTACATTAAAAAATGAACAAAAAGACGTGAATGTATAACCAATGAAAGAAAATGAAAGCAGATGGGAATTGATGTGCAGCAAAAGCTGAGGACAGTGGGAAGCAAGTGAGGCAAGAGCAGAAAGCAGAAGAAGTGATTTTGCTTTGCTTGGGGGTAGGTGATTCTGTTGTCCTTGCATGGAAGGGAGGAAGTTGTTTGTTTATTTTTTTTTTTTCAAGAGAAAAATCAGAAAAGTTAGAAGGATTCTGAGAAAAATCCAAGTGGTGTATTGTATGGCAATGACAAAATACTTTTGTTCTAGCAGTAGTGAAGGAAGATATAAAACAGTATCTTGATACTTGTAAATGAGCAAGCCAATGCAATCTGCATCTGGAGGAGCACTCTGTGTTGCTAGTGCTGATTGGCACTGAGGAGGTTCAAGAGAAGAGGAAATAAGTTACTGTTGTACTGGTTCATTAAAGACCAGGCAGATGATTCAAATATTCCTTGTCTTGTCACCGCACCATTGATCTGAAATTGCAGCAGATCTGGGATCTGCTTAATCAAATATTAAGAAAAGGTTAAAATAGTTTTAATTGCTGTGAGTTTATGTTGAAGATCTTTTGCCAAAATAGCATTGTACCCCTTTTGAGGTAGTTGCTAGTTTAGGGGCAGTCTTGAAATTGTGTATTTCAAGTCTTTTCAACTTGATGTTATACAACCTTGTGATGAAGAAACTAGAGTGAATACAAGATCAACATTGTAAACACATTAGATGGTTTTAAAAGGGGCAATTTCTAAACCTCAATGTGTTTCTTGGGCAAGGACAATGACGAATGTACACTATTTTACATTATTATCAGTAGGTGTGGAAAAAGTGAGAAAATCTTTCCATATAAAATATGCAGATGAGACAAAGTTAAAGAGGGTGATAATAGTTAAAAAACAAGCTGCTGTACAGAGTGATCTGCTCTGATTACTATGGACAAAATGCAAGAAAGCAGTAGGAGTTTGTATGAAGCCAAATAAAAGGACTATATATAGGAATAAATACTGTGTGCTGTGCTGATTTGATTGTTGGCTCTGTCCTAGGAAGCAATAACAGAGTTGAGATGTTGCATGTGGAATGACCTTCTACTATGTGAGTGTGCGATGCAAAAGGGGTAATGAGAATTTTGCGAACAAGGGAATATTGACGATGTCTTAGTTATGGTGTGACTGGCTTCGGAATCCCATTCCATTGTTCAGGATGGAAGAATAGTGTTAAAACTAGTGAAGTGTTAAGAAAAGAGCCACAAGAGTGGTAAAAGGAAGAATGCTTTATAGTGAAAGGCTGAAGAATCTTGGCCTGCTTAAACAAAAATAAGACTAGAGGGTGACCTCATAGAATTTTGTGTATGTTAAGCAAAAATTGGTAACTGAGTGTCAAGAAGCAGTGGTACCATGAAAGCTAATACTACACAAATGCCTCCTAGAAATAACAGACACAGATTTTTAATAGTTAGCTAATTATTCTTTGGAGGAACTTGTCAAGTCTCTCGATTGCTGAACAATGGACAGTGTTGGATGCCTTTATAAAATATGTATTCTGATTCAAACTGGAATTAATTCTGAAAGGTCTCACGGCCTGTCTTATGCTTGGAGGTCAAAGTAAATGGACATGGGGATCTCTGCTAACATTATAGCTTGTATCTATGCTATTTTGTTGGAACTTACACACAGCTCAACCTAGTAAAAAAAAAAAAGTAAATAGAATAAGTACCTACAGTAATTGTATAAATTACCAAGGACTGTAATTGCATTCATTTTAGGTTTAGGTTTCTTTGCAATCATGTTGGCTGTCACTGTAACAGACACATTCAATGGAGAAACCTTTGTTTGGAAAAAAACCCATTCTTCAGTAGCTGCCCAATGAGAGGCAGCTTAGCCAGGATGCCACGTTGTACAGAGCATAACTGGTTACATGGTCAGCCAGATGCTGGTCCCTGGTAAAGGTCTTCTGAGAAACTGATTTTCCTTCAACATATTTTGAGCTTTATTTCTGATTTATCAGCTAAACTTGAAGTTTATAGCTATTTTTTTTTCTTTTTCCTGTTTTAACTTCTTTCCATACAACACGTAGCTGACAAAAACCATAACGTGACTTGGTGGTGAAAAGTTGGAACTGAAAAAAGTCATGCTAGAAACAAGGTTCAAATAAGCTTTTCTTCAAACAGCTTGATTAGGAATTTGATGGGTTCCCATGCTCTGAAGTCAAACAAGATTGAATGTCTTTTTGAAAGAGGCTTTTGTGCAAGAAGTGCTGATTTCAATTCTAGAGTTGCTCTGTAGATTGTTTTGGTATGTGATATCCAGCGTTGGATTGCGTGAATGGATTGTTTCCATTTTAATTATAATACCGTGGCATGGAAAGTATCAAGCTGTGTATTTTTCCAAATACCTTATATTACTCAGGTTAGCTGTTTGGTGTGAAGCTGCCTGAATCCTAGAATTGAGATCAAAAGAATTTTGTTGGAAAAAATTAAGGATTTCAAAGAGATAAATACTAGGTTTCTTAAGAAAGCAACAGATAGGAATTGTGAAAAAATATGTGGAGGTTGCCTTCTATCGTGTTTACATCTATGCTGTGATGGTTTACTTTTCTCAAAAGTGATCTTAGCATTAAATATGCTGAACATTAAAAGTTCTGGGATAGAGCAGTGAGGCAAGTTTGAGAGCATTCACTAGCAAGTAGCCAGTGAAGTCCTTCAGAGATGTGAAAATGTTACTTCTTAGTACTAAATGTGGAGTTAGCAGATGCATGAAGTTTTCATTCTTTGAGAGTTTCTTCTCAAATTGCGAACCTTGCATTCTTTGGGTATGAAATTACGCCTGATGTTTGTTTGCTTGATAATGAAACAAAAAAAGCACTTACGTAGCAGTCTGCATTGCCATTTTCTCCAGGGTGTTCTCAATGACAACAAAATTGTTTGGCTCTGAAACTTTCAATTCTTACTCAGATTTCAACTTTGAAAAAATCCGTGTTTCTCTGGGTCCTATTTCAATTGATTGAAATAAGAACTAAAGACGTAACATCATGTTCACCTCTAGTGAGACAGGACATGCCAATTGTGACAATGTGAATTTCTTCTACAGTTTATGATCTGACCTCAGTACCTGTATATTTGTGAGAAAAAAAAAGATTGCCTATAAAATCCCATGTGTATAGATCACAATTGCAACAGTCATAATGGTGTCACAGAATGGAATCATAGAATGGTTTGGGTTGGAAGGGACCTTTAAAGGTCATCTAGTCCAACCCACCTGCAATGAGCAGGGACATCTTCAAGCAGATCAGGTTGTTTAGAGCCATGTCCACCCTGACCTTGAATGTTTCCATTCATCCACAGGGATGAAGCATGTACGACCTTTCTGGGCAACCTGTTCCAGTGTTTCACCACTCTCATTGTAAAAAATGTCTTTCTTATATCTAGTGTGAACCTCTGCCCTTTCAGTTTAAAACCACTTCCCCTTGTCCTGTTGCAATCGGCCAGTTGCTTGCAGAACTAGTTCACCCAGGTAGGGGTTTGCTTTTAAAATATACAGTCTGAATCGCATCCAATTTCTGTCCTAAAACACCAGGAGGAAGATGGAAGAGATGAAAAGAATGGACAAAACAAGAGGCTTGAGCTGAACTGGCATAATTTTTAAGTGCCCAATGAGGTTCATCCAGGTTTGCCAGAATTGTTTCTTCAGTCAGGAGAAGGGGGGAATGGGGTTGTGAGTCTCAGCCTAAGCTGTGTCAGCGAAACATTAGAAGGAAAGCACAAAGCTTCAGGAAACTGAAAATCAATACATCCAGGCAACAAAAGCATTTTTATTACAAAGAACCAAAAGGCATCACACAACAGAAGGTTTGTGAAAATGGAAAAAAGGAAAGTTAAAGGCTTCAGCTTTCCCCCAAAAAATATGGTGAAAAAGAGAAAATACAATATGCTTTTCTTTGGGGGATGAGAAGGTCTTGCCTACAAAGAGTTAGGAGGGGTGGAACCACCAACACTGGTAGGCACCTTCCACTGACTGGGTTTTCTGGTGGAAACTGCTTGTGTTGCCTCTCCATTCCTATTCTGCGTCCTTCATAAAGGAAGGCTTTTCAGGTGGTGATCATTTAATATATAAAGGAGTCCTTTCTCTAAGATGACATGATCTGAGCAGAAACAACAGTCGTTAGTGGAGAGTAAATTGAGGCAGGGAGAGCTGAAGATATCCATGATACCTGTGGTAGAACTGGGACTAGGTGTGGTGAAAACATCCAAAAGTTTTTCTGATTTTGACTGTGAGGGTAAGAACTCTGGACCAACGACTATAAACTCCATCCCACAAGCTAGGCTGGACCACTAAAGTGCTTTGTCTATCTGACCTTGCAAAAATAATAAGACACAATAGAAAGCCCAACAGATGCATGCCAGAGGGGCCAGAAGATGTGGGGTTGCTTGACTGCTTGGCACTGCTATGACCCAAGCTCAGGAGGAAATGTGGCCTCTGCATGGTTGCTACTGCTACACCTTCCACATTTCTGGTGTTAGGCAGAGGGAGGAAAAAAGTGTCTTAAGGTGAGATTTCCTTTGTGTGAGGCTACATATATCTGCAATGAGATCTTCTCCACCCCTGTGGTGGATTGACCTTGTTTGACTGCTGGTTTCCCAGCGAGCTGCTCTCTCACTCCCTCTCTTCAGCAGGACAAGGAGAAAAAGATGAAACATGTGTGGGTTGAGATAAAGGTAGTTGATACCAGCCAGACTCAGTATGACCCCCAAGGACCCTACAGATGGGTTGTTCTCATCTTGGCAATTTCTTTCCTTCCTGACAACAGTGCCAATTTCCAGTCATTCTCATTTCCAGACACTCCTCAAATACAGCAGTGCACCCTCCCAACTGAGTACTCCAGGAATGCCCTAAACATTCATTAGACTAACCCAGAGATTAAGCAAGCAATTTAGAAAAGATTAGACGAGCAATTACTTTGATGTTTTTCATTGACTTGATCTCTCCCTGTGCTCAGTCAGCAGCTCCTCAGCACCCCAAGCAGTCCCATCTCTTTCTTCGGGCATGAAATGTTTTGAGCAGGTTGCGCAGACCAATTTATTAGTTTTAGTATTGCATAAATCTCAATCATCTTCATTTGCTTAGAATGTCACCTGTACAGAGCTGTAAAAACATTGACCTTTATGCAAGGTTTGTGTTGAAATTAATATTACTGTTGTTATTTCTTCCTTCACAAAGTCTTGTTGTAGTTTGTTCCACAGAGTAAATTGGGTTTTAAATTCTGATATCTGACTATGAAAAGACATTGTTCATTCTGCCACAAATGCTCTTTCTTGAAATGAAATTCTCTTCTTGAAACAGTGGTTTCTGAAGCCACAGGTCTTGAACTGTTTTAAACTATAAGAGGATAAATTGGTGATATAATGAGTCTTCCTATTATCTGATTTCCATAGTTTGATGAATTTCAATATAACATGTTTCATTAATATTATATAAGGAAATGATTTGCAGGCAAATTAAGTGGTTGACACAGGTACTAAATAATAAAAGCATATAAATTAAATGCAAGCACACAATTAATTACAAGATTAATCTAGCTCATCTGCTCCCATGATATCTCTCAAGTATGCCTGCATATTCATAATCATATTAGTTGAGCTTGAAATTATTTATGTGTACACCTTAATATGATACTGATGGTATTTTGTACACCACATAGTTGTACAGTACACACAGGTAAAGTGTGATATTTCCCAACAGCATAAACTGAAAACTAAAAAGTAGTATCTGGTTCTCAGACTGCTGTTGTCTTTGAAGGGCCATATACTGTGCATGCAGTAAGGAAGCTGTAAAAGCAATGTGGCATGATTTGATACCAAAACTTTCTCATTGAGTGCTTCTGTTTTCTTCAGGTAATTTCCCCTGTGAGGCCCTCTGATGTCTGTCCAGGCATTTGGCCTAGTGATCACACTTGGGGACCAATAGGAAGATATCCACAAGGGAAAAAAATTATCTTCGCTAATTTCATGTAAAGCCGAAAATTTGAGGGGCCATTGTCATGCCAAATTTGGTTAGTAAAAATATTTTTGCAGCTGCAAACAGTCTTTTATGATGTCCTTTCCATCTGTCTTCCCAAGAAAATTAATCTTCTTGATAAATTACAGAATCTGAAGAAGCAGAATGATATCCTGTTTAGTAAATCATAGTAATTGTATTTCACAAGCCTCAACAACTTTCCAGTCTTGTTCGGGATTTCCCTGCTCCTGCCTGGACAGGCCACCAGGATGTTTTGACTTGCAGCCAAATTTCCATGGGAAGAACTGAGAGTTCAGTGCAATGACCTTAAGAAAGGTCACTCACAAGTCATGGTGAGCCCCATCATGACCTGTTGCACCTGCTTAACTCACATATCACCTTTGATCTGTGTGTTCAAACTGGGCTTTATAAACAAAAGAATTTGACTTATTCAAAGCCATTTAATTACAATTGAGTTAAATTTTAGTTTATTCCATAAGTAAATGAAGGAAGAAAATTAAAAACTAGCTTGTTTTTTTTATATATATATCTCTGAGGTATTTGGGTGTTTTACAGCCCCACATGACCCTTGTCAGATAACCCCCTCAACACCTAAATTAAGCAGTATGTGTTGCTCAAAAGCAACATGTAAGGTACCTACAGTCATGTTGCATTATGGCCTGCATGAATATATGCCCTTAACCCAGCGTGTATACTGTAAATGATTGATGAGTGTGTCACTTGATTCACTTATGCAGCTATGAGAGAGTTTCTGCATTTTCTCCATTTGTCTTATTTTTTACTTGGAAAAAACACCATCAGTGGAAAATGAAATGCATATTGTTACAGTGAAATCCTATTTAATGGCTAACTTCAATTCTGAAAGGCCAGGAAATGGGGATTTCATCCTTCATAACTACAGCCTTAGGTGCCTTTCAGAGGGGTGATCTCTGGAGAGCAAATTCTACTGCATAACAAGAAATTCTTCAAAATATTTTTGATGCTAATAGTGAGTTTGTGCATGTATTTTGGTAATGGTAGCTCTGTAAATCTTTAGAACGGAGTGTCTCAAATGTCATCCTTCCACAGAAAAGGATTTAATACCTTATTTTTCCTCACGCTTTTCATTTCACCTGTCAGACTGGCCTCCTGCTCTCTTTCAGGCACAGATCTGAACCGTGCTGTGAGGGAAGCTAAACTAAGCTTGCCAGCTGAAGTTTATGACCACACTTGTATATGGTTGGGAGGCAGAAGGTCCTCTGCTGAAGAAAAGCAGTTGGTGTGTGAGGAAGCCTCCCTGCACCCCAGTGGAGTTTTTATTCTGGTTTTGAGAAGTCATCCTTTTGGAGAGATGTGTCTTAATTGGTGAGAGCAGTGTGAGCTCATGCAGGCTGATGAAAGGAGGTGATTGTCCTGCTCTACTCTGTAATGGTGCGGCCCCACCTCCAGTACTGTGTGCAATTTTTAGCACCACGGTACAAAAAGGTTACAGAGCCATTAGCATCCAAAGGAGAGCCAGGAAGATGGGGAAGCGTTTAGAAGCGAAGCCATATTGAGAAGCAGCTGAAGTCACTTGGTCTGTTCAGCCTGGAAAAGAGGAGACTGAGGGGAGGCCTCATTGCAGTCTGCAACATCCTCACAAGGGGAAGCATTGGGCACAGGCACTGATCTCTTCACTCTGGTGACCAGTGACAGAAGGCAAAGGAAAGGCATGAAACTGTGTCAGGGGAAGTTTAGGTTAGATATCCTAAGGATAAGATTCTTCACTCAGAGGATGGTTGGGCCCTGGAACAGGCTCCCCAGGGAAGTGGTCATGGCACCAAGGCTGACAGAGTTCAAGAAGTGTTTGGACAATGCTCTCAGGCATGTGGTGTGACTCTTGGTGTTGTCCTGTGCAGGGTCAGGAGTTGGACTCACTGATCCATGTGGGTCCTTTCCAACTCAGAATATTCTGTGAATCTCTCTGATCATTGTGCGTGAGGGTGATCCAATATGGGTGCCACCAATGACATGCTACATACAGAACAACCAGGGGGATATATGGCACAGGAGTGCCATTTCCCAGTAATCGGGTATGGGATGGTTGGCATACCCCGAGGATAAGGGGAAGAACAGAGCTATGTCTCCTCCATATCCACTGCAGACAGGAGAGCAGCGTGGAAGATCAACTTCCCAGCATATGCAGCTGCAGCTCATGAGGCTGATCTCATTTACTGCAGCTGGAACATCAGTCTTGATCCATGTTCTCCTGGTTCAGAAGTGCATCTTGGCATGCCACCACCATGTATATGGCAAGGAGATGGCATATCAGCTGCACACACAGAGGACACCCTCACTGACCTCGTTACAGCCCACTCATTGCTTTTACATGACTGGGGTTTTGGTTGTTTTTTGTTTGTTTGGGGGTTTTTGTTGTTTTTTGGGGTTTTTTTTTGCATATCTGAAATTTAGATGCTAAAATTGTGAAGAAATTGCAGTAAAGCAACCTGGGACACAGGGAGCATAGGCACATCAATGCTGTATCAAACTTCACTCTGTTTATCTCCTCCAAGAGATAAACAGCTTATGTTTTTTCACAAGTTTCATTTCACTTTAAGTGATTCATAATTCTCATTCTTTAGGTCATCAGTGACTTCCATCGTACATTCAGCACCACAGCAGGATCCTGTAGGCCAGGAATTTCTGTCTTGACTCTCTAAAATCTGAAGCTGACAACTTCGCAGATCACTTACAATTTTTTTCTTTTTTATATTTATTTCAAACACCCTGCAATTCTAAACGCTAATAAAACAGCAAAAATGAGATCGGTGCCCTTATGTTTTTTCAGCTGAACCTGTTCCATCATTGTGTGTCAGATCTGCAGTAAATTTGCAGTGTTAACAGCGGCAGTCATGCTGTTTCACTGAATTGAAAGGAAGAGAGGAATGGAGAGATTTATCTTGGAGCCTAAGGGTAGAGCAGTAAACCAGAACCATTGTACTCATACCAAAAAATGAAAAACTTTGTGTTGGTGGACTTTTCATTTAGCAGGAAGTGAATTCTTTCCAGTTGTAATTTCCGTTCAAAATACCTGTTTTTCTTTTTGAATTATGAGGAATCAAAATTTAAATGCAGATGTTTGGACTTCCTGTGTAGTTTTGGCTAAATAACGGTGTGAATAATACAATGGTGAATAATACAACTGCTGTGTGGTGAGCAAACAGCAAAAACAAAGAGAAAAAGAAGTACCTGAGCTCCACATCCCTTTGTGTCTGGCTTTGTAGTGCCCCATTTAATCAAATATTTCCTTTCCTGCAAACCATTCCAAATCTTAGAAGTAGAAAGGCAGAGATGACCTGTGAAAGCACCTCTGGGTTATCACTGATTCAGTTTTGGGCACCTGACTTGAAATGCCTTAGAGGGACCTTGTTTTCAGAAAGGACCAGTAGCAGACACAGAGAAAACTCGACACCTCTAAAGTCTTTTAAGTAGGGAACTCACAGTTGATCCAGCTGGACCAAGAAGGGTGTAGCCTACTGAAACTGCTCCTTACTGTAGCCCTGGAGTAGTTACTGACCCAAACCAGAAATTCACTCTCCAGCTGTGCCTCCACAATTTCATTGGACCTGGAGCACACACTTCACTTCCAGAAGGTAGCATCCAGCTCTGTAAAGCAGCCAAACCCTTAAATTTTTTGCCTCAGTGGTGTCAGTGGTCTTTTTCTGAAGACTTGTGGTCACATATTCTACCTCCTGTGGTGCATTAACCACCAGATTAGTGGTAGATCTCATGGGGGTGTTTTCTATTCCTCTGTAAGAAAGTTGTGGCACCATGAAACTCAGTACACCGGCTTCACAGGCAAGAAGAGGATAGAGGGTGGCACTTACCCAAAGGGGGAAAATCCTGGCCTCCATGCATTAAATAACTCTTGGGAAAAATAATGCCTAAAATTTTAATGTCCTTGCGTTTCTCATAATATCCATGAGTAAGCACTTTGAGCATTACTCCTGCTAGAGGGGCTGCAGAATGAGGTGGCTGCAATACAACTCAAACATGGGAAACACCAAAAGAAGGTCATAGCCTTCACGAGTTGAAATCAGAATGAGCTACAGGCATGTAAGCATCTCTTCTTTGAAGTAGCTGGAGTTTTGGAGAAGTGTGCAGTGGTTTAGTGCTGTCCTCGGTGAAATGCTAATATGGGTATCCTTTGTCTTTCTGTACCAGGGGTGCAATTAAAGGGCCAATGTGCAGGGACCAATTTAAGGACATTTTTCTTGAGGTTTCTTTTACATGCTTTAAGCAAGTAGATAGTAGAGCTGGAACTTAGTGTAAAGAAGATTCAAATTTATGAGAATTGCATATGCCTACTTGGGGAGAAAATGTGGCCCACTGAAGCAGGGATTTTACAAGTCTTCTGTGTTTCAATGTTATTGATAAGTTCATTGATAATTACCAGAAAAGTGTGTGGGGGGGAAATTAATTGTTGTGTTCTGAAGCTTTAAATATAGTTAGTTTTATCCAAGCAAAAGATTTTTCAGAATCTAGGAAGATAAATATTATTTTTAAACTAAACTTATACATTAGATAGTAAATGCTTTCTAAAATGAACAGTCATTGTTATTTAATATATGCATTTTGGAGATGCACTGAGATTAAAAAAAAAATAAATCTACCTCTTGTAATAACTGAGTTAGTAGTTTTAGTTCTCCAAAATCACCCATGATCTTCATAGGTGAACTTTTGCATTTTAAATATTCATACCTCTCTTTTTTTAACATCTAATTTTACAAGTAATCTATAATTAGTTTAGTTACCTAATTTTGGCTTTACAGCCAGTAGTCAGAAATGCATACACTTAGAGTTGTGTATTTTATGGTGACAGAAATTCAAGAACAATTTTTGTTACTTTCAGGAGCATCAGGAAAAATCTGAAATCATCCATCATACTGACTCACATACATAATATTTTCTGGGATCCCCGAGCCCATACTTCTGTGTTTCTGACAACACTGAATTAAGTTACAGTAATATCTATCACTTGAGGGATCTTAAGTCATTTGAACTTATTTTTCATCAGAATGTTCAATCAAGATTGGCTTATCATTGTCAGGGGTATAGCAAGGAGCTGTAATGCTTTTCATCTCTGTCTTTATCAACTGTCTCTCAGTAGCTCAAGAGTCCATAAAGCCCCATCAGTTTAAACTGTATTAACACTGTACAGTAATGGCAAGAGAGCAATAAGAAGTGATGTTGTACTTCTGTGGGCACTAGTGAGCTATTTTTCTTGATGCTGGGAGTCATCCAGGTCTATTAATGTACGCTTTCAGCTCCTCTGAGAAAACTGGGAGCTAATGATGGTCTTAACTGAACTGAAAACTTTTAAAACTGTTTCTCATATTATCTAAAGATGTTCATCACTGTATTTATAATGTGCTCAGGCATAAAACCCACTGCAAGTGAGATAAGCTGATGAAATTTGACAGTGACTTTCTTTTCTCCAAGAGAAAGAGAGCCATCCATCCTTTCAAGGCTTCGTTTCTTTTAACAGCTGAGAGCTCAAACAGGTACATTTGGAATAGGGTAAGGACAAATATCTATCTCAAAACCCCATCTTTTTGTGTGCTTTATTCTTAAATCATAAAAATAACATTGATCAGCAACCCAATGACTGCCTACATTTCACAGGCTAAAATGTAATATTTTCAGTAACTCTCATAGTAGTAGTCATATTTCATATGGAGTTCTGGCCTGAGAAATTACAACTCACTCTTAATCCATAATTGAGTCTCTCATTCTAAGACTGGAAATTTCACTTTTGAACTAATTTTTGGAAAAATATGGAAGAAGTTACTTGTTTTAAAAGCACCATATTCCTTTAATTAGTGTTTTTTTACTAGTTTTGTAAGATCTCATATGGAAAGTTAATTCTGTCATTTATTATTCCAATCTTGATCAAGTATTTATATCTAGGAGTCTTAATTTTTCCAGTCACACTTGGGTAGATAGTGAAATTTATACAAAATTATGTGCTGCAGCTAGCTTCAGTCAGTTTATTTGGCCAAAATAATCTGAAATACAATTATTTTATCACATGGTGATCTACAATTATACTTTTTATTCCATCAGAAAGATTGGAATATTTTCAGTCTATCCACTGCTCCATAGGCTGGGAAGTTGCCAAGAACTGTATATGGAGAGACCTTCATTCTTAAAGAGAAAAAGCTTGTAGGGCTCCAACTCCTGTGATTTGTAGCTGAAAAAGAACTAAGAAATTCCTGATTGGAAGGCAGGTGTTTCAAAACTTAGGAATGTTTTTAGGATATTTTTTTTTTTGCTGGCTCACTGGTGGGATGAAGCTGACTGTAAACAAGTTGCACTTACACCTCCCACACTTCTGCCTCCAATTTGTCTATAATAGTTTAGCACTGGACTCTGTCAAGATAATAGCATGGAAATTTTGTTACCACACATTCCTTCGCTATTTTAAAATGTATTTCTTACTAAAAAGTAATTATTAAAATAAGAAGTGCCTTCTTTAGAGTCAGTGCAGAAGATTGTCTCAGCAGTATATAGCTAAATATTAAGTGCAGGTATAAGTTTTGTCTGTGTAAGAACAGTCTTAAAAAAATTCCAGTTCCTTTGTTGCTGAAGTGTTGTAAAACACACATATATATGTATCTCTGAACATGTGTGTGTGTGTGTGTGAAGTTGGGGTGTAAGCTTATCATAAATGAAACCCACTTTTTGGAATTGCTGTAATTAGCGATATACAAGGATTGAGAAATTTACTAGGTCAGAGCTCATCTTAAGAAACTGCTTCAGAGACTCCCAAGACTTGCTGAATGTGATTCTGCTTTGTTTTCATCCAAAGTGAACGATGTGTACTGGTCCCATAAGCTGTCTCTGAAAAGCAGCAGAGCCTGAGTCAGGCATAGCTTTGAGGCAGATGCTCCTACACCTTGATTTTTAGTGAGTTCCTCAAAAGGCTCTTAAAAGTCAAAGTCTTTTGTATTTGAATAGAAATTAGAACCTTAGTGCTTTAAACAAGAAAACCTCAAAGCAACTAGGAATGCCAAGAAGTGAAGGATAAGAAACATGAGTAGCTCTCCCCATGCCCAGGATGTCCTTTCAGCCAAGACGTTGGCTGCTGGGGCTTCTCCAGGTCTCAGAAATGTTGGCTGCATGTCCAGGTCGGGCTGTCCCTTCCCTGCCTCTCAGACTGTCCCTTGGATGCTGGCCTCCACTGAGGAAAGAAGCTGTGAAGCTTGATCTGGAGCCGTAGTGTGAGTGGAGAGTCACTGAGGAGGTGGCAATAGAGGGGGGGGAAAAAGGGGGGTCTCTTTAAGTTTTTTGAGGCACAAAGCTGAAAGCAGATTAGGAACTCGTGGATGGTGTTTTCATTCTCTAACAGCTTTTCTTCAAAAATTAAGCCTTGAGCTTCAAGGCCCGGGACTTTTCAGACCAGCCTGAAGATTGGAGATGCGATGAGTCCACAGTGTTGTCCTCTTCTAAAGGGATGAAATTGTTCACATTTGGAAAATAAAGAGCGGATCCTCTGAAGATACTGCAGAGAACCTGAATTTCTTTCACGCATCAGCTGGTGCTTGAGGTACTCTGCAATTCTGTAGAACCATGCAAGAACTCTGCAATCACGTAGAAAATCCACCCTTTTTGATGAGATCCAGTACAAAGCCTAGACATCATTTAAATGCATCTGAAAATTTCAAAATAATGACTCAGCAGCAATTAAGTGATGGATAAGCTTGGTGTTGCGTGGGTTTCACACTCTGATTTGTAGGATAATATTGGTATTGTTTGCATTTTAGTGCAGCATATGGCTTTAGCTGGGATTCAGCCTTTGTATTTCTCTGTTCAGCAATGGCTTGATGTCTGTGTTTTGAAAATATTTTAGGTTGGTTTGCTTTTCCTTGCCAGAAATATTAAAAAAAGTCTTTTCTTTATACTTACAAATCCACTGTATTTTCTTGAGACATCACCTAGAATGATTGCATAGAATGTAGACTATGGGATAAATGACTAATAGAATAAATGTGGCACATGAGCCAATAGTGTTATTATCAGTATATATGTGGGGGGACTTGGTTGCTATTAGTGCCGTGACATTTCATTATAGAATATTGGGACAGTTTCTGTAAATTGCTCTAAAGCAGTGTGCAGCAGCTTTGATGCATTAACTGAAGATAACCTTATTGAGAGAGGCAGAGAGGAGGGAAGGGTTGCATGTGCCAACTTGTACAATTTCTACTCTGGTTAACACGCATGTCAGAATAGTGGGGAAATAAGAAAAGGTATGTTTCCATGCAAAATTAGTGTAGAATCTTTTTCTCCAGATGCAATCGATTTCTGAGCAATGCAGTACTAATTGAAACTTTGTATGCTTAAGACCTATTAGAAAATCTGCAGCTTTAGCTTTCAATGAGAGCTCAGTTGATTGTCCAGAACAAATCTTGTTAATTTATTCTTTCACAAGCTGCCTGTGTTATTATTAAGTGCGAACAACAAAATATGGAAGTAATGTCTGTGTCCTCATTATCAGCTATTCAAATGGGGGGTTGGTGTGTGAACTTAGGAACTTGGCTGCAGTGAAATAGTCACAGTCCGTACTGGTGGGGGCGATTAGTATTTGTGGTTTGGATATGTGTGCTGATCCTGCTTTTTCTATGGTAATATGTCAACAGTTTTATCCGATACATAGAACCTTATCTTAAGGTTCCTCATCCACCTTTAAGCATTTAAATACATTTGACTGGGTTCCTATAGCAGTATAACTTCATCTCCCTTTGAATCAAAGTGAGGTTTTTAAGACCTTGTTTTATTTTCCCTTACGCTTTTATAGAAGCACGCTAAAATGCACCCAAGTGAAGAAGCTTGGCAAAATCACAGTGCTGTGACAGACATCATCAACTTCACTATGGCATAGCAGTAATCACTCTCTAAATGAAGCATATCTCTTTTTTCTTTTTTTAGATACATGCTTGGAACATTTGGAACGGTAACTTTGTATGGCAGTCATTACCATCATGGAGAAAGCATGGTCCTGCCTGCAGGCCTGCTCTCAGAGTGCTGTAAAGCAGCCTTTACAGATGTGTTCTCTAGTGAATTCTTGGCTGCTGGAGTCTGTGGCGTGCTGAAGGATTAACACACCTCATGCTAGAGATTAAAAGTAATGGTAGCCTCTTTTCTTTCCCATCTGAGGTACTCTTTAACTGATGCACTGAGGACTTATCAGTGGAAAAATACCCGATAAAGTACAAAAGAGAGGAGGGAAAGCAATTAAATTAAACTGACATGGAGAGTGCTTTAAAACAGGATTTAGTGTCAGAATTAAGTAGGCCTGAATGTTTAAATCACTTGACCACCCTCTGCATGTCACTGATTCTCCAGCATACAGCGGCTGTGATTGTGTGGCTGCTTCTGAATGTTGCACTGCATTGATGTTGTTTTGTGAATAGTGTTTTTATGTTCTGGGGAGAACATGGAAATTAACTAGTATTCAAAACTAAACATTTTAACTTCATGAAAAATAGTTACGGGAGAACCTGCAGATAGCTGTTCAGTACATTTTATTACGCCTGTGTGTATGTGCTAGGAAGCAAGCACTACCTTCAGAGTTCTTTGATAGGAGAATGCCTGCCTTCAGAAATTTGACATTGTCATGGCTGATAAAGAAGCAGAAATTCAAGTGACAGAAATTTCCATATGCCTGGATGAGCAAGTAAAAATGATGTACAGCAGCTACCGGCCCGGGTATTTAAATAGAATTAAATGGCTCCCAATATGAAGATGAGCCTTTATCATCTGGCTCCAGTTCTAAAGAGAAAACAAAGAAGTACTTTTTATTTCCTGTTAGGATATCGTGAAAAACCCACTTAGCAGTGTGACACCTGGAGGTTTAGGAGTAATTCTGACCTCTTTCTTACTTCAAAATACCAATCTGGTGCTAGGTTAATGATTGGACTTGATCTTTTCCAACCTAAATGATTCTGTGATTCGATGCATTCATGCGATTGAAGTTTAGATACGAGCTGAAGGCCTTACCCTGTTTTAACTTGGTTTGAGAACGTTGAGATCTTAGTGAGGGAAAATTGTTTTTTTAAGAATTGCTTTATTTGGATTTAAATGGAGTACAGGTAGAGAAATAGAATATCACTCAGCTGAAGAGAAATTGGACCCTGAAAGGCAGAAACCCTCACTTTTATAAAGCTTTTTGTAGTGAGACTCTTTTTTGGTGTTCTGTTTGAAGGCCCTCAAACTATACACCTTCAAGATATGGGTGAATGTTACTTCCTCAGTGAATGAATGTGCTGCTGAAAGCAGCATGATAGACCAAAGCCTTTGGGAAGAAACCATTCTTTGTGCCAGTCTTTGTGTGGTAGGGGGTATGAAAAGCAATGCAGAAAATGTTGCAGATAGGAGCCATATTGCATATTTCAACGTATTGTGATTTTTAGGGAAGATACTAATGAGTGCCAGAGATGACAGCAGTGAGTTAGTTTCTTTTCACTTTGTCTAAGGGAAATAGTAGGTTTTCCACAGCCATTGAAATTTTCTTTTCAATGTTTGCTTGCTGCTTCTTCTTAAAAAAGAATGGGTATGTTATTATTCTTATCCAGGTATTAAAGGCTCAGGAGCTAAGACTCTTGTATTATTAGATTATCGTTTCCAGGAGAAAATGAAATACAGATAATGTTATCAGGCATTTTTTTACAATTCAGGCATCTTATATTGGTTATTAGGTTTATCCAAGCATTGTATTTTTCTGTGTTGCTGCTGACGTTTCACTAATTAAAACATGTAATTTAAGATTTGTTTCTACTTTTCTCTTTGGAGAGAGATGAGTTCTTTTCCTTACACACAAGGCAAAAATGAGCATTTTATTGATCTTGTGTTTTGATTTCTCTTGTTTATTTTTCATTTCACCTGTTTTTGATGGTAATGGTTAGTGTGTCACAACCTACAGTGCTGAGAGAAGGGGAGCATCTCAAAACTGTGCCACTAGTTGTCATTCATATCTGTAATGGACATATCTCTAGGTGTGGCAGGAGAGTTTAATGTGGGCATGAAGGGTCTTAGGAAAAGCTACACTTTATAAAATGTATCATCTTTGCCTCAAGTCTGAGCTTTTATTGGGAGTTAGTTCTGCTTAAACATCTAACTTACGATACTCTTCGCACTGATGAAATAAGAATAAAAGAAGATTTGTATCTTTCTGTGTCACATCATCTGTGAAATGTTTAAGTTCTGACTGGAAGGAAGAGCACAATAGCTTGATTTCAGAATGATTTTTTTTTACATAATTAAAAATACCCAATGTGTTCAAAAATCAGAGACAAGCAATATGTACATACTTAATATGATTTATGCAGTCAGTATGTTGAAGGCTGGTGATATTGACGGTACTACCTGCTCTTAGCCTTCCAGAAAGTAGTTTTCTGCATTTTTTACATTCTGTTGTTGTTCAAAAGACAATTTTTAATCGAAAGCTATTTCAAGTTACAGAGATTATACTCATCCAACCTTTACCTACAGACTTGGAGGTTCATAGTTCAGGTTCATAGTCTTGATTCTTGTCCATCTCTACTTTTACTGAACTAATTACCCTTTGCCTTCACTGATTGTCTCCAATAATACAACAGTGAATGGATTTTTTGACGTATTTTGTAATTGACAGAAGGCATAGAAAACTATTTTCAATGACGTTTTAGGAAGAAGACCATGAAATTTGAATTACCTTCTTGTTTTTATGTTTATGAAATGTAAAATACAGAAGCTGAGGACAGGCTGTGTGTAAGTATATATATATATATGTATATATAAAAGACTGTAGATGTCTGCTTAAACTCTTTAGGAAAACTGCCAGTTGTAGATGTGGTTGAATGACTTGGTAAAGAATCAGCTATGAAAAAATATGGCTGCTTTATAAATTGCAAAATGGCAGTGACAGAATCCAAATGTACACCAGAGAGGGCTATAGTCATCACACACAGCCTTGAAAATTACCTGCTCTTTTTCAGTTTTGGTTGGTTGGATTTTTAGTACAAAGGTCAGTACTGCCTGCTTCGGCCTGGTGACACCTAGTTATAGAAAGCTGAGAGAAAAAATATGCCTTTTGAAAGACCTCATCAAACTTCCACCAGTCTGAAAAAATGTAATGATTAGTGAGTGATGTCCATTAGCTAACAGCCATAGGGAGCAAGAAATATGTTAATATGAAAATCCTTTCCTGAGTGAGGATGTATTTAACTTTATGTAAATCTAAGTAGGATTCAAGATGCTTCTCTCCAGAATAGATACAGCGCCACAACGAATGTAATGAAACTTTTGCTCATGGACATAGCTGAGATATGGGGAACAGGTAATAACCACCTGCATTCCATGTAAAGCAGGTAACAGATTTGCAAACATTTAATTTACTAATGAAATGACACTACAAAACCAGCAGTAGGCAAGAGGACAACCCTGCGTGGAACTTCATTGCAGGGGAAGGATGCAGAAAACTGCCCAGCTAAATGAAGAACTGTAAGCCAGTTTTCAAGGTTAATATGTGAATTTAAGTTGCAATCACTATTCAAAGTTTCCTATTCCATGTCAACAGCAGAGCAAGTAGCAGCAGGAACTGAGGATCAATAGTGTAGGCAACATTTGCATCATAGTCTTGGGTGTAATCCCCATCCAATGTGTTTGTTTCCCATGGTTCTTTCACAGTAGAGTGAGTAATGTGAAAGTGGAGATAGCAGTTGTGGAGTCCTACTTGCTGCTTATCCAGCAATCTCCCATCAAAACACAGGGTTTAGCACAATAAAGTTTGTTCTTTTAGTCAGTGTCAGGCTGTTTGTCAGCGAGGTATGTTAGCTGAATCTAACTACCCAGTCTCCTGTGCTTTCCAGTGTCTGTTTGGTTGAATCACGCCATGAATGACACCATGACACATTAGTGGGAGGATTGTTTATGAGTAAAAGGGAAACAAATTTGACACTTGAGTTTACCAAGTTGTGGGAGCACAGATGCTTATCACTGCCAAATGCGGAGAGCCGAGGTCAGGGAAATCTGTCAGGGAAAGCAAAGCAGCCTTCAAGCAATTTTTTTTAACTGTCTGGCAGCAGACATGCATGAAATACTGTTGCAGTTGAGCAGGGTACTGCTCTCCTTCCTTTATTCCCTTAGGACTGCCTACTCCCCTTCCTCATTCCAGGATCAAATGAGACATCGCAGAGTGTGTTCCTCTCTCATCTTCCCCTCTGCTTCATGGGTTCCCCATAGGACCTCAGCCCCTCTTTTCTGGGACCTAGTGACAGCAACAGTGGGAAGATGTCCCTTTGGATGTCCTTTTGCTCTCCCTTGCATTCTTTTTGCTTGCTTCTCTACCAGGCCAGCACTTTCTCATTTCATGCTTCTGCATGGGAAGGTGTAGCTGTGGAGCAGGCCTGCTCAGCGTGAGTGTACTGATGTGTGGGAAACCTGGGGTAACTCTTAATGGTAATTTAAAAAATGCAGATATTCCTATGTTGTATATGGTATAGGAGATCCTGCGACAAAAAATGGAAAAGGAGGATTGTTTGGACTCGGATGGGCTGTGTGGTTAGATAATAAATTCTACAAGAAGAGTAAAAGAGGTGGAGATCGTTCAAAGGGAAGAGCACTTTCAGATGTAGTAGAGTCTTGAGTAAAGAGTAGAAGATTATAGGAAGACAGAGAACATGCAGAAAAGGAGAAACTCTCAGAGATCTGTGGGGAGAGAGAATGGGGAATGCTGAAATGGAAGAATGCAGGGGATACTGGAGATCAAAAATAAGAAAGACAGGTTAAGGCAAGAAGCCAAACCAGAGAATATGTTTCTGAGAACCAGAAGGAGACAGGAAGGGGAAAATTTAAACCTCCCATTCCTACCAAACAGAAGAGGAAGCAACCAGTGAGAAAGATAAAATATTAATATATTTGCATAGTAGATAGAAAGAATAGTTTATATGATGAAATGTAAATTCATGTTAATGGTGAAACATAATCCATTCTCTCCTTTTTTTCTGTGGCTACTAAGTCCTGGAAGATCTGTGTTTTCTGCTGTGTCTGAATAATTCTCCTGGGTCTTTCTGTTAAGGAAGATACTCAAAGGAAGCAGTGCTTTATTTTGGTTGATTTAAACCACCATTTGTCCTTTGTGTAATGTGAAATGCAAAATTAAATGGCAGGGATGTACCATCTGTGTTGTTTAACATGTGAATAAAAGCTAGTGTGCTCGGGCAGTGTTTAAGCCCACGATAAAAGCAGAAATAATGGAAATGTTACGATGGTTATACCCAGCAGATCCTCTCATTGACTGAAGCATCATGTTTCCTCTCGTGTCCTAGCAGTGTTGAACATGATTCCTCGAGGAGGATGAACATTTCCTCCTTGGTGAGGAGGCTGAGTGTTTTATGTCTGTTTTTCTCATTCCTTTCAGGGATCTCTTGCTGTCTGTGGCACTTGGCCAGGTACTCTCCCTCCTCATCTGTGGCATTGGTCTCACGAGCAAGTATTTGTCAGAAGATTTCCATGCCAACACACCTGTTTTTCAGAGCTTCCTCAATTATATCCTTCTATTCTTGGTCTATACAACAACACTAGCCGTCAGACAAGGTAAGTGCCTTTCTGAATCGGTTTTGTAGAAAACAGCAAGGGTAAAGGCTTTTGCAGAACAACAGCAAGCAATATGATTTAGACACATATCCTATTAACATTTGTTACATATTTACAGTACCTAGTAATATATATTGGATGAACTGAAAAAAACCTCCAAACCAGCAAGTCTTCATTAGCAAAGAATGAATTGTTAATGTCAAGGATCGGGGTGCTACCTACAAGATAAAAGAAACATCTGTACTTTTGAATTCCTAATTTTCCTTATGGAAATGCTTCTCTTAGACCACAGCCATATGCTCGGGATTCATTTTGGATTTGACAGCATGCCTTGCTGGGAAATATTAGTCCATTTTATATCTTGCATAGACTAAGGAGAGCTCAGATGTAAGCAAAGGAGAGCTTGGTAGTTCGGCAATTCAGTAGTTCACCTATTAGAAAGAAATAGCAGCCAATTCTTAACTATGAAGGGAGGGAATTTGGGATGATACCTCTCTGGAGTGTTGTGTGGACAGAGCAGCTCTACAGTCCTGCCACTGCTCTGCCACAGGGCCTGTGTAACCAATCTGACCTCCAAAACAAGAAATGCATTATAGTGTGCTTTTGTATTGTGTATCTAATGACCCTCTGTTTGATAACCTATATATAATAAGGGGGGGGGGTGTGTCTTTTCTACACAACCCTCCCTTCTTTGAGATTTCATGTCTAGATGAGGTGTGGGAGTTGAATGCATTTAAGTACATTTCTCACCCACTCTTTTTTTTCTTAATCATTTTATTTATTCACCTTCACAGAACACATAGATTAGAAGCAAAATAAAAGTGAAAAAATATCATGTGTTCTCCTGACATATGGAGAGAAGAGCTCTATGGAAGAAAAGAACTACAAAATGTATTTATCAACATACTGAAATGTTCATGTTTTCTTACAGGAACAATTATTTTTGGATCATTCTTTGTTGTTACATCTTTTGATGCTTTGGGAACAATCCTGAAACTTAAGTTCTTCATTCATAGTACAGTCATGTGATACAATGCTATAAATTGTTTCAAAGCAGCAAAGACTGAATCTCCATGCAAAAAATACACAGTCAAAAATATACCACTCTACTTCAGCACAAAGCACTTAAATGTGTTACAACTTAAGTTTTATAAACATTGGTCTCCGTTGACACTTTTCAGAGGTGATGAAGGAAATTCTGCAGAGGAATGTTGGCTCTTACATAAGGAGAGATTGCTCAGGCAGTGTTTCTCTGTCTTGGTATTTCAGTTTGTGTAGGGGGAACATTACCACGTACTTTGCTCTGCAAAAGGTTTAAAACATGTTATTTGTAGCATCTTTCTGGAGAACTGTGTTTAAAAATAATTCTTCTGAGTGGAGGATTGCTTAGATGTTCTTAAGTTCTGTCCCAGAAATGTCCTTCTTGGGACTGATTTAGATACTGTGAAAGGCAAGTCCCTATGACTTTTAAATAGATTTACTTCTTTGAACATGCTGGCTTGTGAGAGGGTATATCCATGTACATACTGCATACTGCAATCTATTACAGGAATTTATTTAGAACAATGTTTGATACCTGACATATATTGACATTTAAAAAATTATGTCAAGCACTCTGCTTTACACATATAAAAATACATATTAAAACAGTACTTTGTAAATAATTTTCTGGCTGTCCAAAAATACAGTGGTGGGCTAAAGAGAATTTGTCAGAGCCATCTGTTGTGCTGCTAAGATAGGTTTTGGCACTAAATGGGAAAGTGTTAGGGATATGTGGAAAATGTTTTCTGGGCAAGTGAGAAGGGTTGGGGAAGGTGTTTGAACAGGTCTGTGGTTGAATACAGACAATACGAACAACCAGAGCATGTTTAAAGCCTAGCAATGGAATAGTCTGAAAAAGCAGCTGTCAAAAAAAAAAAAAAATGGTTTGGTCCAAAAAAGTCCAGAACAAAATTAGCTATTGAAGCTCTGAAAGCAGTGGTCCAGGCACTCAGCATAACATTCCTGCTGGATGGTATAGTATTACACATTCAACTTATTTACTTGGCATTTAATATTGCCAAGTGATTGAGCCTGACATTGTCTTTTTGCTTGTGTATTTATTCAAATTCATTATCTGTGTTTGTTCCACTAAGACAGTTTTTCTAGCAGCTCTAATCATTTGGCTTCAGGAACAGATGGAAATCACATAATAATGGTATTAATTTTATATGGAATGATTCTGTTCTGAGTGCTGAGAACATCTGAAGGCTTTTTTTTTTCCCAAATGTATTTCTTACACTCTCTGTGTAAGATTGACAATTCTTTAAATTGCCCTCTTTCTCCTTCAGAAATCAAACCATCATAAGTTGGTTGGTAGTAAGAAATAGCTGCATCCCTTTGTCTTTTTCTTTCCTTGCTTTCTTAATCTCTGAGGTTTTTTTGCTGAAATGTACCATTTAAGGAGATGTCACTTGAGGTAGGCAAAAAAACCCTTAATTCACTCTAGGACTGAAAGCTGTAATTTCCTGAGACATAAAGAATTCTTATTTCTTTAGAGACTTCTTCCAAGTTTTGATTTACTGTGGATGCCCTTTGACTTAGCTGTCCCTTGATGTTCATATCATCTGGTATATACTCCCTGAGTGATAATGAAAAGGTAGAATTTGCACTGGTCTCTGAAAATCATCATTAGCAGATGATTAAAGCTCCTGATTCCTGAGCTTTTGTGACTAAATTCTGCAGTGAATGTTCAGCTTCCAGCAGCTAAAGTTAGCCCATGGGAACCAGCAGCTTCCACTACATTTTTATATTGTGGGTTGAGATTTTTTTTTTCCCAAATAATTTTAGCACAACACTTTAATGGGTGCAAAGGTTAGCGCTAGCACCTTGCAGTGAATCCGCATATCATCAGGTAGTGCAGGAGATGCGCAATCCTGCAGGTATCACAGTCTTTGAGTATTTTAAGCTTCATTTCCATGTTAAAAAAAAAAAAGGGAAAAGCTTGTGCTGTAGCTCTAGATGGGGAACTAGTTTCAAGGTAGACTCAATAGTTTTAAGCAATGAAGTCCATGTAAGTAAGGCTTTTCAATATTATTTCAATTTTGCTCTAAGGACAAGAAATGAAAAGTGACAAAAGCATTGAAGGAGATCTGTTCTTGTTAGATTTTTATATGAGCCTTAAAACATGGATACTACTCTGGCAGAGATCATAAAGAATTTGTCTAAACCGGAATTTTTCTGGTGCAAAATCCAACCACCATTTCTATCAGTTGAACTTTAAAGTTCAACTATGTATCTGGAATTTAGAAAACTTTCTCTTTTGTGCCAGGTATTTTAATGCCTTTTTGTGTGTGTGTGTGCGTGCGTGTGTGTGCATTTTGATTTTGTTTTTTGTTATATGTAATTTTAAGTTGAACTTATTATTGTGCCAAAGAGATGAGCGTGAAGGTTCTTCATAGTTAGGAATGCACCGACTCAAGCATGCATAGGTGATGGTATCCACTTACCCACAAAGGGGTATCCACTAGAGCACCCAGTCCAATGCTCATTAGTGCACTCATTCTGAGGTCTGAATATTATTTTTTAGGAGTTTTCTTTGTATGAGAATGATACTGTCAAATTAATGTCACTATATTTTATGTGGCTGATATGTCAAACATTTAATAGGCAATAAGGACCTCCTCAGTTCCTTCTCTTGAGGTTCCTCTCATGCCTGTTGTTTTTACAGCCAAAACTTATATTTGTCCATGGTAACACCTCTGAGTTGAGAAGAAGATTTTAACACATATCATATCATCTCACCTCAGTCTCCTCGTCAGCAGAGGATTCTGCTCAACAAAATCTTGTCAGGATGCTTCCATAGACTCCTTTGGGTTGTGTGTTATTATCAGTCAAGGAAAAGAAAAGCCTTGGCTATCAGTGAGAAAAGCCTTCTATTAGTGAAATGGAGCAATGGGACATAGAGCTGGTGGAGATTATTTTTAGCACCTTAAAAAGCATTAAGTGGGAAATTGTCCATAGTGAACCAGAAGGTGTTAATTGCTAACAGTCAACATGGGTGCAGTCACGCAGTCAAGCAGCTTACCACCAAAAATAAATTACTTCTAAAGGCCACATCACATATGCTACAAATGAAAACAACACATCTACCAGACATCATGAAAAAAAAAAAGAAAAAATACAAAAAGGCTATTTTTTGTTAATCTGAAAAACAGGAAATGAAGGAGCAATGGAGATATCTTCTGCACAGAAGGGGACCATAAAGCCATAAGGACAGGATTCTCTGCAAGTAGGACTCCACATTGCAAGCTGTTCCTTTAATTTTAGTGCAAAAAGTTACTGAGTATTTTCACCATTACTGAGGGATGGCAATAATTTGCTAGTTCATAAACGTTTTTATGAATCTCTATGTCTAGATGAATTCTGCTTCTAGGCCAAGTGATGAGGTTATAGCATATGCCAATGGAAATATGGTTTTCTCCTAGAGCAACTGTAATGTCTTAGATTTGACATATGATCAAATGTGATCTGTGCCCCTCAGTCAGCTGGAGAGTCCTGTGAGACTATTAAGATTGCAGACCTGTTACTGGCATATCATTTTTTATGCATTTCTATCTTGGATCGGTTTATGACATTAGTATCTCAGCCATATGTAAATTCCTGATCTATCTGCAATTCAAGTGTGTATCTCCATTTAGATACGTAACACCCCTCCACAACAGCCTTCCTACTTCACCAAAATTGGCCAAAACCAGCTACTTGAAGGAAAGTAGAGCACTGTAGAAGAGTTGCTTTGTTTTACTGCCGTGCTTGTCACCTATTTATTGAATGATAGAAAGGGTAAATACCCCTTTTTACTTAATTTCATTCCACTAGCAAATTATATTACCACAAACCTAGTATTGCACACTTAACTTCAGCATACATAACAGAATTTCTTTTATATTAACACCTTTTTTTTTGTCAATTGCCCGTAAGAACATGCCTGGGAAAAAAAGAAAGCGTGTGATTTAAGCTGATCAAACTGTATTAGATACCGTGTACTTTGGACAATGTGTGGTGGACCATTGAGATGAATGTCTTCTGGAAACGCATTATCCCATCAGAATTTTCAACTAGAAGCCTTCAGAAATAAGGGACTTTCTCTTCACTGAAGATGATAGAGAGTGATTTTGAGTGGAAAAGATCCATTTCATCATTGTTCAGTTTCCTAGGTATGCTCATGCCACAGCTGTGGAATAAAGAGCTTGTTTATCCCTCCAGTGTTGAAAAAAAATATGCACAAGCTGCAGCCAAGTAGCTTTATGGTTCTATCTACTCATGATAGAAGTGATGCTTGGTCCCTCAAGGTAGCAATCCAACCCACACACTGGCCTGTAACCCGACGGCAGACATTGCATGTGGTGCTGCCCTTGAAGCATAAGGAAAGGCAAGCTGGCCCATCTCCTCCTTTTGACAAAGTTATGTAGAAATAGGACAAGGGGGAATGTCTTTAAACTGCAAGGGAGTATAAATTAGATATTAGGAAGAAATTCTTTGCTGTGAGAGTGATGAGGCACTGGAACAGGTTTCCCAGACAAGCTGTGGATGTCCTGGGAGTGTTCAAGGACAGGCTGGATGGGGCTTTGAGCAACCTGATATAGTGGAAGGTGTTCCTGCCCATGGCAGGGAGGTTGGAACTGGATGATTTTCAAGGTCCCTTCCAACCTAAGCCATTCTGTAATTCTATGAGTCCTCCCAGTGCAAGGGGCCATGCTAACCCTGGGTTGTAAAAATGAAACACAGCAGCCAGTATGGCTTGGGACCAGTGAAAAATAATGACCTTCAGGTCTTTGGTATTCTCATAACAGCGCTGCAGAATCTCCCTGCTGTGTTACACGTTGCTGTCTGCAGTGTGCTTTCTCCTAATTACTCTGGGCTTCTAATTAGAGATGCCAAACTGTGTGGGATATGTTTATTATGAAAATGGTCAGCCAAACAGTCCTTTTGTCTGGGATTTGAAGAGCCCTTTTCATATTCAGAGGGAATTTTCTACTCTAGGAGAAATGAAACTAGAATGCTGCCTATTTACAGGCATTTCAAATGGCAGGGATCTTTTTTGTAATGTGCAATTTTCAGTTTTGGATAGCATGCTCACAGGAGCAAGAATTATGATGCATTATGTATTTGGAATTTTCCTATCACATCATGGACACCATGATGTGAAAAAAAAAAAAAAAAGCAAGCCAGAAAAGAACCAGTATTACTAGAGCCAGATTCCTGTTCAGTTCCATTTACATAATAATTGTGTTTGAATTTTTGCTCTACTTTCAACTGAGTTTTAAAAATTTCCTTCTATAAAATGCTGAATGCTTCTGCTCTCTCTACGGAATGAACTTTTTACTCTGTAGGTGATAAGAATTCAGTGATGTGTTAAACTTTTCAAGATAGGTATAGTTTTCATACAGGACCTTGGGATCTTATTCTTTATGATAGTTGCCCTAAACCACAGAATTTCCTTTCCTGGTCAAATGAAGTCTTCTTGCATTCTTAGCCATAATACAGAAACAGATGCAATTTCAACACAGTAGGATTATTCCACATAGCTGGTAGAAAGATAGTGTAAAAAAAAAAGACCAAAAAGATAGACCATGCGGGTGATACAAAGTTAAAACCAGTAGAACTTGACCTCTCTGTCTTTTGATTTGTTTTGCTATTCCTAGCAGAGAGGTTGGGTGGTATTTTTTAATACTCAGGGGTTTTTGCTGTCAGCTGTCCTTGTTACACTGAGCAGGAGGCAGATGCTTTCTGCCTTGGCCTGTTCCTCCTTTTCACCCACACAGAGGACCAGTCTTCTCAGGACTTAGTCAATTTTCATTCTAATCAAATGTGTTTTGCTTTGCCAGATGTTTAACAAGGTACAAATAAACACAGAGAGGAATTCTGGCCCAAACATAGGGAAAATAGGCAGGTAAAGGCTCAAAAAGCCCCTCAGTTTTTTCTTTCTAGTGTTGTTATTTCTCTCAATGAAGTGCTCCTGATTGTTAGGTTAGTTTAGGTACCTGCTGTCTGAACCCACAGCATGCATTCTGTGTTACAGAATATCTATCCTTCTTTTAATTCTGGACAAAGCAGCACAGTCCATTCTCTTGCATCATATCATTGGAATAAATCATGACATCCCACAGCACATTCAAGCTGAAAATTGGAAAGCACTGTTCCTTTAGGATGCAGGTGGCATCAGTTAAGCATGAACACTGTATGTCATGGTTTAATGATGCAAACACTAATACAATCATGATAACCCCAAAGCAATAAAAGGCCAGGCCTAATCAAGCATCCGTGCTGTAGCATTCTCAGCAGTAGTATCTCTTGATCCCTGATGAAGCTTATTCAGTCCAGAGAGGCCTCTTGTTTTACTAGGTTGCCTTCAAAATAGCTTTGATACTCGAAGTATTCTTTGTGCCATCAGAGGCAAAGGCTGCAAGAGCTTGTTAAGTGAAAGGATAGAAGCACCTCATTTTTCCTGTGCCTGCTAATGCAGGCAAGAGCACAGAAACAAAAGGGCATTCATTCTCTTACGATCCTCTTGGTCTAAGTGAGGAAATGAGAGGTCTTGTCCACTCAGAGGGTAAATTTGTTCTAAGGTTGCATGTAAACTAGAGATACCTCTCCTTGTGGAAAAGACCCGGGAAAATTCAAATTGGCAGTTCAGGTCACTCTCACTTTGGGAAGCTCAGACCCAGTCATCTTTCTGGCTGCTAAGTTTATACCCTCAACCAGTACCTTCTAGACACTGCATTGAGATTTGCACCATGGTTCAAAGACTGGTGTGTATTTTTTGAGAGCAAACCTTGCAGGCACTAAGTGCAGTGAGTGTGAAATGGATGCTGATCTTTAGGCTGGCCAATGTCCTGGGTGATGAACCATGTTTGCATCAAGATGCTGTATCATAGTTATGAGGTACTGTCTATACTGAATATACTCCTTCAAAAAAGGCAGTTTTACCCCAGAGGTAAATGTACATTCATTTTAGGAATATGTAGCCAGCTGTGGTCATTCCATGCCAGTAAGTCTATAAATAGGAGCCACAGATGCAATAAAATGGGAAAGGATATAGTTACTCAGCTCACAGCTGCAACATCACAGGTAGCTGGTGGAATTTAGCAGAATCAAAAAATCATCACAATGTGGAGTTTTATACTGTTATGCTTTTCTTGGTCATGTCAGCACCTAAATCTGAGACTTGATGTAAATCTGCAACATATATTTGCAAGCATTTCTGTTTGGATCAGGATTTAGATTTTGTGGCTAAGCCTGGGAAGCTCCCTCCTTGCTAACTTTTCCAGGAGCCCTGCCAGCCTTTCCAACACAGTGCTAATCTGAACACAAGTCTGTGAGTTCCTGTTTGAGAAGATAAACCTCATCACTGGAAGGAGGAGTAGGCAGGCTTAAGGAAGCACTGAGGGAGTGCAATTTGAACCACTCGTTCATCTTGCTGCTTGATTTTCATCCCCATCTGTGCAGCTGCCATTACATGTATTTGTACTACAGATTTGGGTAGTAGGGGCACAGATGTTATAAGAAAAAGAATCAAGGCTTTTGAGCATGTGAAAAGCAATGTATTATACAGTACAGTCCTGGAAGTGCTCAGATACCATGGCAATGAGCACATACTGAGCTTTGAAATCTAGTCCACACTATCAGGGTATTGCACAGGGATGAATGTTCTCAGTAATTTTGTTTGAGGGTAAAGAAACTCCCTATCTAGCCCAGATTGCCTCACAGTATGTCAAATAATAAATTGCCTCTTAAGGATGTGAGCTGAATCACAAACTTTTTTTTTTTTTTAGACTTAAGGGATAACTGTCCTTTGTAATGTTAGTATATGGGTCTGACATTTGTTAATACATAAACATCTCAAGTACTGTTTACAAAACCAACCATCCCTTCCCACTTCAATGAGGAAAGTTAATGATTCTGTTAAAATAATATACCCTTGATCCTACAGCTGTAAGCAGAATGCAAGGGTTGTCTCTGCCACTTCATGCAGTATCAGTATTTCCCTGTGATTTATTGAATATTTAAACATTCATCAATTCAAACAGCTAGCCAGAGTAGCAAGATCCACATTCAGCACACGTAGCTCCAGTGTTCATACAGGAGATTTGAAGTGTGGTTACAAGACGATAACTGTATTGCCTGAAGGAGATAAGTCCTGCTCTGCTAGAATGGTGTTTTGTATGTAATTGGTATAAAAATTCAGAGGAACAGAGTTTATCCTTGAGATCGTCTTTCTCATTAAAAAAGAATCATAATGAAGAAACAATGTGGTCCCTGCAGTGAAACGGATTGACTTCCTAAGTTTTCATTAAATCAAAGACTCAGTATCATCCCATTTTGCAGAGCCAAATCATAAACTGTTTACAAGACTTGCAGCAAAGTCCCTATGAAGATCACCCTTTCTGAAGGTTTGGAAGTACTACCTTTTTAAAAATAAAGGATATGAGACAATATGAATCAAGGGAATACAAAGTTATGCTGGTAGGATAAAGCTCTAATTTCAACTTATTCTTCTGTCTAACACCTAATACTTAGTCCTAACACAAGCAGTGATTTTCTCTTCTGTCATATCCATTATGACCAGGGTAATTCATATAATTACTGTTACAGCGAAACACATCTTTCAGGCAAAAATGCACAAATATCCCATAAGTTTATCTACCATTTTGTAAGCATATTTCTTTTCAATTATATTTGGCTGAGCTGTTAGCTATTGGCATATGGTTGCTTTGAACTTCTATTGCATTTCTGGATGATAGTGCTATAATAATAATAGCAGCTTCATCTGAAAGAATGTTTACAAATGCAGTACTCAGTATGTAAGTTGCAGTTGTGCTGTATGCTCTCCCTTCTGCTCAAAGCTGTCAAGCACAGGTGGGACCAGGTCACTTCTGGAAGATGCTTAGGATGCAGGGACGTGGGGACTCACCTGTTGGCTTAGGTGTCCCTTTGTAACGTTGCTCCACAAACCTTGAGGATGCTTTAGACCCAGGTCACTACAGAGTAGAGCAGCACAAGGTCATTAGCAACCAGCTCTGTTAGAACCTCCCCCTACATTATTTCTCTTGATTTAGCATTAAAGAGAAAATGAGAAGGATAATACATGCTGTCTAGCAGCCTCCTCCCTTTCTTGCACACGTTTCCCTAATGAGAGGAGGAATCTTTGAGGGGAAGGTGAGAGCTTTGCTGGCAGCAATAGTGAGCGCTCCAAATATATAGGGGAGGGAGAGACCATGTGCATATCTCAAAGGAGCACTTATCCTTTAGTTGTCAGTTAAATGACAATGACAGTAAATTCACAGGGATATTTTTGTGACTGTTACAGAAATACAGCAAATAAGGTTTCAAAGGAAAATTATGCATCTGTGCCTTCTCTGAGTTAAATATTCATGAGCTTGCTTCTGTGCAGCTACTAGAATGTTTACACAGTATCATTTGTCCATGTTTCTCGGATTATCTGTGTGTGATCTGATACTTGGTTTTGTTTTGGTTAATTTGAAGAGAGTTTTTAATACCCCAGAGGGGAGGTGGACTGTCACTGTTTTAATAAAATGGATCTCCACTTAGTTGCAGCGTTGATGAGAATAAGTGAAGGAGTTGCATCTTCATGACAGTGCACTATGATATATGCAGTTTGTTTTCATTGCTATTTGAAATCTTCATTTTGAATGTGCTTTTGAGTGTCCTATTAAGATTTCAGCTGCATGATGTAGAAAAAGAACAATTAGTGCCTTTATTTCCTATGTTTGGAATGTAAGAGGTTTGTTTCCATTTAAAAGACCTGAGATGGTTTGTGTTCATTCATTCCGTGCATGCACATTTAATTATACATGCATGCATATAAAAAGACCCCAAGTATGTATTATCGGTAGAACTTACTTTTAGTATTATTTTATATTCCTTATCACTTCAAGATCCCAGTGAACTTTCATGTTTTCCTGTGCTAGGCTTCATGCTCATTTGGACAGGCGTATGCTAAGAAACAGGCCATGGTGTAACCAGAAACATCTCATGTCCACTCACAGCTTTTACAACAAAGTGATGAAGAAGAGCTTTTACAAATTCAAAGAGATGAAATGCCATAAAAGGGACAGAAACTTGCCATGCCTTCCATGGGAACCAAGTTGCCAGTGAGCTCTTTCAAAGCATGGAAGTGAATTCCTGAATGCATGGATGCTGATGAAGGACCCTATGGAGTCTTTTGCAACAGTGTGCTGAAATCATGGGTTAGATTTTGTCTTAAGACAAAATAAGTTCTATGTTAAGACTGTATACCAAAACTGAAGAAAGCAGCAAAAACACTTGAAGGACCCCAGTGAATTTCTGATGCTCTCATGACTGAGCCAAACCATATGTTGTAGAAATGCATATTGGGAAGTAGTTCCTGCTAAAGCAGTTTATTAGAGGTCTGAATAAACTTGGCCATTGGACCAGGCAGCCAGCACGGCCTGAGTCAAGATCATTGGGTTGAGTGCTTTCTAAGAAAACCAGGTAGCTGAGGAAGTGGTAGGCTGGCAGGAGGTGAAATTACAGAGGCAGCTTCACAGTAGGAAGTCTGAGTGAGAGATACCTGGAGGCTAGATATGGTCCTACCCTGGTGCAGTCCTGAACACTGGTGGGTGAGAAACTACAGCACGTCAGGGGGGCAAGAGGAGAAATCCTGTCAAGGGATAAGCACATTGTATCAAAAAGCATATGCCCTGATATTTTAGCTCCTGTTTAGATGATAGCATGAGTGGCATATATGACTGTCATGTCCCAAGTGACATGTTCTTCTTGCCAGTGGTGTTTTCCTTTACCTACAGCAGGCTGCCTCTCTCTGTGGAAAGTACACTCTTGAGGATGTACAGAGAAAGTAATAATCACTGAAAGTTACTGAACAAAAACAAGACTAAAACTTTTCTCAACATTTCTCCCTGCACTGCAGCTGTAACACTGAAATTGCATGGATAATAATACCTGGAAATGCTTGTGGATCTGCAGTGTGTGATGATCTGAGATCTGCACATTCAAACCCACCTGCTTTTTCTCTGGTTAATGAAGTATTAGAAATGTGGGAATACGCCACTTTTAATTTAGTGAGGATTTTGAATGTGTTTGTTTCTTCTATTGCTATTTGCTTAGAAAACATAAAAAGAGTCTGTTTTTATCAGAAGAATATATTTCTGAAGTATGGAAGAAAATAAAATCAATTAAAAAAATAGGGTTCTTTTTTCTTGAAAGAATACAGCATGCTGCAGAAAAGAAATGTGTTGCTGTTTCAAGGTGAGAGAATTCAAGTAATATCAATATCAAAATATTCAATATCTCAGAACAACCTGACTTTAAGAAGGCAAATGATTTTGGTATTTACTACAGTATTTTTTCCCAATAATATAATGACTGTTGAATAGGATCCCTTTTCAAAATAGAGAGCACATGCACCTTTTCATTATGCAGCCCACTGAGATAATTATAAGATACAAGGCAACACAAAAGTTTGGGCACATATACATAACTACTTACTCTTGTATATGTTTACATTTCTATTCACAGAAGTGCATGATTGGAAAGAAGAGCTCCCAGAGTGTCTGTGGAAGAATTGCACCATTACTATGCCTTGACAATAGAAACATTTCTAGCAGGGCTGACTTATTTTATACTTAGGTTGTATTCCATTATGTCTATCTATAAAGGTTGTACCCATGCCTAAAGCTGTGTGAAGGCATGTCATCTTTATGACTGATTAGTTTTTCTTTAAAATCAATCTTTGTAAAAACAGTCCTGATTTAAAAGCAAGGTGCTTGTTTCATTTGTCAAGCAGTGAAGACAGTCATAGCCCTCTCCATGGAAAAAGAAGGGGGTCTAAGATGCAGAGGTGCTGTGTCAATGAACTTGTGTAGACAAGTACAGACAGCTTTCTTTCAATAGTTATTTCTAAGCATATGTAGATAACAAGCATTAAATAGATGTTTATAAGTATGTGCACCTGAAATTCCAAGTTAAACAGTCAAATAAACATAAGCAACTGGCACAAGAAAAAAAATCACATCTTTCAAGTTTACACAGGATGGTTCTGCTTAAAAGTTTCACAGTTGCCTTGAATTTCTGGTAAATGGTCACCCAATAGTACAGCAGCAACTTGTTCCATATTGGAAGCTGCTTACTGCAAATTGTCAGGTTCTATCAACTTTCCTTCTCATTTTTTTTCACAAAAGATTCAGGGTTTTTAGTCCAATATTTCAGATATTTTCAGTAACCTGACAAAATGTCATCTCCTTATTTCTTAGAATTTTGAACAGTGATGTAAAAATGGAAATTAATTGTCAGCTGTCCCTGTCATATGCATTACAGAGGCATTTCTTCATATTCATTTGATGAAGCTTCTGTTTATTTCCATAATTTTCATTAATCCTACTTTGTAAGGAAACAGTCTATCTTCTGTGAATGACAATATTGAGAGATAAAATGCTCGTTTCTTAACAAAAAAAAATGTATCATTATTACTATTTTGCACTGTTGCTTTTCTTTTATACTTTATTGAGCTCTTTTTAATGTTTTGTGGATGTAATCGGTTGTGTACAAAATAGTATTTAATGGACTTGACAAATCTTTGGTTATAGAGGAAGCAACACTTAAAAGAAGCAGATTTTTTCACGAAAAACTGGATATTGAGACAGAGACTAACAACAGGTCTGAAAAGCTGTAGAATTAAGGAAATAGGATCAATAGCAGTGATGTTTGTCATTGCCTTTTTCAGTCTCACAGACAAAGCTAAATATTTATTAGGTTGGAATTAATTAGTTGTAGAAGCCAAAATTTATATCTTCAGTGAAGGGTTATGAACCAATTACTGATAGTGATTTTCAGCTGAAAATCATATCCCATATCAATAGTTTAGCTGCAAAGTGGCATTCAGGAATAGAGCATTCCCCTTCAAGGAATTTAGTAAACTAAATTTCCTCCTTACAAATTAATTTTATTACCTATTAACATTGCTAACTTCAAAGCAAGGACAATGAATGTTTTAGTAGATAGACTAACAGTAGGTATTTCAGAGTTTTAAATTATAGTGATAAAGGTTTTTTCTTCACTTTCTTCTAAAATTATATTAACTAGTGATACTTATATGATCATAGAAAGAAAAAAGACCTCCTAAGTTAAACTTGCGGAGGATACTTAGTGACCCAGCTGAACTACAACATCAGCAATCACCAACTATTTTTGAAAACTGGTATTAGAAAAGTATCTTTTAGAGATAATACAAGAAATCAGGTTGCAAGGGTTTCACTTAGGTCATTTATATTTCTATAAATCTTTGCCCAAGCACAATCAGTGCTTCCTCTCAAAGAAGAGTACCTTCTAGTATGTGAGGAAAATATTAACATGAGAAACTGAGTTTGACGTGGTTTCAGGGAGATATGGTCAGAGAAGGAAGTCTTAGGAAAGTTGTCAGACATCTACAAGGTGGGAAAGCTCAGGAAACATGAATATTTGCTCTGAAAACCACCCTTACACCCCAGGGGCATCCTTAACAAGGGGTTTATTTTTGCTATATTTGACCATTCGCTGTGCCCTAAGCACCAGGCCAATAGGGATGTGGCAAAGCTGTACAGTCACAAAAGAGGCATCCCAAAGATTGTGGTCAGCATTTCTTCTGATTAAAGAAAACACAGGAGTGTTTCCACCACTACTGCCCACATACCTCCTCGAGACCTGCCTAGGTCACTCTTCCCCTTTAGCTGTCAAGTAATCCCAGCATGGGAAAATGATACTCAATTAGCCATGTGTCACTGCAGAAAGGATTTGATATATCACTGCTTGAACGCTGGTTTTGTTGGTTTCATTGACAAAAGCACTCTCAGAGAAATGCTGTGGAAAGGGACTGCAGACAGCAGCACTTAAATGAAACAGTTCCTCAAGGACTGTTTCCTGAAGAACTGCTTTTCCCAACTCAGAATGGCATCAGTCACAAAGTGACATTGCTCAGTGCTCATTTCTTGAAAATGCTCTGAACTGCCCCGTTTGCAGTGGTGAGATGACCTAGAGGAGCTAAAAGGATTTTGGTTCCAGCATGTAGAAGTAGAAATCTGATTCCATGATATATCTGTGATTTGCCTCTGTCAGACCCAACAAGCAGGCACAGGCTGTGATACCCTGTGCTCTGGATGCCTGAATTTGCTGATGGCACAATCTCCAGATGGTTACATGGTGGCTGGCTGTTTGAACAGTCAGGTTTGGTTTTTATATTATTACTAAGCAGACCAACCCCAGATTGCAGATTTATGGGTTTTTTTGGCAGTACCTCTGTTTAAGAACAAGAGTTGATGGCACCCCTTTCTAACTCCTTGACTCCCTCAGGGAACAATTGTACAGAGAAAAATTGTCTTTTGACCTTGTCCGATTCCAGTTGAAAAGACAAAATGAAATTAAGGTAATGAAATACATATGGCCACAAGTTTGAACACAGACTTTAGGTTTAGGATTTTGTTGAACGTGGCAAAACCAAAAAGTGAGCAGAAAGTGATTTTTTTTAAAAAAGTTCAGAACATAAGTACAATATGATCTTCATGTAGCCTTCTGGACAATTTTGGAGATTGCATACAACGAAATCTGTGAAGACTTTGCCTGAACAGACAAATAGACATGTAAATCAGGGAAACAAAGCTGTAATGAGCCATGGGAGCTGAGACCAAAACACTGATGTAGGCTTGCAGAAAGCTAAGTGAGTCAGCATGCCTGGAGAACAGCAGTTCTCATCCTCTGTGTAATTTGAGAGCCTTGTGTCGCATCTGTGATCAGAGGAATTCCCTGCTGATTCCATTTTTTCCTGTCATACCAAAATAATCTTTATGCTGCTCAGCCTACTATCAGTGTCACCCAAAGCCTTGTTTCTCTTTTTGTTTCTGATTTCCTTTTTTTTTTTTACAATCCTTTCAGTTGTGTTAGTCTCTACTCCCTGCTTCCCTGTCTTAGCCTGTATGCATTTTTGTAATTTATTCCAAATATTGCTTATAGATGGAATGCGCTTCTCAACTGATTACATCTTTGGAAGTATTCTCAAATGATGCATTTGATTTGAGTCAGGCATTGGCTTCTTTTGCACTTACTCTGTGCTAACACGTTAGGAACAGTTTTGATTCTAATGCAGTTTCATATGGATGAAACTTGGTTACTATTTTTAGGAGGAGAAATGAACATCAAGGCAGCAGTAGTGGGTGGTGTAAGGCATGCTGTTATCAAAAGAAATGATACAATAAGGCCAAATTATGAGGTCATTTCTCAAGTCCTTTGTCTGAAGCAATCAAAAGTATAGAGGAAAATATGTACTATAGAATAGCAAGAGAAAAAGGAAAAGTACCTGCATTTTAGAACAAGTTGTTTTCTTTGTTACAGAGCTGCATTTTGACTATGTCAATAATGGATTACATCCATGTCTAAAATACTGACAGAAGTTGAATGAAATTTCACAAGGAGTTGATTTATTTTTAAGCTGTAATGAGAATTTTTCATATAGATGAATTTTGAGAAAATGTAGACTATTTTGAAGTCAGGCATTTTATTAGCAGAGAAAATTCTGATCAGCTTTTGAGCTATGTGCTGTCATAACACAGACAAATTTGCATTTCTATCTTTTTGAATTATAGTAAATATGAATAGTATCTTACATGGGTTTGATGATTAAACATTTCATCACAAATACTGGTGCAGTTAATCTGAGCAGGATAACCTTTTCCTAGCTGCTGCCATGGAAATAAAACCAATGAAGTTATGTTTGAAAGGTACGCCCCTTGTGGTTAGGGTTCAGTCAAGCACAGAGTTAGAGAATTTACAGATTCAGTGCTGTACCGCACAGGTTCTTGCAAGACAGTAAATCACATCAGAAGCAGATTATCTGTCCATCCGTCCATTACTGTGGTAGCTGAGTGCCTTTAAAAGCCATTTTATTCTAGACCCCATATGTTCAAATACATTATGCAACACATTTAAAGTGTCAAAATTCTATTTTTTAGCTTTGATTCAGTGTGTAACACTGAACAAGTTAAAATATAATCTTATTCTTGTTTCTCCGCTGTGGACAGGAAAGAAAATCAGCAGAGGCAGTGAAGCGAACTGCCGAACACTGAGCTTTGTACAGAACAGTGCTGCCAACTTTGTAGAACACTGTTAAAAAGAGATTCATGATACTAAATATGTGTCTGCTTTTTCCCTAAAACCCTCATTTAATTTTGTCAATCGAAAATACCTCATCTGAGTTTTATAAGAAATATGTTTCTTACAAGGTAGCAAAGTGTTCAAACATGGAATGTCAATTTCTTTTTTTTTTAATATCAAATTTAGTGTGTTCAGCATAATGAGATTCTGTAAGCTCTCGAATTTTGAATGAGACACCTCATTCGAAGAAATGTTTGAATTTCTGTGGTAGGCTGTACTGAGAACAGTGCCTGCCTGATTGATAGGTTCAGTACCTGCCACTCTGAAGAGGAGACTACACTTGCCTGTGGTCTTTTTGGTCAAAGGAAGATAAAATAATGACAGACCAATGAAAAAACTGAACAGTGCTCCTAATGTTATGCCCAATGTATGCAGTTTGCCCACTGATCCAAGCTTTTAGGAGTATAATGGACTGTAGAGCCTTCACTGAGCGCAGGGGTGTCCCATGCCACCGAAAGCACACAGCCTGTGTATGTGTTGTTTATGATGGCTATCTGCTCCCTCCACTTGTAAAGGAAGAAAGTCTGATGGCAGCAGGTACAGAATATGAAGGAGGACAAGATGCTATTTGCCATTTTTGACAGTAATCTTGTATAACAAACTCCTCAGAACATAGTGAAGCATTATGTTTTCCTACGTGACTCCTATGGGTCGCACAGCACTCCAGCTGGAATCTAGTATCAGAAGACCCTACAGGGCTTGCAGCTTTAGTCTTGCAAAGGGTGACATAGGTGCAGCTATGTACTGGATGACATGCATATCTAATCCAATTTAAAAGACCCCTTTCAGACTTGGTGGCCTGATGCCCCAGCATTGGCCCCAGTTGTTCATTCTAAAACCAGCTCTAATGGCTTTACCATTTCACCCTCCCACTCAGCAACAGTGTGTGGCAGTGTGTTCCTTCCAGTAACAGTGAATCCTCATTTCCCGATTCTGGATGATCACCATCAATATTTTTCTGTCTGTCCTTGGCAGACTGCCTTTTGTCTTCTGGCTCAAGTAAGTGAGCATCTCCCCCTTTCCTACTGTTCCCAGTTGCCTTGTTAAATCCATCACATTAAAAAGCTCAATTGCTGTGGTAACATGGAAAAAAAGCCACCTGATCAAGAGGCAGTCCTGTATTTCCATTCCACAGTTTCTGCTTGGTTCAAATGCCCCACTGGCAACTCTAGCTAGCTTGTTAGAAGATTCCTTCCTCTACTGATGAAATGGCAACTATCCGCATTTTGCAGGTCTGTTTTGATATGGGAGATAGAACAGTGTTAAACAAATTCAGGTCCTTCTTTCTTACAACATGTATAAATTTGGAGATTCAGTTTCATGATATTTTGCCTTCAACTGCCTACTTTTACTCAAGGAGCTGAAATAATCTCTGGGAAGATCTCTCTATTTGCTAACACCAAATAGCATCATTCTTACATTTCTTAATTTATCTGCAATATGACCTAGAACCTGACAAGTATTCTACAAAGCAATATCATTAAAACTGGTGTGTATCCTGCCTAAATGGATCTTCTGCCATTTTCAGGGCTAGATAAAAATAGGGTCATGTCTCTTTATCAATAAGAGGAAATTCACAAAGTAGAAGATTAAAGAGCTTTTAATTTTCCAGTTGAATATCTCAGATTGCTCTTGATGTCTGACAAGTTTGGGCACAGTTTAAGGATCCCTGCTGGAAATTTAAATGACCATAGAAATGAGCAAAAACCCTTTTGATCTTTTCCATGTCTAAAGAGGAATCTAGAGTGATAATGTTTTTCTACTGTTGCTGCAGGATTAGACATGACTTAAGTTGGCCCTACAGCCAGGTGGTAATGGTCCTATATCCTGTTGTCTTTGCTAATTGTTTATGAATTAGAGCAAAAAATAGAGCACATGGAGATTGGCTTTCTAACACCTTCCTTTAGATAAAGCCTGTGAGTGTCATGCCATGGTAGTAATATTATTGAAATTTATACCACCCATAAACCTTTTATAGTAGTGTAATTAGTTGGGCTATTAGTACTACTCAAGCTTAGCCTTATTTTATTGCCATGAACACAGCTTGTAATCACATAAATGATAATAAGCAATAACGCTTAAGGGCACTGTATAAACCCAAGCATTTTAGTCTCTTTAGTGAGTGCTCTTTGTGAAAAAAGATAGGAGCTCCTTCAGCTTTTCCTCTCCTGTGGGTACTTCCACACTCTCCTTAGAGGGTTCTCTAATGCAAAATAAGACTGTAACACTCACATTCTTCTCTCACGTTCTGTAATCTGACTCTGCTGACTTTGGTGCTAGTACAGGTGTAAACTAGGCAATAAATAGCAAGAAAGAAATGGATTCAGAGATCTTGGGGACCATGTCTGCAAATCAAGGGTATGTTATGCTGTTCTCATTAGTAGATTATACAAATGAGCTTCTTATTGCCTTGTGTTTTGCGCTGATTTATAGAATTAATATTAGTCTATAAATAGGACAATACTTTGGAGAAGATGCATTTTGGTTCTAATTTACACTACCTTCTTGAGTAGAAAGGAGAAATGTCCCACGTTTAAGAAAAGCATAGTCCACTTGGCTTTGCAACGTGTTGTTAGGTTTTGTTCTGTACCCTGTGGAGAGGAGTCTGGATGGCTGCTCCTGTTGTGCATCACTCCATATCTCTAACATTGTACATCACCATCAAATGATATTTCCTGCTACTTCTGGATCTCTAGTGCAAGTCAGCTGGCTGAAAGTCATCAATTCTGGTTTTTAACTCTGATGAGAAAAGGGTGTTAGCAAAATCAAAATGGAGTATTTCCTTGTAGTGTTAATAGCCAGAAGAAGACTCATTGCTAGAGACCAGGTATTTGAAAGGAGTGAAATAGGCCAGTAGCTAATTGGAAGCAAATTGGTCAATACTCATCATCCAACCAGAATAAAATTAAATTTAATTAAGTGGCCTTAAATGACTGCGTATCAGTCTTAGGCATTCTTCCCACACTAATAATCTAAATGCATTAAGGAGGAAGAAAAAGTCACTACTGATCACTAAATTTGAAAGTAAGTTAAAGGCATGTTTTAAACAAAGCAGAAGGCAAGAAGCAGAGAACGACCCAGTCTGTTACACCAACTCCAGCAGCACCGCCAGCTGTAGTTCAGGTGGTAGCAATACCCGCCCCCACAACAGCTGTCTCATCTTTGGTCATTTACCTAGCAGTTTCCAACACAGACCCCTAAGGAGTGTCTCAGAAGAAACCCAACTCAGATCTGTGTGAGAATTTCATTTCTGTTATATTTAAGAGTACAATTTTTATAGTATTTTGCACAAGGTTGTGATAAACATTAATATCAGAGAGCATAGTTGCTGTTTTTTAAGGTTACTGCTTAGTTACATAAATGCTTTCTAAACACTTCTTGTGCCAGATATCATCTATTCTTGCGGGCCTTTTAGAACCCCCTCAATCTTTTGTTAGAGTACATTGATATACTAATAGATATTTCTTAAAAGCATCATCTCTTCAGTATGATTTTCCACTTGTATAAAAAAAAAATTAGAAAGTGATATTCAAAACCTAAATATATTTTTCCACAATGCTGATATTCTTCTGAGCATCATAACCAGTATTACCACAGCAGAATTTGTAATGGAAAGTTGAACATTTGACTTCTTTGCATTTCCTGGATGCTTGTGGTTAGCACCATTTCTTTCTTAACAGTGATGTTTACTATTCAAGCTCTTGCAGTGCTTTTGGATTTAATGAGATTTTGCTTGACAGCTTGTCTAAAGATCAAATTTTGGCTTTCATCTGTATTATCTAGACTTTCATAGCTCTTATGGAGTACTGGTTCTGTGCTGGATGGAGGCTTTAGCCCCTTGCTTTTTTTCTCTTAATATAGCCCTGCTTTTTGGATTTTACATCCAAAAAGATGGGGACTGTTTAATTTTAAAGCAGTTTTTAGTGTTTCTCAAAAAACCCAAACCTATTATTAAATCATGGAGTACTCTGATACTTCGAAAATATGTCAGAAATTTTCTCACCTTCAAGCATGCTCCAAAGGCTTAAATATTTTTAATTTTTTTATTTTTCTATACATTTTCTGCTTCATTACAGCTTAAGCATCCATTAATTGGTCTCATGCTAACAGAGCTTGTAAACCCTCAGGGCCTCCCAATATAGCCAATACCCTAATTGCTTTTAAGAACATCTTGGGGAGCTCTAATACAAAAGTCAACAAATTATGGTTGACAGAGAGAAAGTCACTACTGCCATGAGGTTCTTATGTGATGCACTCACTTTTTATCTCTTAGCTTAGGGTAATGTAGGAGAGAAAATTAAATGAAGAGCAAAATAGACCAGCTCATTTAAGTTTTCCAAGACAAAATGCTTATTAAAGCCAGCTGTGTTTCTCAGACAGGTATTCTATGAAAGCAATTGCTGTCATTGAACCACATATGATATAGTCACAATCAGGAAGGGACAGGCTCCAAAAGACAGTTACTATTGGTTTACGGTTCATCCATATTTGCATTGCAAAGAATATTCTGAAACTTCACTTTAGGATTATTAGGGCTTTGCGTTTGGCAGCTTCTTTTTGGAGTTTAGTTGTAGAATAGCTGCTTAATATACTATGAATTTTTATGAGGACAGCAAAAAAGCATTTTCTGTTCATCTGTTAAGTGGCTCATTGGACGTACTTGGCTCAACATGAGGTTCTGTGGATAGGCTTCCATTCACAGCTGTCTCATCAGTTAAGGCTCACTCAGATGAATGCAATAAAAATTGCTATTCCCCATTTAAAATTTAGATCATAGGCATCTAAGAAATGTTGCCCACCAACAGATAAATACTAAAAGTTTTTAAAAGTAAGAGCATTTTTTTTTTTTTGTAATGGATATTAAAAGTGCTTGTTTGAGCAAGAAACTGGAACTACCTTACTCAAAAATAAATTATTATGTCATAATCTATCAGACAGGGAATGCAAGTATGTCTGAAATACAAAGAAGCCTATTCAAATAATGCTGTGAAACACTGACTTCTGTGTTAGTGCACTGCTGATTTATATAATGTAATGTAAGAAAATCATACACAAGTCCTTCGCAACCTGAGCTATAAAACATGTAACATCATTGAGGCAAAATAACGTTCAATAAGACGGCTTTAAGGCAGGACAGGTTTAAAACCAGAACTATTCTATTAAAAGAGTTTCCCAAGACTTTGTAGCTGTATCTACTGCTTCCCAGCATAGGGAGACAGGAAGAAGATGCCTTTCTTGAAGTATAGTCTGTCACATGTCAAAATCAGTATTTTTCTATCTTTTCTATGGCTTTCACTTTTATGCCTGGATGAAGCCTGGGATCAGCTATGGCTACTTTTATCAAGAAGCAGCTTCATCTTCTATCTGATGTATATGTGAGAAGGATCCTGCAGTGTGGAAGCAGGAAAGGCAGCCCAAGGCTGGGACCAGGCCTGGTTTGGCAGGTCCATTAATCATCTGTTCAGCAGAGAAAACTGTCCCTTTTAGGTAAGGAAAGAAAAAGAGAGCCTTACATTTGCTTGGTTGGTTTGTTTGGGGTTTTTAGCACTCTTGTTAAAAGCTATTACTGCTACCACTTTTCTGTACTTGCTCTGTCCACAGAGATTACTCAAGAGTTTTAGATTAAGCATATCCATCATATAAGTGATCAGAGTTGTCCTATAAGGATTGAATACTGGAAGAGGCTCCCCAGGGAAGTGGTCACAGCACCAAGCCAGAGTTCAAGAAGAATTTGGACAGTGTTCTCAGGCATATGGTGTGACTCTTGGGGATGGTCCTGTGCAGGACTAAGGGTTGGACTCTATGATCCTTGTGGGTCCCTTCCAACTCAGCATATTCTGTGATTATGTTTTGTCATTGTGTAACAAATAGACTTGACCCTTGATTTAAAAATCAACTTTAGGCAACCTTTTTTTCTTCTCTTTTTCCCCTTTTTTTTTTTAATTTTCTCTTCTAATTACAAGAACACTAATTACAAGAACAATTTGCACATACTGATTTTTGGAGACTAAGTAACTTCTTTTCACATGTTTAATTTACTGCTGTGTGCTTGAATACAATCAGCTGTTATTAGAAACAATTTAAATGAAAAATTGCACTTGAAGATATAAGCAGGTGTTGCATTAAATAGCAGCTCCTTCATCTTCTGGTGAAAACCAAAATTGCCTTTGCAGCTGTATAGAAGAAGCATTTTATAGATTTGGCTAGTTTGTATTGTTTGTTAGATTACTTTTCAATTTTTTCTTTCTAAAAATACAAATTGTTTTTCACTTCTCTGTATTTCCTTAAGGTCTTTAGTTAAAACATGAATTGAAAAACAAACTCTGAACTTTAGCTTTGTCTCAGTTCAATGGTATTTGGGTTCGAATAGAGGTTATATCCCTTGATAAAGGTCTTACTGATAGAAAGTGTACTGATATATTAGTGGTCATTCTCAGTGCTCCCAAAGGTTATTATTTCTAGGAAAGCAATGCTTATTTCTGTTTTTCTTACAAATTCATGCATACAGTAACTGTTATTTGTAGCCAGAGGAAACAGAATTTGTATTTTTGTTGTGCTTACGGTATCAGATCTGCAGGTATTTGAAGTTCTCAAATACGACACAACTGATGTTAAAAAAAATAAAATCAAACAAATGAAAAAAATTTCTAAGAATAAGACATTTGGCATGACTCCTGGCTGATGGCAGGCTTTAACTTTTACTATACATATAAACCATGTTTTCAAGTATTGATGTATGAAGTTACTGCTTGGGTTCAGGTTTTGAGGGAGGTTCCAATAAAATGAATTGATACCAAAACCAGTATGTTGAGGAAACTCAAATACTGTAAGTAGAATTAAGGGATGGGTTTGTGCATGTTAGTGTTCTACAAAGAAAATAATTGGTCATCAGCAGTGAAATGTTTTAGGAAGTTGTTATTTTTCTCAAATGTTTCACACTTTAATTCTTTAAAAGTCCAAGAATATTGAAAGCCTTTCAATATTTTTTCAAAATTACACTGTTGTTTCTTATATGTGAATGTGTAATATATTATTAGGCTATTTCAAGATATTCATGCCCTTGGGTTACATACCTAGCAATAGAAGAAAGCATGAATTATTTAATTCCTTATCACTCCTCAAGGATTATTTACAGAACTCTGCACTAACAGTTTTTTCTTTATTTGCCACAAAGCAGAGGAAATGCCACATGACTGCTATGCCACATGGATTTCTAAGGCAGCTTAACAGTTAAAGCAGATTATGTACTTGTCTTAGTTCAAGAGAAACTAAGATATTATGCTAACCAAGGAATAATCCCTCTCCTTTGAATTTAGAAAAAAACAACTTTAATTAGGAAGAAATATATATAAAAGGATAACAGTTCTTAACCACTATATATATATATATATATCCAGAAAGGAACCAACCAACAACAGTTTGTAATAAGCCCCTCCACCCCCCAAA
>JAWWMO010000121.1:65414167-65435010 GCA_035047845.1 Dendrocincla fuliginosa | reverse complement strand
GGGCGTTGGCTCCGGGCTGTTTGGAAGGAATTCCACCTTGGAAGGAGTTTCCACCTTAGGTTTGAAACTCTGACAGTACTGAATTCTCTATTAAAGTTTTCAATAACTTTTAGTCTTGGTAATGAACACTTCTATCGGTGAAGATTTTTATCCTTTTAATTTAATTTTATTAGGGAGTTGTTTTTTTTAATTTATTTTCCAAGTCTTTCAGAAGTGATGGCTGAAACTTTAGGCATCTAATCTGAACCTTGCAGTGCTGACTCTAAGAGGACAAGTGTCTCTTGGGGTCACAGCAGAACCAGAACCTCATTTTTTTCTGGAGAACAATGCTGTGCCAGTGACACCTCTTTCACTGTCCTGTTAGTAGAACAAGCAAACTTGGGTGCAATTTTTTTTCAGCTGTTTTCTCCCCTTATCTAACTAATCATGGTGTAGTAACAGGTTTGCTGAAAACTCACTAAACATCTCAGTGCTGATGAATTCCTTACCTCCATTTCAAGACACAAGTCCTTATAAATACTCTTTTTTTTGCCTCTTTTCCTCCCTTTCTCCATCTGCCTGCTTCATCTGCTTTCTCTTACTGGACAGCTAACTATTAATTTCTTTAGACCATGGAGTAGTTATTAGCAGTAATACTGACCAGAGATGGTTTCTGATCCTTCTTTCCTGCTGTGGGCCTTGATATTCTTGTGTTTGACTCTGTTAAACTACATTTTTATTAGAAAAGCTCCAAGGTTTTGATTCAACGGTAATGATAAGCAAGCTATCCTGGAAACCTAGATTATTTTTTTAAGCTTTTGCAGAAGAAAATTTTGTTATTATTCTGGCTGCTTACAGGAAGATACGTGGTCAGGACTCAAGGACAGATACGAATTACATATAAATCAACACCCTAATTCAGCTACAATGCTTGGTATCAGGTGAGAATTGGGTGTTTGGTAGTACTTACAGGAGACCTGTAGAAATGGTAAGTATCACCGGCCCAGAAAGACTGAAGTTGTTGTACCTGTCTTTGTGGGTGGCACTGGTTGTTGCTGTTGTCTGGAAGCATTATTCCAGCTGGAACAGCCAAGGAGTCAGTGGCCCACAGATACTGTGAGCTTACTAGCAGGAATACAAGGACAGATAAAGCGAATGTAAGAAATGTAGGAATTTCACTGATGAAAGTGAGAGGAGGGCAATATAAAGTTATATAAAGGTTATATATATATAATATAAAGTTATATAAAGTTATATATAAAGTTAATATAAATCCTACAAGGAAGGCAGAGCATGAATCATGAATGTGCAGTGACATTCCCAAATACTTTAGTGACTTACTGATTTCTCAAAAGTTTATCTGTGATTAATTGAAATCTGACTTCTGTGTTATAAGGTCCTTGAAGCAAATCCTGTGTAAATGCACTCATCAGACAATGGCACTGTTCATTTTCTTTGTCTTTCTCCCAACAATCACTAGTAGAAGAGCAAATAAACCTGAGCAGACCTATCTCCATATCTTGCAATACTGTTTCTTCTGGTATTTGAATTGCTTTTATATTTATTTTCTATATTCTCGTCCTAAAGTCTAAATAACTGGTCAAATTCTGTTAAAACTAAAAAGTGACTCTAACTTTTCATGGATAAACAAAATGCTTTCAGATATGATCATAAGTGCTTAAAAGCAGAAAATGACTAAAGAGCATTGTGCTCAACAGTCATGAGCAAATGTTAATTATGTTTGCTCTTATCATTTCAAGGCACCTCTCGTTTTGATTTTAAAGGAATGGAAATGGTGAATGTGCCTTTTTCATGTGTATAATCTACAGAAGTTTATCAGTGTTGCATCTACAATAGCTCCAGTGGAAATTAAGCCTGTTCATTAATCTGTGTTTACATCCAGCATACTTCAATCGTGTAAACTCTGACTGCCAAGCACTACAGAGCTAAATTCTAAAAACTTGTTTGGTAAAGTTTATCTTCTCTTCCCTACTATCTACTTCATGCTCAGCACACTGATGTATCTCTCAACTGTTGTAGGAAAATAAAAGCAGGTGCATGTTATTTGAACATCAATGTCTCATCAGTTTTAACTATATGCTTTCTAAATTGCATGTGAGATTAAATGCGAGTCTGGATGCCAGACTTAGAAGTTGTCCATCTGTGGGCTAACAGTTGCAAACTAATGCATTCTTCCATCAGCAAAATGCTGGCCAAGCTATTGCTTCAGTCAACCATGGCAGCAGAGCAAAAAAACAGACAATTCTCAGCATTTATGCATATTCAGGGGAGGTCACCCTGTTCACTCAGTGTCAGCTGCACATGTGCTCTGGATGAGGCACTGAGAGGGGGAACAGCAAGTGGGGGAAGTGAATGATATTACAGAGAGGGATACTTTTATTCTCTGCCAGTCAGTCGAAAGCGCTGTCAATAACAAGCACCCTAGGAGAGTAATGACTGCAGAAGACCTCTCTCCCACAGTGAGATGCTGCAAAGTCTGAATGCCAGTCAGACCCCTCCTCTCTTGGCTGTGCAGCAAAAAAAAATCCCTTTGTTTCATGCGTGTGTGGCTGATTGAAACTATTATTACTTAGCCTGGCTCCCTTCTCTTTGTCGCTCCCTCAGGGAAAAGCAAAACTTGAATTGAGGCTTTCTCTCCTCCAAGCACAGCCATGTAGGAAATTGATCCCATTCCCAACTGAAGTTTGTAGTCCCATAGGAGACGAATTTGGCTATTGCCTTTCATAGCAGTCCAGGTTGGGAATAATAAGGAAATGGTGGAAGGAAAAACTGTACAATACTTGCTCGATTTCACCACTGTTGTTTAATGTGGGGCATTTATAAGGTTTCTCTAATTTCAGAAATTTACCTGATTTAGGGTACTAGAACTGATGATAAGCTGTCATTATGGCCTGGAGTACTGATTGAATGCTCACACAGAATATACAGATGAGCTGCTCAGAGAAGTTTGCTCTGGTAGCAATTGTTGGCAGACACCACTCAAAGAAGTCAGAAGCCTGAAGCTGAACAATTTAATACAGGTTAAGGAAACATAGCACTAAACTGAACAAAAGAGCCTGTGAAGAATTTACATTAGTCCTTAGCTGCAAAACCTGTCTCTGGTTCTGTTGTTTGTCTTGATAGAGAGATGAAGAAGAAAAAAAAAAGAATAAAAAAAGCCAATCTCTGAGTCAGGCTTATTCCTGGACTTCAGTTACAGTGGCTTATGGTGTCATTCTTGTCAGGTGAGCAGATAAAAGGTTGTCATTTTCTATAGAGATAGGAGGATTTTATTAGCTTGGAATAATCCCTTTGGTCTTACAGAGCTGGCTTAAAGTCTGGACCAGCATTTGTAGATGTATCTAAATAGTTACAGCTACAAGCAGTTCCAAGGCAAGCTGATAAAAAAAAAGAAAAAGAAAAGTACTGTAAATAGTAGAAATAAGACTGGTGCTGAGTTTCTCTCCTCTAGTACCTGCATTGTGATCCAGTTGAATTCAGTAAAATCCCTTCACGCTGGTGCTTTCCAAACACAGTCCTCACTGATGGGCAGCGAGTCTGGGTGGCAATGCTGGGGTTAGCCAAATGGGCAGTCAAACGAATACGTATGGAACAACTGTGGGGAGGTCCACTCACAAAAGCAGAGCTGAATCCAGCTGGCTGCTAGCTGATGTCCTGATGTGAAGGTGTTCCAGCTGATGGTTGCTGCTCTCTTCCTCTCTAGCTCTCTAGACAATACCTCTCAAAAGAAAACAGAAATCTTCTCCTTTGCTTTGCTGCTATGATGTCCCAGAAGCGGTGAGAGTCTTGCCTCAGCCCCTAAGTGAAATTAGGGGTGGAGAGCAATACAAGCAGCCATGTTGGGGCAGCACCAGGTTATGGTGCTATCTTCTGAAAGGCACAACCTTTGCTCTGGGAGTCACCCGCCTATGGAGACAGTGCCACAAGTGTTTTCCGACTTAGTGGTCCCCACCATGTGTTGGAATACCAGACCCATAGCTCCAAATCAGTGCAGGTGTCTTACAGCCCTTGTCATTCCTGCTCTCTTTCCCAAGATCTTCTTATGATATCAGTCCTCCATCTCCCACATCTTTTATTAAAGCTCCCCAAAGTAAAGAAATCCATTCTCCTTCTGAGAGAGACTGAGAACAGTCTGACCCTGTCTGACATGGGATCATTTAATTGCTCAGACTTTCCAGTTGATGTTGAAGTTCAGATCCTGAACTCAGCCTTTTTGTTCAACTAATTGTATTAGTGACCAAAATTTTCTTTTACTGACCTGCTCAGGCTCTTTTTTTTTTTTAGTGCTATAACACTCCACATCAATAGCTATTTCTGAAGTCTTTATTCTTACTCATCCTGGCATGCAGATGAGACACAGTAACATATAGAAAGCTTGCCATATGTGTTTGTGAGAGTCCTGGCTTAAAGAAGTAACATAAATTCTGTGTGATGCCTATGGCATGTTAAAAAATAATTAACCATTGAAACTGTCATGTTAGGAGAGAGGTAATGAAAAGTAACCTTTCTTTTATGATTTAGATCTCTTACATACAGATTTATGAAGTCCCAGTAGATGCCATGCTGGCAATTATTGTATTACAGATATCAGCTTGCTTGTTTCTGTTCAGCATCAAACCTATTTTAATGGACAGGATCACTCATAGTAAAAAAAATAAAATAGCAGTAACCCATCAACAGTGTCCCTTTTCTCACATTTTCTTTCTCTACAAATTCTTAATAATTTATGTCTAAGAATGCACCATGAGATTATGAAATCCTCAAGAGCACAAACACCTTTCCCAGAGAACTGTAATTATCTAATGTCAACAGGCATTATTGTAGAGTTATTGCTATCCATTTCTATCCAAGCTTGACTCTGATTGGGCCATTTCCCCACCACGAGTAAGTCAGTCTGAGCATATGATTTCCATGGAAAGCTGATCTCCCTCCTGCCTCATGATCTGTGTCAGTCACGCCTCCTTGAAGAATTTATTAAACTATTACCTGAGTAAAATACAATGTAAGAAATTAGCATAAATCACCAAGAAGAAATAAGCCAGCGTTAAAACAGGAGTGAAGATCAAATAGAAAAATACAAATAGCAATATGTCCAGAGAAACAAAGCATACTAGATGGGAAAAAAATCACTTTTACTGCCATTGAGTTTAAAGGGAAGGTGATTTTTTTGTGTAGCAGTAAGAGACTTTGCTCCCTACACAGTAACTTGTCAGTCTTGGTTGCTCTATACACAGATTTTGTGTTTCAAAGTTGTAATGGTGCTAAAATCCAGCTTAATGTTTTATTTCAGTATAGGTTAGAGACTTTAATCAGTTGTGAAACTCAACAGCCTTATATTCAGTATTAGTTATTACTTAAATGTTATTTGTTACACAGTAAGCTATTTAGAGATGCACAAGAAAATCCATGTCCACCCTCCAAGTACCAATGCTGTGATACAACTGAGCTGTCAGACAGGTCAGAATAGGACACCTGCAGTCAGGGCTGGGTACTACCTCACCTGATGTCCTGCTGAGCCAGTGTCACTTCACCTGGCTTATTTTTATTTCATGCTTGTTTTTAACATGAAATTGTTACCTCTACTTTCTTAGACCTTTTCAACCCTCTTTCTAGTCACATGAAGGAAATGTTTACACTGTGCTTTCACTAATTTTGACCTACTGTTATTTCAAATTGATTTCTCTGAGGAGACAAACCATCTGATGGATCAGAGCAGCATTACCTGCTCTCTTCACACAGGTGTTTGGGGTAGGTACACCCATCCCCCATCAATTCTCAATTATTTGGTTCACTTAAATCTTAATCAGAATGACTGTATTCTGACAAAGGCTGGGTTACACAATCCAAATTATATATTTTTGAGATATACACATGTATATTGGTGAGATATATATAGGGTGCTCTGATTCAACTGATGTAAGTAGTTTTATTGCATTGTATCTGTTTAAAGAGTATCTATTTGAAGGTCTATGTCATTCAAGCATTAATGAAGAGGCCACAAAACATGAAGTGAGTCTGGGCATGCTGGACTGGGTTTGAGTTTAGTGTGGATTGTACCCCCTTTTCCTCTGGCTTCCCTGACCCCTTGCTGCAGCAGTTCCAAAGGCAGGTGTTGGAAGAGTGGTAGCAGAGTGTAAAGACAGCAGGAGCCACTGAGATCTGTAAATGCAACACCTGTTGCCTCTCTCTCACCCATAACACTCCTCTCCCTGAGACAGAAATAAGTGTGGTCCTGTATGGTTTGTTTTTGACACTGTCACCCATCTTTGCACTGCATTCCCTCAGCTCTGTGAATCCTCAGAGAGAGCTAATAGCACTTCGGTGTCTGTCTCAACAGCTCTTTTCAGTGGCTGAGGATAGTGCCTTTCAGAGTCAGCTGATTTTAAGACAAAAAATTTACCTAAAGCACTCCAATCTATCCTTTCACTCTTTTAGCCCAAGTTGTTCCCCCTTTGCCACCAGCAAGAGCTGGTGGGACCCTAGAGCTTCAGCACAAGCTGTGTGACCTTTCTATGTGATGTCTCTTCATCTGTAATGTGACAGTGGCTTCTAGAGGCACCATTCTCTGCAAGGCTATAGGTACGTAATATGAGAGATGGGCAGGGAGCCTGCCCAGAGAAATGAGCTTGCATAAGTGGATGGTTGGAAATATTATTATCTGTTTTACAGATACAGGGAATTTGAGAGGAACTGAAATTAAGTAATTTGGTGTGATTACACAAGCTGTCTCTGGCAGAACCAGAACACTCCTTTTTTTATATCTTAGATTAATATTTAATAATGTAACAAGCAATATTGATTTAATATAACCACAGTCCTGGCTACCATTTACAGTGCTGGTGATTTTCCAGGGTAAGCGTAGTTCTACAGACTCTGCTCAGCTGGCCATTCTGCCTAGGCTGCTGAAAATCTGATAGTTAGGAACTGTTCTTGTCTTTGCTCACCTAGGCTGTTGGTGGACTTCTGGCACTGATGAGAATAAGATCTTCCCTAATTGATCTGCTGGGCACTGTAGTTGCTTCAGTTTTCCCGCTTTGATTAACAGGAGTAATTAATTGTACACTGAGGAGGCTTGTGATGACTAAGTCTGCTGCAGTTAAGGGAGCAGCGTGTAGATGCTGGCGAGCCAATTGTGAAAAAATAAAGAAAACAGGAGAAAGAAGCCACGTGGACTTTTGTTCCTTTGAAGTGACCCTTCTGTGCAGGTTCTTTTTCACTTCATTTATTTTGTTCTTTTCCTTATTTGCTCTGAAAAAAGTCTAGCCTTCCTTGCAAAGCAATTCATATGTAAAAAGTTTTCACATTGGGATTCATCTGATAAGGTCTGGAGAGGGGACTTACTTGCACTGGCAAGTTGGCAGCCAGACAACCTCTCCATTTTCCAAATGAAAGGAGAGTAGCAGCAGGACATCTCCTACCCTCTGCTTTTCAGTGCTGGAAGAGAACCAAAATCTGGCCAACAGCCTTTGGGGGAGTCAGCTATTTAAAAGCTGCAAAAGTGTACGGACACTGGGAATGTAACATACAGTTTGCCTTCTGTGAGAACCAACACAGACAAGTGACATTTAGGTTAGTGATTTTCAGGGATGGGGGATGGGAATCTTAACCTAGCAGATGCAATTGGTTTGCCTTTATTTTTTTAACAAGACTGTTCCAAATGCGGAGTAATCTAGATGTATTTTTATTTCTTGTCTGTAAAAGAGAATCATAAAGGCTAGATCATTTTCTCCCACATTCAGTGTTATATTCTGGCATGTAACCAATGTGGGATCATTTTCCTATTTCCTTCAAACCTACTTGTAGGAAAAGAGGATGAAGGTGCCTCAAAAACCTACTTCTCCCCCATCCCCTGACCCCCTTGCAGTCTCTGTGATACAAATGTCAGAACACCAGTGTGAGGGACTCTCAGTCTTATGTTAGAGATATGATCACGCACTCCATGTACAACAACATCAGTGTGCTATGCATTTTAATCCAGGCTGTATATGCAGCCATATCAGGGAAAGAGAAGAAGGTACTATCTTAATTTCTGCTTTTGTCCTGAGTTAGTCTGCCAGGTACCAGTTAAATTACTTTGTACTTGAGTAAGCTACTACCCAGCTGCAGCACAGTATCCATCAGAGCATCTTAAGAAAACAAGAACAAGATTTTTGTGAATGCAGTAACAAATAAATGTTAAATTATCATGACTTGCTGTTAATCCATATTCACACAGTTGTGCATGTAGCATACTGCAAGGGAGCGTGCACCTTTCCTGTCATGGCTAACACTGCCTCTGTTGAATGCTTCAGCTCTGGAGAAAGACCCATTTCTGCCTGGATAAAATTTAAGTCTGTTTTTAGCTGCCATTAGTCTTGATACTCCTCTTAATGCTCTTAAGGGCATTGGGAAGTTATTCAGTTAAGAAATCCTTAGCTGCATTGCAAGATGTGCTTTCCATGTAAAAAGTTGTAGTATAGAGATGATAACTGTCATGGTTGCTGGTATATGTACCTAATTATACTTTTATCTTCCAGCCTTTCATGGGTAAAATAGTGCTGATGATATTTGAAAATATGTGGCTTCTTGTTAGCTGCACACTCGACTGATCATATGCTTGTCTTCATGGCCAAGCACTCAGCTGAATCCCAGTCTCACGACACAGCCTGTTTTCCTGCTCAGCATACACATCTGATAGCTCTGCTTCACTTCTGCTTTGGGAGAGCTCATGTTCTTGAAAAATGGGGAACAAACATTAGTGCTGGTGCTGTGATCTTAAAACTCAGATGTATTAATACTATGTCCTGCAGAAGGTCACTTCTTGGTCACACGCATGGCACTGCAGACTAATAGAAAAAATACTTAATACCCCTGCCCAGGCCCAGTGTTTTTCTATATATTTATTCAGTAAAAGCTAGCACTTTAATTTTGCTGATTTAGCTAGATAAATGGCCTGTCTTTATTAAATACACTGGTGTGCATTTTATAGAAAGGTTTTACTATAATTGCAGTGATGTTAAAATAAGTTTGTTTTCCATAAAACACAAAGGGAAGCTGCTGTCTTATGCATAGTTGCTAGGTTATTTATCTTGAGAAGTAGGCATCAGTCATATGCCTAAACCAGTGTTGTCCTTCTCTACTGAATTCATTTACAAAGCCTATACCACTGTCTTTAGTACCCTCAAATAGGGGTGAGGACCACAGTATGAGCCCACCTGCCTAATGAAGGCAAGCTGGTAAGCAACAAGCATATCACAAACTTTTCTAAGGGTTCAGATGAACATTTTTCAGAGGGGACCCATGTGTCATGGCACGTTCATGCTGCTAAATTGGACCATACATGGGTCCAAATCCCGGTGGGGAAACATGACCTGGGATCTTTTGTGGTCCAGCTGCCAGTTTTCTGTCTTTGGTGATAATAGACGGAACATTAAAAATATGATTGATGACTGTGATCCAGTAAATGGTGCCTATGTACAATAGCTTTCATACCACCTCTGAAGGAAACAGAAGGTCCTTTCATTACTGGAGAGGGAGTCTTTGGTCCAGGCAACCAGAGTAGGAAGTATAATATCTTGAAGATCAATGTTTCCATTACTATTTCACATTCAGGAATCTGTGCTGCTGTAAGCTATGTGAAAAAAGGCAATTGATGAAAAAACCCACAAAACCTTAACGAATAAGGCTTGTAGTAAATTTACCAGATCAAAAAATGAAGTATTGCTGAATAAGCCCTTATTATCCAGTGTCAAGCCCAGCAGCACGTAAATGAATGTAATACCGATGATGAACTGCTCAGACCTTGACTAGTGCTCTTAGGGCTGAGAGAGTTGATGAGAATTTGAAGTACAAAAGTTTTTTTTAGAGCACTGTCATTGCCGTTTTTGAAGGATGTTATTAAGGGAAGCTAACAGACTCATCAGAATTTTTTCCTTTCTTAAATATGACTCTTATGGTTAGAGCTGTGTCCCTCTAATGAGCAGCTAAATGGCAGCTCATGTATAAATGACAAGAGTTAATCTAAATTGCACATTCATGCTTAGGCTGATGGTCAAGGTGGTATGTAGAAGGTAAAACTAGAGAGCAGGCACGACAGTATTTGGGAAGGCACTTCTTCGTATTCTCAGTCTCTGTCTTATGGTGGAGTGCTAGACATGGAGGTGGACAAGAAATGAGAGCTCAAGAAATGCAGTGTGAGCACTCATGAGCTGGCTTGCTTGTCAAAAGAGAAGGAATTAAACATGCATATGAGAATATGAGGTGTCATTAATAAAATCAGGGAAGGGGTGGGTGAGGTGGTCAACGGGAGAGGTGTCTTGTAGGGCACGGAGCCAGGCAGCTCCAGTACACAGGCAAACCCTTTTCAGAGTATGCACTAGTCTGACAGCTTGGTGTCAGAAGCTCTGCCTGTTGCAGGAAACAGCAGAAAAGCTTTTCATACCCATGAGTGAAAGGCATCAGGTTGATGACCTTTTCAGATAGCCCCTGATGAAAGTCAGGAGGACATTTTTCCACAGGGACAGCTGTTGCATGAGGAGATATAAAAGGGAAAATTGAAATATGTTTTTTCAAATATTTATAAGACAGATGAAATGAGAAATTCACCTAGCAGGACATTTCATTGTATGCGTTTTCCCAGTCAAGGTTTCTCAGACTCATATGACAAGTAATTTTTGCTTTTTAAACTAAAAACCTGGGAATTTGTGCTCCCCCTTGCTCAACTTCCTCATGTCCAGACTGGTCTCAAGAAAAGCACGGTTGCAAAACACAAATAGTTAGACAGGAAAGCTTTCATTCCTCTCATATGATGAAGTTTTGGTGTGGTTTGGCTAAAGGTAGTAGTACTAATATGCCATGGTGTTTAAAATTTAATTCTTCAGTTTTCTTTATATAATTACCACTCCAGTTGCCTTTCAGATCACAGATGCTATCCTTCACCTCCTTTCACTCCTGTCTAAATAAAGTTTGTGTGTGAAATGCCAGGTTTTCAGGTTTTCATACTACAGCATGAAACAGCAATTAAGGGAAAAGGTAAACACACTAACTTCTACTGAAATAGGAATGCAAAGAAATAAAAACACTGAAGGTATGCTGGGTTAGCATTTGGGTGCTCCCATGGTTATGCAGGAGGTTTCCCTCCCTCTTGATGCTCCCAAGTCCAGTCCCAACTGCAACTCCTTAGTCTTTCTTTCTCAGCATATGTTTTCTCTTCTACAAACAAGGGAGAGACAGGCTTGTGATGAAGGGGATATTGTCCAGTCCTGTATCTTACTCTTTAGGCACCTACTGGTATTTTGCAGTGAGGTGAGTGTAAACACATGGATCAGTAAAGCAGCTCTTGAAATTCCATACCAAAATCCTAATATTTATGTTGTGTTTATTGCCAGGGCTTAGAGTTATCTTTCTCTGGCTTTCAAGAGCAGCAGCACTGGGGAGCAAGATAGCGGTGACAGAGCTAGACAAAGCCTTTGTGTTGCTCTAGGTGCTGAGGATATTGTGAGTAGCTGAGTCATATAGAATTATAGAATGGTTTGGGTGGGAAGGGACCTTTAAGGGTCATCTAGTTCAACCCCCTGCAATGAGCAGGGACATCTTCAATTAGATCAGGTTGCTCAGAGTCACATCCACTTGACTTCTGCTGGCTAGCAAACTTTATTTTTCATTTGGTTTTTGGAAAGGGTCCTGGATTTTTGTCATGTGGTAGAGAGGATCAGCTGCATGGCAATGAGGACAGGAAAGAGAGAGACAGGAGGGAAAAGCAACAGCAGGAGCCCCAGATGAGTAAAGGGTACTGTGTATGGTCTGTCTCTTCTTTGCTGCATAGACGTGTGTTGCAGGAGTACATGACTGTGATAGCAGAAGGCCAGGAAAGAATCAAATGTGAAGACACGCTTAGCATTATGTGTGTGAAGAGCTCCCTCACCAGCAGTATGCTTGTGCTAAGCCATATGTGCAAACACACAGAGGTATATACATGCTCACTCCTACCTGTCTCCTGACTGCAGCTACTCAGATAAGCACTGGCCAAGAGAAGATACCACTCTGTTACAGCCAGTCTTTTGAGGAAAAGAAAAAAGCATAAACTAAACTGTTCAAGTCCATTAGCCAAGAGTTAGAATTAAAGAAGTACTGAAATTGAAGAAGGTTGTGCTTGTTTTCTTTGGATGAATAACTGTGCCTGTATCATTCTTGTTTGTGTGTACCTGCACAACATGTAGAACATCAAATGAGTAATCACATTGTGTGGGGCTTTATCCATACTTAATAGTAACTAAAGCTCCGCATAATTCCTTCCCTCTTCTGTTGCAGAACGAGGCAATCAGATCTGAAATTATTTTAGAGTGGACTAGGAGAAAAATAATATTTGCATGAAACCATGTGAATGTATGGTGTGCACCCTGCGAGGAGGAATTCATTGCAGTTGGTCCTTTGAATGAGAAGTTGGGTGGCTGCTCTTCCCTTTCAGAAGCAAGGGGGGGATTCATTTTTTCTTGCAGAAGATGGCACAGACGGCTCTACTCTTAAATCTCAAAGGCAGATGAATCTGACAGCTTTGTGAGCATGACCATAAAGGCACATGCCAGCTCCTGACACTGAAAGTAAAATATCTGGCTCAAGGCTAGTGGCACTTGCTAAACAGTCAAATGGCAGCATAGTGGAAGGTGCTAGCCTCAGTTGCTGCAAGCCGACCACAAGGCAGGCATGTGATTGTGGGATACATTAATATTTGAATCTAGCAAAATAGGTTGGAAAGGCAAAGGTAAAACTGCAATGGGCGTGTTGGGAAAAAATTACAAACAGGGAAAGTAGTATGCAAGGTGAATGGAGAAAAGAAGGCGAGAGCATAATTATTTTGAGGAATGTGTTACATTTGAATGCTGGAGTTTCCCAGACTGCAAATCAAACCAACACTTGGAAACGTCTGCGTGTGTGCTTGCAGCTCACTAAATACTTGGATTGAAAGAGCTGTTAAAGACCCGTTAGTATCAAACCCTCTTTCAAAAGAGGCTCCTTTCAAATATTTATTCTAAATTCTTTACCTAACGCTATATCTGTAATGGGTAAAGATAGATATGACATCTACAAGTTGATAAAGAATAATGTGTGAATTATATCCTTCTGGCCTGGGTGAAGCCATCCATCCATTCACTTTAGCCCTCTCCTCTGACAGGGGACTGCATGCTGGAAGGCAGAAGGTTTAAAGCAAGAGCTGAGAACATAAAGCCACATCTCAGAACATACTCCATATGTCATGACTAATGATTAGTTGCAATATTACTTTATTTTAGTTTATTTTGGTACATCTTAAGAGAAGCTTATCTTCTCTGTGAAATCAAAGGGTATTTATTTAAAAAAAACCCTCATGTGATAAAAATACTAAGTATTTCAACTGTTCTCTTGATAGGTTTCATGTCACAAGTATCAAACCATGAGTTCATCAGTTCACACTGCTTCTCCTGATCTTCTATGAAATGATTAAAGAGTATGTAAATAATAAACCCACAAAAAATTGACTAACAAAATCAAAATGAAACCTCAAACTTGTAAACCAAATATATCTGAATTCTAATGCAAAAATATTTACATATTCTTCTCACTGGATGTACTAATCAATTTTCATAAAAAATGTTCACTTTGTCTAAGCAAATTTTATTGCTTTTTGACTGGTGATGCAGAAGTCTGAATCCCAGGGAGATTTTTTTTTTAGCCTTTCCTATTTGAGAATTATGTAAACTAGTAAGCAATTATAAATGCAGTCATTTATTTTGAATCAAGAATTTTTCAGAGTTGTGTAAGACAGATCACAGCAGACCTGAATAGCTATCATGGATCTTGTGCATTTAAGAAACCCAGACTTTCGCAGTAGATGAGCCTATATAGTTCAATGTCTTGGCTAAGCTAGCATACAAGGGAATGTATGCATATGTATCATTTGTGCAGCTTGTAAGTTCCAGGACATAAATGCAAGTGGGGTTTGGGTGTGGCGTGCATGTTTTCTGTACAGCTTGCTCACCTGGACCTACACGTTGGAGGATTTTGCTTGTTTCTTTGTTTGTTTAAAGCTATTTTTCCATGTTGATATCAGTGTTGGGTACAATTGTAAAGGTGAGATATGTATCGTACAGACGAATTGTACTGGCTCACTCTATCCAAAGTAACATCATCTCCTAAAGGAGGAATTTTGTATTTTTATGCCTAAATATTATGCATTCCTCTTCAGCAACATTAAATAGAGCAAGACATAAGAAGAGAACAAAAAACAGAGAGGTTGTCAGGAGAACTCTGTAGTCTTTTGCTGTCACGACACAAGATAACATTGATGGTTTCTGGTTTTTTGAACTAAAAATGGATTGTTGCTTATTCCTATCTAGAAAACAAAACTAAATCTATATGCCTAAAACTAAAACAAATTGTTATTAGCCCCACAAACAGGCCTGAATCATCCCGTTGGAGTTGTCTTCTAGCTCACTTGGGAGTAGCAAAGATCTTCTATGCAAATGCTGAATATTACCAGGCTGAGATTACTGAGAATGTAGAATGTATGTGTTACTGTGTATCCAAGGAAGATGGTAAAGAGCAGAATAATAAAGTGATCCATCCTGTAAGACTGTGGAAAGGCTGGCTGTGGGTTTCCATGAAACTCTTAAGCATTAGAGAGAGAAATGGCGAGCACGAAAACAAAATAAAAAGAAGGGCTTTTTGAACTCCTACTGGTGCACTTGTGGTTATAGTCAGCAATAATATTTGCTGGGGGATTGGTACAGATCTCATGACCAGCCTGTAAACTGTGGTGGCTCCCAGATCTTTATGGGGTGTTTCTACTTCTTCCATAAGCCCAATGTCACCTCTAGTAAAGTAGAGAAGCAACCCTTCCTATGCAGGTACTGCATGTATGGTTTTAAGAGATGAATGCAAATGTCCAAGTGCTGCTTTCATTCTCTCCCTCTTCCTTTGCCATCTGTCTGGCATGTTGAATTTTATGCCATCAAACATTAATTGCTTCTTCAGAATTTCTTAAGAGCTCAGTCTGGTGTTTGCCACTAGAAACCCCCAACTGTGCAAATATCCCAAAGGACTTATTCACCTGGGCTGCCCTGCACAAATTTCACCCAAAACCTCTGCTCATGTTTTATATTTATAGCTTGTCTTACTATTAATGGTAAAGTTGTCTGAAAGGGCTGAGCCTTCCTATAGGGATATGTTTCACTATTGAAGATGTAAGCTGGAGACACCCAGTGCTGCTCCCACATCACAGGGTCCTGACTCTCTGCTGTTGTGCACTTTGTGAAGCCATTGCCACATTGGCCAAAGCAGGTATAACTCATTCTGACCCATATTACCCTCCCTGAGCACAAGGCTGCAGAAAATTAAGGTCATAATTTTAAAAAATTGTGAATGTGTATTTAAGTATCAAAGAGTGGGAACAGTTATGAGATGTTCTGTGGCACCTTCATTCTTGTTTGATGGGGTTACAGAACCCTCAGCTTTTCCTTCTATAGTTCAGGGCTCAATAGCACCTGCTATCTCCTTTTCCCATCAAGTTCATGTGCAAGTTCATCACCTATGAATTGTCTTCTATAAAAAAATTCCATCCAGGTTTTTTTACAGTAAGGCTTTCTTGATGCTAGATGCCACCCGGTGTTTTATGGGAGTTATTTTATGAACTACATTTCCTGAAAGCTTATTATTCTGCTTCTCCCACAGAAGGTGTTTTACTGTTGCTGACAAACAAGATTTCATACTTAAACATCATGGCCTTTATGATAAAGTTTGAGTCTTCCACACTGCAACATCTTTTCTCTGGGAAGGTCAGACAGCCTTTCTGGCTGCCTGATCTTATGCAATATACCTTCATTCTGCCTGTGCTGATGAATTTTCTGAGAGATGGAATTGGCAAGGTGACCGCTCCTTATGGGATGGTTTCCTTCTCTTGAAGCATTGTGCCAGTGCATTGCTCAATATAGGATGCATCAGTACAGCAGTCTCATATAGAATATAAAAAGTGCTCTCCGTGTGCTTTGGAGCCCTCAGTGCTCTGTTGCTTTTATCAGCAGCTTGTGCTAGGAAGGTACATTGACTCTGCTCTTTCATGTGCTGAACAGTTGTTGCATGACAGAACTTCCCCTGGGCTTCATCTGTGGAATGGGAAAAAGGGAGAAAAACGATGATTTGCAAAATTGGATTGATGTCAAAAGATATCAAGAGTGTCTGAGTCAGATATGTATGCTTGCAAACATAGAAAGATGTCCTCCTGAATAAAATGATAGATGGCAAGGTGGTAAAGGTTTTGTTAGGATGTAACTAACCAGCTGGATTTGTAAGGGGGCATCCTGTAGTTGTGATATGTGGTTATAATTCATGCATTAATGTTTAGCTACCTCATCAGTTGATGAATTTCTGCTTGGATGTTAATTGTACATAATGCAAGTTCCTCTTATTCTAACCTTGCAGTTTCACATTATAGAAATCAATGTTGCAGTTATCAAGCAAAATATCTTCCTAATATGTTAGTATTTCCTCTCCTATAAATGAATGGGGCATATTTCTAGTTAGGTGCTACTTCTCAATGGTGTGGAAAGACTACTGTGTCATGACCTGTAAAACACAGACAAGATGGTCAGATAAATGCCAATGAGGTATTCAGCAATTTGCTTATAAATCAGAATTCATGTAAAGGGAACACTTTTTTGTAATAAGGTTGCTCATTACAAGTATCACTGCTTTTTTACTGCTGGGGATTTTTTGAACTTTGGGGCAATTAGCTGGGATCAAGAGAGGAGCAGTGACTCCTCACAGCTGCTGTGTCAAGTTTGCATACTTCTCACAGTGTTTTCAGATGCAAGTTCTCTTGAATTCTTGGTGAGTAAGAGTGGGAGTTTTGGTGCACCCTGCTGAGCACTGTGTGATTCAGTAGCACACCTTATGGAACAATGTGCAGAAACTGACTGAGATTTCCCAGGATGATAGACACTGAGTGCTGATTATTTCAGGAGTGATCTACTTGAATTTTCTTGAAGCCAAAATGGGGGTATTGGCTGCTTCTTCCAGCAGCACAGATCTCTTTTTGCCTTCCCAGAACTGCTAGCTCTTCTGGGACCGGACCCCTATGGGCATCAAACCACCATTCTGGGAAGTACCAGCCCATATGCTGGCTCCAGATTCTGCCTCTAAAACCAACTCCTCCTAGAACTGTGTTTAGCTTTTCCAAGATACACAGTTCAGTCTCTGGATGAATTACTGGAGTTCCTCTTATTACAACAGGATAGCAAGTAACAAGTGTAACTAGTCTTTCATTGATTAAGCAGCAGCAGCAGCAGCAGCACAGTGATATTAGCTCTCCTGATACATGATACCTGAGGATCTAAACTACACTTTATTGTATATATTTGATGAGATCCTGGATTTCTCTGTCATACTTTTATTGGCTATCACTTTCTTCCATGGAAAGATAATATATATTATTTTCAGTTAATTACTCTTTCAATACCTTAAGAATGTGCGCAATCTCCAGTCACCAGTAGCACTGGATGCATAATTCAGGTTATAAGAGCACTGATGGAATATCTCTGTTTGTACTTCACACTGCAGGTACTCTTGCCAGACTTTTAGAGGACTGCAGACCTCCAGCTTGCTTGCATATCGTCTAACTGCTTATCAGTCCCACTCTCAATCTCATTATTTCAGTTGCACAGCTACAGTGATTAGATTCTGTATTTTTCAGACTTCAAGGCTACCCTAGGCAGGGACACAGCATTTCCTTTGTCTGTAGATCTTGGTTTTCACTTTGTATGCCAGACATTATTTTGCTCAAAAACAAGACTAGGTAAGGTTTAGTCCCTGATATAAAGGTGCTTTGACCAATTTACTGATGGTAAAGTGGTACACACTGAGCACTTAAATAAAGTTCAGTGTTCTGTCTAGAGCAAAACAATGCCTGAACTGTATGCCATCGACTTTCACAGCTTGCCACCTTTCTGGATATGACTGCACTTCTGTCCTGGTCCTGACCACCATGCTTGTGAAACATGGCAAAAAACCACACAAAAATGGACTACTTTGACTATGCACCTGCTAGAGGTGCTTTGTAAACCTATTAATTATCTTTTGATGAAGTCCAAATAATGGAAAATTAGTATTTTTCTTGTTAGAAATGCTACAGACCTGACCCCATTGCAAAGTTTTTGTAGCCCAGTTCTGCCAGTTTAGGAGGCAAGAAGTGCATGCCCAATGACTCCACAAGATGGAGGGCCGCTCTCCATCGTTCATGTTGCCTAGCAGATTGCTTGCTCCTTTACATAGATATATGGATGTATAAGGCTGATTTGTTTATCTGATACTAATAGTGCTAAATCTGCAAACCTCACATTGGGATCCTGTTGTTTTAGGGACACAATAGGTATGCAACAAAATATCACCAGTTCCAATCAACTTGTCATCTGAAAATATATCTGGCTTCATGTCTAATCTTACTGTCATTCTGGGTTACTCATACAGGATTATGTGATAATGAATAGCCAGTTTCTTCAGCAGAATTGCCTATAGATATCTACTTGACACAGTAGCTATGTGATCACTTATGCCAGTTAATTAGCATGGTTCAGTGATATTTTATGCGTTTGGTAACATACTTCAGTAGTCATGCTGCAAAAGGATATAAATGGAGGGGGTTTGAATAGTTTTGTTCATTATAGATGCAACATTGAAATTTCTGGTGTCTATGACTCCTGAAAGTATCATGAAACAGGTAATTACTGAATTCACCAATTCTTGATGTTATTTGAAGCCATTGTGTTTCACATATTTTTATGTGCTCGTGCCTGCATTTCCTCTATTGTTAACTGTGTTTACTCATGCTTTTTGGAATTACTGCCATGCATAGAACAAGGTGCTCGTGCTGTGGCCAACAATGAAGAAGTCACAATGAGTTGGTGTGTTTTGCATGCTTCTCTTGGGCCTCTGCTGTTGGTCACCTTGGAGACCTGCATTGGACTCACAATTGCTTTAACAAGCAGCAGCTCCTACATTTTCTGCTTCATGTGCAATTAGTGTCATTTCTTAAATAATCTGTGGTTGTTCTGATGTGAGGCTTTTAACCAAGATGACGTTTCCAAAGCTTCTGTAGTCCTCCCACAATAATATTTAATATTTCATTTGGAAGTCTAGCAAACTTCATTACAGTTCACCAACAGTGGTTTGAGGAAAGTTCCAGAATGGGGATGACTCTCCTGTTTTTTCCTATGGCCGTACCACAAACAGATATTCCAAGAGCACTGAGCGCATGTTTGCAGACTTTTAAGACAGAAGAATACTGGAATACCTCTAGAAATCATGGAGCATCTGTAAAGTCATACTTATCTTAAGCCACCCAGCCCTAGTGTGTACGGAACATTTCAGCTTTCCCCTTGGCCCTGGGCAATGACGTGAAATAGTGCTGGGTATTAGGATTTTACATATTTTTGGTTAACACTTGATTCCAGGTGAAGTTGTAATTCTGCAAGCATTGCTTCTTTAGCATCAGCATCCCATCTTATTTTATTTTAAAATGCCCTTTAAAATGTTAATTGATTTGTTGCTGAACTAACAAGAATTGTCACAGTATTGGAGTGTGTATGTACCACAAGAGACAACACTTCCCTCTTCAGTTATGCACCATTACCCTTTTTCCTCTTAGTAGTGGTAGCCCCTTAGTAGTCATCAGCAGATAGGTTGCTTTCTTAGTAGCTACCTCTAGGTTTCATAGACTATAAAAAGTGGGTTCTCCATGCATACCGCATGCTGTATACAGTCATTCCTTGTATTTCATGGCAGCACCTGCTACTAGGTAGTACTTCAGTGAGCCCCAGCCCCGACACTGACTGATACTGGAAGGATTTATGCCTTATCTTGAAGGAGCTGCTGTAGAAGAAGCAGCAGAGTCCAGACTCTGGTGTCTGATAAGTAGTGTGTGTACCTCCAAGCCTATAATTAGTGGTGGCAATGTTAGCCTTTCTCTCTTCTGCTTAGTTAACTATTCACAATAAACCTGTAGGAAGTAATGTCTTTGCATGCTCTGTCAGGTTAGATTTAAATTGGATCAGTATGTTCAAACATTATGGATGGGGAGTAGAGAAAGATACACACTCCTTGGCTTCCTTATTCTTTTCTTACTGTCTTTTGAAGGCAAGGGTAGACATTCAACTTCAGTTGGGTCTGCTTTATCTGTGGATGTAAATGTAGTAATGAGAATTTGCATTGTGTCTTTTTTTTTTTTTTTTACTATCTCAGTCAAATCTCATGTTTTCGGGAATAAAATTTATAGGAATCATGAATGACAAGTAGATAATTCATTATTCATATCTGTCTGCAGGGGGAAAAATGTCAGAATGGGGAGGTAGCTGGACCAGCTTTTTGTAATGAGTTGAAAGGCAAAAAAAAAAAGGAAACCTCATGCACCCTAACTGATTCCTCTGCCTTAAACAATGAACATTATTTCTTTTAAGATTATTTGACTTTAAATAAATCATGTGAATGTAATTAATATGCCCAAGATTGCACAGAAGGATAAATTATTCATGCAAATTACACATTTATAAGTTACATTGAGATATATTCAGATTTCTTTAATTTTACTAACACTTCAATAAATTTGAAAATGAGATTTCTTTTTCCTTCTGAAAACCTTTGTATTGTTGTATGTAGTTTCATACTAGATAAAATAGGATAAGCAATGAAAATGTGCCTGACTGCAGAGCTTTTACAGAGTAAAGGAATACCATAAGGAAAAGAGAAAAAGAAAGAAGAAAGGAAAGGAAAGAGGAAGGAAAGAGGAAGGGAAGGAAAGAGGAAGGGAAGGAAAGAGGAAGGGAAGGAAAGAGGAAGGGAAG
>JAWWMO010000121.1:65385816-65414067 GCA_035047845.1 Dendrocincla fuliginosa | reverse complement strand
GAAGGGAAGGGAAGAAGAAGGGAAGGGAAGAAGAAGGGAAGGGAAGAAGAAGGGAAGGGAAGAAGAAGGGAAGGGAAGAAGAAGGGAAGGGAAGAAGAAGGGAAGGGAAGAAGAAGGGAAGGGAAATGGGACGGGGAAGGGGAAGGGAAGGCAAGGGAAGGCAAGGCAGGGGAAGGCAAGGAAGGGAAAGGGAAAGGGATGAAAAGAAGAAAAAAGAAAATTTCAGCTCTGGAAATTATGGAAGGGCCCTATAATGATCATCTGTCCAGGAGCCTGTTTTTAAGTAGTTCTGTGTGAGAATGAATCAGATTTAACTCCAAAAGCTGGCAGACTAGAGTATTAGCTCAGAAGTAACTTTAATCTGTAGAACAGAAATCAATCTTGAAGATTTCTTGCAGAAAGACATAATCAAATCTCAGGTCTGAGGGAAGGCTCCAGCTTCTTGGTGTGCTCATGTCCCTCTGCATTACAGAGGTGCAAGTGCTTCTCCCAGGACACAGTCTGCCATTTCAGGAAAGGTGCTTATCTAAATTTAGGCTGGGTGATAATCCAACTTGAATGAAATAATTGTTTACTAGAAACATCACAGTGTTTTTTATCCTGACATTTTAAAGGTTTGGGAGTTTAGAGGTCTGATTTTTTTGAAACAGTGCAGTTTTCCGAGTTTTCTTCAGGTCTTACACGATTCTTGACAGGAACTGTTCCTTGCAGTAACCCGTGGCAGTAACACCCAGCATTGTGTCTGCCACCAAGGGGAAAAACATATGTAATTTCTGCAGTTTTAGGTGTAATTTACCCCTGAAAATAAATTATATGAGCAGTAATATCATGAAATAAGAAGACATCAGAACATTAATGATCTAACCACAAAGCTTAGGCTGGATCAAAATCAAGGCACCAGAAATTAATCCTTTCATGTTTTGTGAAAGTGCATGTTCAAATTCCTAGATCTGACTTCAACTATTATGATTGATATCCAGGATCAAACCAGACCAATCTGCAAAGTTTCTGACAGGAAATGACAAATCTAAACAGTTCAGATGAGCTTGGAATTTACTAACTGGAAAGCTGTTATGGCATGTTAATGGGTTAAGTATATTATAAAAAGAGTAGGATTAAAATGACAGAAGTAGCAGACAGAAGGGGTACAAACTTTATCTGCATTTTGTGTTACTCCTATGATAATCTGGAGGTAACAGGTTATATGAAGTACCTTTTTACAAAGTGTCAGCCAAGTAAATGTTAGTAAACGTTGAAGACTGCAGAGTTGAAACAGACAATGAAAATAAATAGAACCCTTTCAAAACTGAAAAATACTGTTGTGACTGGTCAGTTTTACTTTGTAAGAAGGTGAAAACAAATTGCCATGGTGTAACTCAACCCCCAGGGAGATGATGTGTGTGCCAACTCCTGTCCTTCCTTCACAGCAGCACCTCCTGTTGCAGGTTTGCTCCAGCACCCAGGGCAGGATGCGCTGCACCTTCACTGTACAGTGCACACCTGCAGCAAGGTGGTGGCTGTGGCTGCTGGGTTTGTTCAAAGGCTGCTGTTGCCCTGATGTTGTGATGGACAAGGTGCGTGCACGACTCGACCTGTGTTAAAGAAGGGGATACTTGTCCCTTGCCTGGATCTACTTGCTTGGTGCTCACCTCCCACAGGATTCACATGGATTTTGTCGCAGACTGCTTAAGACAGCTAAAAATTTATCTGGAAACCCCAAACCTTTGTTTTCAGGCAGATCGTTGCTGTGTCTCACTGTGCATGCCCACAAGCACCAGTGCTGGCACAGGGCAAGGAGCAGGAAGATGTGGCCAGCAGATAGAGAGCGTGAGAGCAGCTTGCAGCAGATACCCAGGGCTGTAACACCAACAGCGTGGCAGTGGGTTACGTCGTTTTCCCACTGTGGGAGAGGAAGCAAGAGGGAACTGTGGATATGATCAGGTTGGATAAGAGCAGATGTTCTGAAAAAGGAGTTGATGTTATCTAGTCTCCCAAAGGCTTGCTGAAAACATGCTATAGGACAAAAGCAGTGCAGTTTATAAGCAGGCATCCATAAGATAAACAGAGTATAGTCAGGTGTTTTGTGCAGCCAGACTGGAGGAGCATTCCTGTGAGAGAGCATTTTCTCTATTGTGTAAATAATTAAGCAGTGGTGGTGTTTTGCCTTTAGGCAACAGTATTGCCATAAAGTAGTCATCAGTAATACAAGTGGATATGAGGAAATAAGAAACTGCTTTGGGTCAAAGGATTTGAAGTCACACAGAAGAGGGACAGTTCTTTTGAGCTTTTGTGGAGAGCTGAAAGCCTTCTACAGCAGGCTTTCAGTCTCCTGAATCAGCAACTTGGCCAAGCAAAGTTTTAGTGTTCAGGTATGGAAGACTTTTGGCTTTGTAATACAGAGATTGGCGTCGTTACCCCTGCATGGTATTACCATATTTGACTGCCTCCTTCCCCTGGTCCTGCAGCAGGGCTGGATGACTACAAAGTCTGTAGAGAACCAGTGTTGGTACTGGTGAAGATACTGGTGTATCTGCAAGACTATAAATGGGTGAAAATGAAAAATAAACAATTATCTTGTAATCTTGATTTGTTATTGAGATTATTCTTCAAAGAAAAGAGGTAATAAATAAATTCTGGTATAATCTTGGTTCTCTGTGAGACTTTTGCTTCTTTACCACATAGCACTTGACTCTGGCACTCCTGTGAGAGGAGGGGAGGACCAGCGTGCCTGCCAGCCCTCTCTCCCCAGGCTGGCTTCTGCCTTACAAGTCTCCTGCACTCATTTGGATCTCTCTGCAAAGCTCTGTAAAGTGTAAGAAGAGCACAGCTCCTTTGATGATCTTGATCTAAATAGCAAGTTGTCATCTGAATTAAAAGAGAGAGACTGCAGCAGATGAAAGAGAAGCAATATGCTTATTTTCTGGTCTAGCAGTGCTGCTGTTCTACCTGTGTATCAAGCCCATACACAAATAATTGGGAATTTGCTGTCTTAATGGCTGTTGGGTTTTTTTATTGTACCTCTGCTGCTGTGTGGGTGAATGTGAAAAGGGTTTTGGACGTGTATATATGTATTTTTGGTAGACACTGCACAGCTAAAGCGTCTTTTAATTTTCTCTCTAATTTATTTTTGATTTTGTAACCTCCTAAGGGTAAATCCTTATTACATGATGTAATCTCTTCTACAAAGAAGCTTATTTGTTGATTTTTAGTTTGAGCCAGCAAATGCAAAGCTGAAACTTTTTTCCAAACACTGAGAGCTCCTCTATATATATAATTGTCATGTGTCACTGGAAAATTAGTAAAAAATGTAAAAATTAAACCTATCATAGAAAGAGCAAAAAGAGAGGCTTTGTATTTCCCTGTATTAATGGTATGTTAGACTTCTGAATCTTGAAACATTCTTAGTAGGCGATTTGCTTTTAAATCTACATTATATTTGGATTAGACTGACTATGAAGACTCACATTTTCAAAAACTCAAATGCTGACCAAAATTAGAGGCTTGTTTTTTAAAAGGGGATCTCAATTAGACGATGTCAATGTCTGAAGATGGCATCACTTTGTGCACTCACATAAGTGCATGTTCACTGACATCGATACCTGCTTTGCCTCACTGGAAATGTTGCCCTTTAAGCTAACCTGCACACCTTATGGTTTAATAATTCTTTATATGACTGGCTGGAAGTCTTAGTCACAGACCTACTGTGATAATAACAAAAACATGTGATCTGATATAATGTCTCTTCCCTTTACATTCAGTGGGAAAGATGTTTATTTTTAAACACTGTACTGCATTCTAAACAACTCAGGTTAAAAAAGTAGCTGAAAGAAAAGCTTTAAAATGCCTTACCAGCTAGTTCAGGTGTAAGCATCTACATTTGGTCCTTCTGGTCTGCAATGCTTACAACTCAAAAGTCATGACTAATTAGTTTGCTCTATCATCAAGGGAGATAAAAAGAGATTGTCTCTTTTTGTCTTGTTTTTAATTAAGTGCTGGGTTTGTTCCCCTCATTGTTTTTGTGCAAGGATGATGTTTATTTCTATTCAGGATGTAAGTCTTTGAATAAAACTCTTGATTCCCTTTGCTTCTCCTTTTAGTCTTCCCAAGTTAAGACAAGGCTTCCCACTTACCTCCTTAACTCCCATTTCACTTCTCTTTGTTGTCTGAATCACTAAGGATGCCACCTGTGACTGCTGTTCAGAGGTCCTGTCCTGCTGGCAGCCCCACACCTTCTCCAGGTTGTCTTACACTGTTGCCTTCTACAGGGTCACTTTTGCAAAAATGGGACATTTGAATATGGTGGCTTTATTTCTGCCACATGTCAAAACCAGAACTCCGTCTGCCTCTTCCTTGATTTGCCCATAGCACTGGACTAACAGTCACTGCAGATGATCATCTTCCTTGTGCCTTTCCTCTCCAGAAAGTCTCCCACTTTAAAAGTGATTCATTCCCTTCTGTGTATTGTGGTGACAGTGCCAAAGAAATAGTGAGCAGTGTGCCCAGATTAACAATGTTAAATATATATTGATTTTGTGTAACATGATAGAGTTGCTAAGGTTGAAAAAGACCTTTAAGATCATTGAGTCCAACCATTTACATAGCACTGCCAAGTCCACTGCTAAACCATGTCCCTAAGAGCCATATCCAAACACCTTTTAAATGCCTCCAAGGGTGGGACTCCACCACTTCCTTGGGCAGTATATTCCAATGCTTGACAGCCCTTTCCATGAAGAAATCTTTACAAATAACCAATCCAAGCCTCTCCTGGCACAACTTGTGGCCATTTCCTCTTGTCCAGATACAAAAAATGTCATTTGGGAGAAGAGGTCGACCTCCCACCTCACTACAACTACAATCTTCTTTCAACTTGGTGTCATCTGCAGACTGACTGAGGATGCACTTGATCCCCCCATCCAGATCACTGATAAAGATACTAAGGAGAACTGACCCCAGCACTGAGCCCTGGCAAACACCACCTGTGATCAGCTCAGATACACCCTCAGCTGGAGTTCTTCGGTTTTGCTACAGCTTGTAGATCTGCACAGGTGATATGTTAATGATAAACAATAATAATAATATGGATGGAGTGAGCCTCATCAGAATCAGAGCTTTCTTACACTCTTAAGTAGCAGGAGATGCAGCAAGGGAATGGAAACGAAGACTGAAAAAGATGCATATCCTGCACAAGGTTTTTTCCAGGAACAAATTTTCTAGTTTATTTCTGTCATGCTGAATGTCTGGAAACAATCTGCTTTCCACTGGGCAAAACAAAGACACTTGCTGTGAAGCTGAACCAATGTTCTTCAGAGCTGTACAGTGCCTGCATAAATTCATTTTGTGTTGCTTTTTGCTCTGCACAGCCTTCTCAGCTGAAACTGATCTTTTGCAGTTTGGAATATCTGAGAGCTGTAGATCAAAGATAAGTTACTAAGTGCCAACTGTTTTTTGTATTTTTTGTCATTAGCAAAGAAAGGATTGGGAAAGCAAAAGAGAGAACCGTGTACAGCAGTTAAAATTTTAGATTTTATTTCCATTCCTGGAAACACTGACTTTACCCATTAGCCAAAAGTCATGGCCATCCATTCATTTTTAAAGCTAACTTATTTAGCCACATCTGAGCAATACAGTGATCTATGGTTGGAAACTGAAGAAAGCACTGGCAAACCAAAGGCACCAAGAATCCTTAAGCTGTATCCATAGTCTTTGCTAGGATAACCTATTGCCAGTGCAATTTTTGAGCCTACTGCTTCCTTCTGCTTTTGTAGGTACCTTCAAGGTCCTGCTGTAACAAAAACAGATTCAGTTGGGATTTTCACTCTTTGAAAAGAGACTGCAGCTTGATGTCTTTGTATTTTTAACTTTCTCTTTGCAGTTAAAGTGAAAAATCACTCTGAAATGTTAACCATACCTTTTCATTGCATTGATGTTTTCCACTTGGTAAGGCACTGTCTGAGCAGCGTAAATATTTGAGATACGGTTAAAATATCTGTAAAGGTTCAATCTATTTGCACTGGTTTTCATAGGAATTAGGACATCTAATCTCAAATACTTTTTTGAAAATACCTCCCTAAATAAATTTTAAAAATAAGATCTAAAGTATTCCTCTTGTTGCATTTTCGAATGAGCATAAAAGCCATAGATGTAGTCATAATTCCTGTCTGAAGGATGGGATTTTCTATTTCATGAGTTCTCCTATTGGTTGGTGTTACAGGGAAGTGTGGTATGATTAAGTGTACTTATTCTGTATTCAGTGTCCTAAGTATTAACCTACTCACCATCTTGTTTCTGCTATTTTTCTGCTGCTTGCTGAAAGAGAGTAAAAGAGAGAAAGAAGAGAAGGGAGGGGTGCAAGGAAGGAAGGAAAGGAGGAAAGGGAAGGAAGACTTTTTAGTGTAAACTTTTTTTAGCATTTACAGTTTTGCACTCAATGTCATTATCATTGTAACAAATAATTAGGTTGCTGCCTAATAATATCCCACTGGAGGTATGTATATGTGAGCATCTGTTAATGAACAAGCATGAAATAATTCGGATGCTTTGTTCAGAATACCCATTCAAGTCACTCAGCAGAACCAAGATTTAACATCTAAGATTTCTGAATTAACTTCTGAAGTAATTACCTGTTTTTCTGTGTTTGAATCTGTAAGAGCTGAGATACCTGTGCTATAGAGAAACTGCTGTTTCTGCCATGGTATGGCAGCCCATGTATTACTAGGTCTATTTGAATCACAGAGTGAACACACTTGTGATGATGGAAAATGATGGAGAAGACTTGGGAAGCCTGATCAAGTTTTGGTGGGAATTGACAATAATGTTCCTTTTCTTCTGTATTGTCCACCACTCATTTTCAGGATCACAGGCACTTAGAAAGGCTACAGCAGCATGAACAAATGTCCGAATAGTAGGGTTTTCTTTAAAACTCTCAAGACAGTTCAAATACCATTTATGGTTCTTTAACAGTACAAGTTAACCCTACTTAGATCCTTTTTTTAAGTTACCAACTCTGAAAGACATCCAGTCATACTGTGTTCAGTCACAGTCCATCCCCTTTCACAGTGGTGTCTCATCACGTCTGCAGCTTACTGTAATGCAAATAAGTTACAGGTTTGCCCATCTTCACTAATGAGCTGTTTTCTTTTGAATGAAGAACAATAATAATCCCTAGCCTAGCATGAGGAATGCTTTGACCTTTTGAAAGTTGTGGGTTTGATCTGCAGGCTGCATTGCACTGTCAGTCTTCACATGGTGAAGATTAAGTACTGGTTGATTGACAGGGTTCCCATGGAAGGCAGTGAACCTGCTCACTTCAGAAATCGATCTTGGAAGCAGAGCATCCTGTCATGAAAAATCTGTGTCAGTGCAGCCTTTCTCTAAACAAATCTGATACTTTGAACCTCTAGGATTGGAATAACCATCCTTGAAAGAGGATCTGTAATATGCCCAAATGTACTCTCCTGCTCTATTATTCCAGCATATTTACAAATACTGGCAATCTCCCACTCTGGCAAAACCCTGTTGCATCATGTGTGCAACATACAACATTTATCAGTGTGTATGGAAATTATAAATGTATGTGATAAACTGCTCTATTCTTTAACATGTGTGTATATGTTTCTATATAAAAAAAAAAAAAAAAAAAAGTAAGAACATTTATCCGGTCTGCTCAAGCTGCCCTTGTTTTTCTTGGTGGTGTTTACATCTGAAGTGAAATGTCAGTCTGACCTGCACATATTACTTTGCCAGGCTGGCTCTTCTAATATCTGCTATGCAAATAGGGTGTGTTAACTTTCACCTCCTTGCAGTACCTCTTTATAGATGGTGTTTTTGAATGGCCTAGTGTAAATGTGAGATCTAGATAATTTCTCTTGACAGGCAGGTATTTTGGGCATGTAAACCTAACTCTTACATAATTCTTCTTGTTTATTACCACAGGAGAAGAAAACTTGCTGGCAATTTTGAAAAGGAGATGGTGGAAGTACATGATCCTGGGGATAATAGATATAGAAGCCAATTACCTGGTAGTCAAAGCTTATCAATACACCACTCTTACCAGTGTACAGGTAAGGATTCAAAAGATTTTCCCTTTTGAGGTAAGATAAAAGGTCCAATGGAGTCAGGGGTGTACTGTCCAGGGATTTGAGTGAACTAATAGTTAATTGCTGCCTCTGTCTTTTGTGTGACCTATTTTTTCATACTGGACTATTTTAATTACTCAATATTGTCCAAACTGTACAAAAACATTTTGACTTTTATTTTCCTGTTCTAAACCATTCATAATTACGTCTTTGGCATTATCTGCATAATTTGGTCCTTTAAGGAAATATTTTCAGGATAGCTGAAATGTTTTTCTCACTTTGTGTTGCACTTGGAAACTTCGCCACCGACTTCTCCAACAGGAGTCCTTCCCACAGGCTGCAGTTCTTCACAGACTAGTCGGGCCCCTTTCACAGACTGCAGTCATTCAGGAACAGGCTGCTCCAGTGTGGATACCCCCTGGAGTCACAGGTCCTGCCAGAAAACCTCCTCCAGTGTGGGCTCCTTTCTCCACAGGTCCTACCAGGACCCTGCTCCAACACAGGCTTCCCACAGGGTCACAGCCTCCTTTGGGGCCCACCTGTTCCAGCATGGGCTGCAGGTGGATCTCTGCTCTCCCATGGACCCCCATGGGCTGCAGGGACACAGCTTCCTCACCATGGTCTGCACCACAGGCTGCAGGGGAATCTCTGCTCTGGTGCTTGGAGCGCCTCCTCCCCTTTCTTCTTCACTGTCCTTGGGGTCTGCAAAGCTGTTGTTCCCACATACTCTCCCTCTTCTCTTCAGATGCAGTTTCTGTTGCACAGGGTTGCTATTTTTTTTTGCCCCTGCTTAACTGTGTTATCCCAGAGGTGCTACCACCATCGTTGATGGGCTCAGCCTTGACCAGAAGAGGGTCCATCTTGGAGACAACTGGCTTTGGCTCTGTTGGACACAGGGAAAACATCTAGCAACTTCTCAGAGAAGCCACCCCTGTAGCCCCCACTGCTCCCACAGCCTTGCCAACCAAACGAAATAGAGGATGTGTAGGATTCCATAATTAGATCAGAGTGCAAAAATTGTCATTAAGTAAAATTAATTTATTATGATGAAGTCTTACTTTAATGCAAGCTGTTAGATGTGTTATGTTACATAACAGCTTAATTGCAGCTATCAAAAACTGTATTCCATAAAAAATTACATGTACAGTGAAAAAAAGCTAGGGTGGTGATTTCTCCAAAGGTCCAACCTGGATATTTTATACAGAAGCATGAAAGAATCAGGCTTCTTCCAAATTAAGTGGAGAAGCGAATAATAGAAAAATTTTTAAGAGGCTGGAAGTTGTCTGTCATGGGAAATCATTGCATACTTCATTGCTACTTGTTCTAAAACAAATCTACAGCTTCTTTACATTATCTTTAAATAACTGGGCAGTGCTAGGTAGTGTTCAGTGTATTTTACACCTTACTTGCCTGAAGTTTGCATTAGAGACAATAAAATAAAGGAGCACCAGTTAATGTTCTGCAGAAGCAAAGCTAGTTAAGAATGTATCTCATCCAGAGTTGAAAAATTATATTGGAAAATACTGAGCTGCTTTAGCTGAACAAAAGCAAAAATAGAAGAAAACTATGAATTCAAGAAATTTGAATGTCAGGTTTATGCTAAATATCCACAAGTGCCTCTGCCATCAGAATCTGAGTTTGAGAATTCTTTGAAACATGCCCAGACAATGTAATATTGCTTTTAACACTTTTGCAAATCAGATTACCTTGGTATAGAGTAAAGCTTAAATCCACATAAACCTCCTACCGTCTGATTTTATACTCACTAAAAGCCTCAAAGAGAAAAGCAAACTGAATTACTTCTTTAGCATGATTCACTCACAAGTAGAAATAGTGCACTGAGCAAGGTCATTAAATGCCATCTCCCAAGGCCACCAACAAGCATTGTATCAAAAGTTCATCTGGCCAGACCCGTGAAACACCAGTTCCAATAGATGCAGACCCTCACGCCAGCAATGCTGTGAACATGGCCTTGAGTTAAGAAGTCAAAAGCTACAGTGTGATGAGGAAGCAGGCAGGAGAGTTCAAGGGCATTGCCTGTGCCTTGACAGGGAATTTGTTAGCTGAAATCATCCACATTCTCATTTTAGACTGGGAGAGAGAGGAATGGTGGATTGGGAGAGCTGTCAGAGAGCCAGACAGCGTCATGTCCATTTTTAGACCTCTTCCACATAAAGATTACAACACAGCTCGGATCTCTCCCCAGTAGCTTGAAAGAAGGAAGAGACAGAAGCTCCAATGCTGTCAAGTTTATTTCCAGGCATGGAACAAATACAGTGTCAGCTTTTCCCATAGTTGTCCTTGATTGCTGGGATACATATGGAGTGACTGGGAATACCTGCCACATTTTAAATTCTCTTCATGCCTTAATATGTATGAGCTTCTAAGTGACAAGGCCAAAGATATGGTGAGAATGGGGCAAGTATGAGGTAATGCATTAAGATGTTGAATCAAATGACACATTTTCTGAAATGTAGCCAAACACCCTATTTTGTTTAAAGATGAAACAGAAGCAACTCAGGAGGTTATTCAGCATTAGTCAAATTATGTCATAGTATGAAATGAAGGCTGAAGAAATGGAAAACAGAAAGTGAAAAAAACCTAGTTTTTCCTAGAATCTGATTTCTGAAGAAGCAAACAGGAGCACTCTCTCAAGATCATCTCCTGAAGGGCCTTGATCTGCAGGAGCACCACCTGTGAGGCCATCAATTCTTCCTGACATGTAGCAAGAAATGTTCAAATCCTGTCAGAACTGAGATCCACAAAACTGCTGCTCCCTACCACAAAACAGCACAACTTTAACTGAAGGCTGTGGGAGTTATCCCTGTGTATACATAGGTTGAGAACTGAGCCCTTCAAGTCAATTCGGGGGATTTTATACTCAACAGTCTGTACATCAAAGCTTTTTTGATGTGGAAAATGTAAGAGTTTTTGAAATTGTCACTTCAGTAAATGAGAAATCTTGCAGTATCTTTATAGTGGTGGTACATGGACCATTTTGATAGAAAATCAGTTTTAGAGCATATGGGTTTTTTTCTACATGACATCTCTGTCATGCAAAACTAACATGCAAGTGTACTGTGTTCATGGTGCTTTTAGGTAAAAAACATTATGCTGGTCCCAGCAAAAAGTCAAAGCTTAACATTAAAAATTTACCTGTACTGCAATTGCTTTAAGTTCAGCTTCACCGAAAATCTCCAAGCATTCAACAGCCTTTTTTGCCAAGTAGCTTTAAACTCTCGGGATTGTCAGAGTTTCTAGTTTGTACTCCATCCTTTTTCTTTTATATTTGGTATTATCTCATCATGGTTCCAGGAAAAGACTGAAAATGGTGCCCTACTTTTTCCTCACTGTTTCACACCTAAGTTTTTTCTACATTTTACTTCAAGCTTCTCTTTGGGCTTTGATCTGGAAAAATAGGATTTTCTAACAAACCTTCCTATATGTCTTTCACCTCATGCCTTCAGAATCACAGTGAATGAGGACACATAGACATAAATCAGAGATGAGTATGGTACCTAACCTTTACTTTTGGGCATGCTTCTGGTTGTTTCAAATCCTTATGTACTATGTAATTACTGTCTAAGAGTGTGGCATTCAGCTTCATCATAAGATGAAAACAAAGTACTGTGAAGCCTAGAATCACATAATTTTTATCTGAAGAAAAAAATCCAACAAACAACTAAAATACCTCCATTATAAGTTAGGTGACATAAAAACTAAATTGAAAATCAATACACTATTTATGTTTCTGTCATCGAGGTGTAGGTCAATTGCTAGGCATAAAATCCAAGGTGTCCATTACGTACTGGCCGTGCAATCCACGAACAACTAGATTTAATGGAACAATCCAAGAAACCCACACTTAATTATCTACATATCTAAATATTGTGGGCATCTAACATCCCCTGGTTTATATGTACAAACCTACTGCTCAGAGAATGATCTTAGGACATGAAAACAACTGTTTGAACCTATCAGGTTGCTTCATCTTTTGTAGCTTTAAGTTCTTTGCATGGCCAGGGGGATTATGTATTGATGGAGATAAATGCCTAAACACCTGCCTCCATTTTACAATTCAAAAGCTAAGTATTCCTGCATCAAAGTACCCCAAGGAACTCAATTTGTTAGATATGATGTTAGCATGCCTCAAACGCTTGCAGAAAGCCTCAAGTGGCTTCCAAATTGCAAGGGTGGACCTACCTTTTACATAAAGTGATACATTTTAAAACAGTGACCCACAGAAAGGGCTTGACTGAACTCCATCTCAGCTGCGGGGATTAAAACTTAAGCTTCCCATAGCCATGCAAACACTCAGGCTAGTAACTGAAGATGTTCCCCAGAGGGTACCTTTAAAAAACCGAGTATATATCAAGTAAAAGGCACAGTAGTTTGTCAATGGATCAGTTTCGTATCCAAAGCCATATATTTCAAGAAGTACAAGAGATCAGTCACATTAATGCTATCAGACGTATGTGTCCTGATTCCCAGATGGCCAAAACCTGCAAAAATGATCTTTAGTTTCTCTTTGATGTGTTATTCTAAATTGCAGTAGATTTTGCAGCTTTCTTGCACATCAGCTGTAGCAGGTACAGGCAGTATAGCACTGAACACTCACTTGTACACTAGCATCTGATCCCATGGACTTGTTTTAAAAGTTATATCCTTAACTTTCAGGACTTGCTTTTCATATTTATCGTAATGGGGTTTAAAACCACCCTGGTGTCGGCCTGTGGAAGGTTTAGTAACTATTCAAGAAGACTGTTTTAAATGCTGTTAGAAACACCTTTTACACAGCAGATAAAATTCATACCCTCAGAGGGAATGAAAAGATTCTGAAGTTATTGCATTTATTTAGACCTAGATATTAAATTTCCTCGAAATTATGTTTTTACTTCAACTTCCCTGTACTGCATTTACACACATACATCCTACCAAGTCCATAATGTCTTTCACTAGGCCTGTTATGATACTCAGATATGTAACCTTTGCTGCCAGGTAAGTGCTTTCTCATCATATCATGCTGAGTTTTGAGGCAGACTGCCCTCTCCCTTCTCCCCATTCTCCCTACATTAATTAGCTCTCCTTACTTCAATACAGTGTTCTATCCATCTGTGTATTACACTGGTGTGTTGACTCTCTAGAGGGAATGTTATCCTTTTTCTCTGTTATGACATCACATAGAAATCTGGATTATTTCTTCAATAACATACATAGTAGTACTGTAGACTATGCACACAATGTCACAAGAAATAAGGCACTGTCAAAGAGAGAGAGCTATGTTTCCAAATAGTGATTTATCTGGTAATTTATTCCTTGGGCAATCAAGCGTTTGATTGGCATGATGAAAACAAAGGTAGTAAAAGCTGGGATTTATAGAGACCAGGAGACAGACAATAAGACTGTGATGCTAATGTTCTCAGCTACTCTTAGATCAGTGTGAGGCTCAGCAGTACATCTTACTTCCAATTACCTCTGGCAGTTTTCATATCTGAACAACTGCCACAAGAAAAGGAAAGGAGTCAGCAGTAAGTGCTTATTATAGGAGAACTGGATGGCAATAGACCTTACTTTGTTCTTGGTCCCTGTGGACTCAATGTACATTGAGTTAGAGGGTTTGAGACCATTTTGAAGCAAATCTGGGAGGCAAGGAGCAGGGGATGTGCAATATTGAAGTTGTTGATCTACCTTGTCAGTAGCTGCTAATGTGAAATATCTCAAAAGACATAAATTCCACTCCTGCTCTTCCTTCTCTCCTCCTAGAAATTTAAGATTGACCCTACTTTCCTGATCTGCCTCAGGGCCGTGAGGAAATAGCGCAATATTAATAAAGTTTGCAGATCAGCATTTTGCAGAAGTGTTGCATACTGTACATTTATAGTGTGAGGGGATGTGATGTGTATCGTGTACCTGATTTATTATCACACTTTGAGTTACTGTTGTCTTTTAACTGTGTTACATACCAGTGCTTTACAAACCAGCCCCTACAGTATCAACAGTCTCTGTAGGTGGGTTTGGAGTCAACAGAGCTCTCAATACCCAGAGTTCCTGCCTCTTCTGGCAAAATTCACCCATAGCCAAACTTTTTACTAACATAAATATGCAAAATCGCATTAAAGTCAGTGGAGCTGTGCCCATTGCAACAGCAGAGATTTTGGCATTTTATGCCCGTGTTGCATATTCTGACAGGTGACATGCAAAACCAGAGGTAATTCTGCAGGAGACATCCATGATATTTGCTAGGTCAGGATCTAATTCCCTGCATAGTTTACAGCAGCTGGTGATGTGGAGAAGTTTCTAATGAGTAACCTTGAGAAAATGGTCTCCCAAGCCCTTATCCAATCAACTGACTTAGAGAGAAGCAAAGCAGAAAATAGGGTTGTTTTTTTTTTTCTGCAGAAACATGTGATTGCTGACAGAGCTGTCTTAGAATGATCTTTTTCTGGCAGTGGTATGTAAAATCAGAGGAATAAGTCACTTAAAGGAAAGACCATTTCTGTGGTCAGTCTGTTTGGTAACTCTCCATGGTATTTGAACATATCTTGTATAAGTGCAGCTGGAGTTCATGTATTGAGATGACAGGATGAAGAGGTGTTTTTATAAAAAGAGTCAAGATGTGATTACTCATGTTGGTAGTAAGGCATGTCCTTGTGTAGAGAGTTGGGAGCAGAGGAATTGTGGTTTGGATGTGGCCACCACCTTTCATTTAACATAACTTCAAGAAGCCACTAAATTTCTTCTATGTGCATGGAAAGCTGAAGCTGTGATAGTCCTCAGCTCAGGTTCTGATACACACAGGTCAGATGGAGGTGAAGGTCTTTTACTAGTCAAAGTTTAGAGTGAGTTTCTCTGTCCACAAGGAAAAACAAAATACTAGGTACAGATTAAAGAAACTGATAGGAACAGTTCTAGAAGCATCAAGAAAGAAAACAGAGACCTAGTGGGCAAAATGCTGATTTAAAGAGACTGGGAGCAGTCTTCTGCCTTTCCACATCATGGAAATAAACCTTTTCACATTTTTTTAAGCAAATCACATCATTGATTCTTCCACCAATATCACTATCTGAAGTACCATACATTTTGACTGGCTGAAAAATTAATGGTTTTACATTACTTTTGTGATAATATAAAAACCATGCAAGAAAGTGGTTAAGGTGTGATAAGGTGGAAAACAGAAATATGAAAGGCAAAAATAGTGCTCTTTTATTTGTTTGAATAGCTTGAAATAACCCTGTCAGAGATGCTGCCAGCAACCACACTTTTCCTGTAGAAGATTTTGGTTGCAGGGCAGCATAATTGTCACCTGTCTCCCCTGGCAGCTGGCAGCCAGCTCTATGCAGGCTCACATCTCATCTGCTTTTATACAGTTGAATCAAGTGCGCATGATATTGTGAAGGTGGTGTGAAGACTGAAAGAGAAAAAGCCCTTGGATGGGGAGCAAGCCCTTCCTTCCTGAGAAAAAAAAAAAAAGAGGTTTTTCTCTTACTGGATAGAGCAATTGCTGTTGTATTAAAATTTCCAGGTTGCATGCTGAAATTCTGTAACCATCATGTGTACTTGACCATACAATGTTTGACGGTTTCAACACTGATTTTACTGATCCCTCTGCCCTGGAGAGCAGGCTAAGTAGAGGGTGCAGCTGATCCTCCTCATGCTTTGCTGGAGGGCAGCACTAATGAGAAACCCCTAATGTGACGAAAAAAAAGGCTTATAACTGAGGGAGGGGGGGAATCCAATGAATATTTAAAAAGGAAGCTTCAGCTCAGCTGTTCCCATAGGGAGTTTGCTGACCAGCTTTTTTTCTTTTTGATATCGCAGCAGATCAGCAGTTCACCCTCTGTATTACAGACCTTTCTTCTAAAGCTTGCTAGCTCTCCTTTCCAATGACTAACAGTACATTCTTGCTAGAGATGTGCAAACACATGCTGAATTTGTGAGACCAGAGACTAGATATTTACTGTTAGCAAAGTGTACTTGTCTACGATTCACAAGTATAATAAAGTCAATATAATTTAACAAATAGGTAATCAGAGGAAATAGATTTCAGCATTGTGTTTCATCGACAGACTTCAATGCAGTGTGGTATCTTTTAGAGTCAAATAATAATCTTCAATCTCTACAACAACATAACATTCTTAAAATGGAAATTTCTCTGGGACAGTATATCAATAGATAATGTATTTTTGTATCGTGCCTTCTAAAGCAGCCACATTCAGGGCTGTGACTAAAGAAAGCCACAAGCAAATACAGCAACGTCAAAGAACACCGTCTGCACCATCCCACGACAACATAGGAAATATGTTTCCTTTTAGGTTAGTGAGATCTAATAACTTTTGTGATTAAAATCAGATCACTCATTAATTTAACTTAGTGAAAGGGTATGGGCAGTACTTTTTGAATAAACAACTAAAAAGAAGGAAAATATAAAAGATTATTCTTTGAGAAATATTGATAAACAACTGACCTTTATGTACTACAAGTGAAATTAAAGCTATGCATAATCTATCTTTGTTACTGTAAAAGCTTTGTAGTCTGGAAAATTGCAATTAGGTATAATATTTTTAAATAGCTGACATAACTAATAACAAACAAAAGAAAAAAAAAGGAAAAAAATCACCAATAGAAAAGCCTTATTGCAGGTGAGGTAATCCTCAACCTCAACGTCCTTTGTCTGTAGAATACATGTGCATTTTTTCTTCTACTAGACAGTTTTATCTGAGGAAAAAAGAAAGGCAGAGCAAATTTAGTCCTGGAGAAATAAAATGTAAAGCAATACCTGACGAAGGGTTAAGCAATATGTACTAGGTTATCTTATTGCTTATATTGTAGTAACCTAATTTATTTCTGTCTACCCCATTGTTTAAGTAGAGGTATACATTAACCACAATTGAACTATATAATATTAGTGAACATGAACTACACTTCATGTTTGTATCTATTGATGTGGCAGTATTCCAAATAGCAGTTTATGGATTAGACTTTGGACTGCCAGCCCCAAAGAGGCATTTTCTAGCTGTTATCAGCATTGTTCATTTGTGACACATTCTGTTCATACAGCCTTTCATGTTAGTGCTTAAAAGACTCGCATTCACATACTTGAAAACATAGGTATGTTTAAATATTTATGGAATGAGAGGAACTTCTAAAATCCTGCTCTAGAAGACTTTTAGAAGGAATTTGTGTGTTACAGTACACCTGCTGCAGGTACAAACAATTCTTAAACTTCTTAAACAATTTAGACTCATTGAACCACCCAGCTTGGAAGAGATCTCCAACCTGGTGCAATATTTGTGGGAAACGGAGCCAGGATGAGATTATTTAGTACCCTGTCCAATCACGTCTTGAAAACCTCTGGTAATGGGGACTCTACCACATACCTGGGAAGTTTGTTTCAATGACTGTTCCCAGTGTAAAAAAATTTCTTCCTTTATTGAGATAAAACCTTGTTCCAACTGCCCCTTGTCTTCCTTCTACTCTGCTCTTGTGAGAGATCCCACCTGGAGTACTTCATCCAGCTCTGGGGGCCCCAGCACAGGAAGCATATAGACTTGTTGAAGCAAGTACAGAAAAGGGCCACAAAGATGATTAGATGGATGAAACACACCTCTTATGACAAAAGGTTGAGAGAACTGGGATTGTTCAGTCTGGAGAAGAGAAGGCTGTGGGATCACATTGTAGCAGCCTATCAGTACCTAAAGAGGCTTATGAAAAACCTGGAGAGAGCGACTTTTTACAAGGGCATGTAGTGATAGGAAAAGGGGCAATAGTTTTAAACTGAAAGAGTGCAGGTTTAGATTAGACACTAGGAAGAAATTCTTCCCTGTGTGGGTGATGAGGAACTGTAGGAGGTTGCTCAGAGAAGCTGTGGATGCCCCATCCTTTGAAGTGTTCCAGGCCAGGTTGGATGGGTCTTTGAGCTGCCTGGTCTAGTGGAAGCTGGCTTTGCCCATGGCAGGGAGTTTGGAACCCATGATCTTCAAGGTCACTTCCAACCCAAATCATTCTATAATTTTATGATTCTCCATGTGATTTCTATTAAAGAGAGGTCCTCTTCATTGTAGCCACACTTTAAGTGATGGAAAACTGTGGTGAGGTCAGAAAATGGTGAGTTAAGCTCACCTGATCAATGCTGCATTGGGAGGGAATGGGATAGAGGCATTGAAACCATCAGGGATAACTATGAGCTATGTGAGGAGTACCTGACTCCGTCCTGTTTGGTACCACCTTTTCTCTGTCTTCAACAGAGATGATGGGTGCAGGGTGTGCCAGCACAGCTGCTGAAGAACAGACACGCAGCAAATGCAGCAACGATGATGTGGGTGTGGGTTGAGAGGGTAGGTGTTGAGCTGTGTCCACATCCCATATGTTACACTGAAGAGTGCACTTTCCCCAGATGTGTTCTAGGGCTGTGCTGGTGAAGTGCACGAGAAATGTGCAGTCAATGCTATCCATGCAGGAGTGACCATCTGTGCGGGCTAGGTGAGCCCCTTTCCTCCCTCCACTGACAGGAGAACTCTGTGTGCCACCCTGCCCACACCATGTGCCAGGACTGTGCCTGTTACTCCTGCCACCAGCCCTCCCTGCCCCAGGAGCTGGCTGCCCCCAGCAGCACGACTTCTGAGGTTGTTCTTGTGTATGTGGTGTGTTGTGTGCGCATGTCTTTGTGAAGCCTGGTTACCAGAGCGTGAGCTGGGTTACACACTGTAGGCACTACAGGTTCTGCAGGGGCAGAGCAGGCAGCCTATGCAGCTGAAAGAGCTTGTCAGAGTTCTTTCAGAGCTTGCCCCTTTTTGTGTTTAGTTTGTGGCGGATGGCGTTTTTAGGACTGCTGGAGAAAAATTTTACTGTAAAGCGGCCTGACCATGACTTTTAGATGATTAGCTCTCACTTCAAATGCAGAAGCTGCTTTTAGCATGGGCCGTTCCTGTTTGTAATTTCCCTCATCTGTTCTGCAGCATTTTGGGACTGCTCGAGCCTGCCAAGAGCAGCATCATCCCACTGCTGAACTGGTTCTCTTCTGAAGGCTTTTGCTTCTCACTGTCTGGGAAATCTTTGAAATGGATGAGTTTTCACTGCACAGTCTTGTTTTTTAAATGATTTTTCAGGGAAATTATCTTTAGTCCAAAAGCTGACTTTCCTATTTTGCTGATCCCTCAAATTTAATATTTATTACAAATGTGTCTCACAAGTGAATAATAGTCTTCTAAGCAGTAAAATTCTTGAAATCATACAAAAATCTTTCTTCAAATAACACATGGATGGACAAAGAAGTTAAAAGGGGTGTGATCTTTGCTTAATAACAGTGTCCTTAGTGGTAAATCATACTGAGAAAGCAAGTAACATGTAATAGGCACAAAGGAAAGAAAAATCAAAATTCCATCATCCAAAATCTAGAGTAATTTTCCAGAATTATGGAAACAGTCTCGTCCTTTGGTTCTTCCAGAAATTTTCACTGGGAAGAAGGTGTAATCATATAGCTCTGGTCCATGCTATATCCATATATGTCCATTGGCATTGGACAGTAGTGTGTCCTGCACAATATGTTAAATGCCATTATTAGTCCACAGAATTGCAACTCTTAATTTGTTGCATACTTTTAGGAAGTGGGAATAAAGACAAGCTTCTTTGAGTGTTTCTTACCAGGGATTTTTTTTTTCCTGGTGACATACTGGTAGCTTCTAAAATACATTTTAATTTAAAGATCTCAAGGTCCTCTCACAAACATTTGGTGCATTTCTTTTTTTATCACAGATGCTCTGGGTTTATTGCTGGATGTCTCTGGGAAAAAAAAAAAATCAAGAAAACAAACCAGACAATTAAAGATTGTTTCATCACACTTCTTTGAGAAAGCTCATTCCAAGGGTCTGTTGGCAAGAAGATTGAGGTTTTTGCACTGCAGACAAGATGTGGTTTTGGTTTTTTGGTTGTTTTTTTCCTTTAGAGGCATATGGGACTCTATTTTCAGAGTTAACGGTCCCTACAGGGGGCAAATTTTTCATAAGCATGCTGCATGCAGAAAAGCCCTGATTTATAAGGCCAGATTTAGTAAATCTGGTCAACTTGTGTGTTGTGAACATTCCTACTATTTGGACTAAAATTACTGAATTAAAGCATATGTCTAGACTGCAGGAAAACTGCCCTTGGTCTTTGTCTTTTAGTCACCAGAGGTGAGGACCAGATGAAGAAGTGTGGCTCTGTTATGGCCCAGGTTTTCTTCCCATATATTTGAAATATTAATCCGAATCAAAGAGCGGGGTGGTACTTTTAAACCTTATCCTGGAGCAACAGGTCTCCTGAATTTGTGGAATAGTGATAACTGTCTTATCCTCTGTCTGATGGATGACATAACCACTTGAATATGCTTTCTGTTTGTAGAAAGTGCTATTACAAATTAAATAACCCTGCTTCCCTCACTTCCCTCTGCTGGAATCTATCCTAGTATTTTGAAGCAAAGTATTTTCAGATTAATTTCTTGACTCTTTCTCTCTCTGTCTCTCGGCAGCTCCTAGACTGTTTTGTCATCCCAGTGGTGATACTGCTCTCCTGGTTCTTCTTACTGGTACGATACAAGGCAGTGCATTTCATTGGGATTGTGGTCTGCATTCTGGGCATGGGCTGCATGGCAGGAGCAGATGTCCTTGTTGGGAGACAGCAAGGAGCAGGTAAGTAAGGGTGGATGGATTGTGTGGCCAAGTTCTGCTCAGAGATCCATTGACCAAAATGTGTCAGATTGGGGTCAAAAAGAGGGGAAATTTGGCAAGGAACCCTGTGCTTTCATGTATTCAAAGCACTGCACCATTCAAAGTTGCCTCTGTCAGAAGGGACAGAGAACAAAAATGGGTCAGCACTTACAAGGCAGCACTGCTGCAAACAGACTTTGTGGGCCCTGCAACACAGGTTACCCTCTGAACAAACTGGGCGGGACGAGCTAAATATTTGTAGTCGCCTTCTCTTTTGGCTTAGTTGCTTAACTGCAAACCTCAGTTGCTTCCTTTTCAAATGAGCTACATCTCTTTAGTCATAAGCACCTCTTCTGTCCTTTGTGTGCAGTTCTCCTCAACTTAATTCACTTTTTCTACAGAGGTGGGGTCACTGGGGAGGTGGTAACAGTCACTGTACCTATATACTACTGATTCAGTTTTGCACAGTCTCAGAGTAAAGGTTTGGGATTTGCCTACATCTTTGTTGAAAAGAACCTTCTTGTGTGTAAAATGTTCTCTTTTTTTTTGTTCTAATGTGTGGCATCATATTAATAACGTGTGTGTAGCTATTAATGCAGACTAGACAGAGTTAGATTTCATCGATCAACTTCCCCTGTCACATTGATTTCTCTAGTGCCAACCCAAATGATGTGGGAAGGCTGGAAATTCTTTTCAAAGATTGTCAATTAGGCACAGTTTTCATTCTTAATTAAAAGCACTGAATTGTGAGCTGCACATAATACACCGGGATTTAAAATTCTTGACTCAGCTTTCTGAATACAAATGCAAGTGCTATAAGAACTGCATTTACCAGGATGCTACTAAATAAAACAACAGTTTGTGACAGTACTTGCCACATCTCCCTGCCCCCTTTTTTCCCTGTCCTTTATCTTCAATGAAGACTTTTAATTCATTGGTGTCATTCAAATATAGCCCTGCCCCAGCTGAAAAGGAAGGAATATACTCTGTACTATTTAATCGACCACCCAAAGCTGTATTGGGAATGATTGATTTCAGAGGGTTTGAGATTTTGACCCTGGGTTCCAGAAGAAACATCCTGTCCCAGTAATCTGTGAGATTTTGACCCTGGGTTCCAGAAGAAACATCCTGTCCCAGTAATCTGTAGAGTAACATGCTAGAGTGGATAAGTTATGAATTCAGCAGGAGCATGTGGGGCATTGGACCTCAGCAGAGAAGGAACAGATTGAAGAATACTGACACTTTCCCATCCAACTGCAATGATATTTGCTATATTCGTTATTAAAGCACAGGTATAGTTGTTAGGTAAATTTGTCCAGAAAAATCTGTTAACTTGCATTATTGCCTCTCAATTTAGACCTACACATGAAACACTGTGTAAAACTGTCCATGCTTATTGCGACACAGAGACACTGCAGCTTTTTTTTTTTTAAGTGGCAAGATGATGCTTTTAATGATATCTTTAACAGAGGAAAAAAGATTGGTTTAATTTCTCTGAAAGGGTAAAACTACATATTAAAATTTTAGAAATTAAAAGAAACATTGGCAGAAAAGCAAATTATTGAAAGTCTTCATTAAAGAATTCTACACCATTTATAGGGTATTTCCTAGGACTAGGCAAACTAAGGAATGGAAGACACCAAAGCAATGATGCTTTATTAGTCCTCAGTATACTTCTCTGTTTATTTTATATTGTAGGGGACAAGATCTGTTGACACCTGTGTGCCACTGTTGACTGCAGTACTTACTGTATTACAGGAGCCATAAGGCTCTGCTAGGCACCTACTGCATAAGGCAACTTAGCCTGCCAACTCTTACAGTAAGGGAATGTGATTTTAAAATGCATCACTGAGATGTATTTTCCAAACTATCTGCAGGAATTAGGTATAATGTGCACAGATGGTCTCAATTTTCAATAAATATATGGTAGTTTACTTATTTTTATTGTATCCTGGATGATGTTCTGCACATTACTCAATAGGAAAAGCAATTGCTATCAAGTACTTAGCGCTCTATCACCTTACATGCCAAGTATATCTTAAAATAACACCTTTCTGAGCTAACACTCATGGGTTACCTTGGTACTTGTGCTAATACACAAGAGATCTAAGCTGCAGAGGTCTGAGTGTTTCATCCAGATTTGTCAAAGCACTTCACAGCTTCAGCTTACCACAGTCTCTGGAAACCAATCACGTCAGTCCTGTTAATATGTATATGAGTGTATATTCAGTCTAAAATGGGACACCCTGGGACTAATTTTAGGTATTATGATCATTAGTAATTACAAACAAAAGCAAAGAGAAACACTTCCTAGTGACAGGGGTTATGGTAAAAATGTGACAAGGAGGCCTGGTGAGAGTGTAAAAAGAAATCATGTCAGAACACAGTTCGTATTTTAATTATTTGTGTTACACTGTAGTGCTATAACTAGTTCCCAAAACATTAAGTCCTCTCTGGAATATATGACTTCTGTTTCCAGAGAACATTAAATATGCTAACAATGATTAATGCAAAGCTTGCTTTATCAGGCTATTTCTTTTGTTTCTTCTGAAGAATGACTTACACCATTAAATTGGTCAAATACAAATTTATTAACCTAAAAGTCTTTAGAATGCCTCTAGTCTGTTGACACATATTTCTTTAGTAATGAAACAGTAGATGAATGAGGATTTTACATCCCTGAAAATACATCTACAGGGATATTTCAGTCTTGGGGGAAAGTTCCAAAGTCTCAGCCTCTTGAGGAAGCAAAAAAAAGGCATTTGGCAAACAGTAGGAGAGTAATTGCTAGGAAAGAAAGCAAAATTATAGTTTACAACATTTTTATGCCTGTATATAAAGTTTTGATGTACTAACTTCTTGAGTACCATGTATGACACTAGTAACTGCATCTCAAAAAGAAATAAACAGAAAATAAGCCTATATAAGCAATGGAGAAATGTGAGAAAGCCATTCAAGGACGTAAAATGGCTTCAGAATGAAGAGACTGTAGGCAGACCATGACTTTCCATCTCTCAGGCAAGGAAGAGATAGAATAGGATAAAAGTATATGAAGTCTTTGTCTGTATAGAGAGTGTCATTACAGAGTGATTCTTAAATATTTCCCACAGTCATAAAATTATGGGATGACCAATATAGTTTTGAGGTATCCAGGTAAACAGTTGAAAACGTGAAGTACTTCTAATAGTATGCCAAAAATATACAGACTTTATGCAAATTAATAAAGAACCCCTCAAGATCTATTGTTTGATGGTCTAATGCAATTTCCATCTCAGAAAAGACCTGATCTACTGAGAACTGGCTGATGACAGTCTCTCTGTGCTTCCCTGTTTATTTAAGCTCTCCTCAGCCCCCCTGTGCTGCTGAGTACCAGAGGAGGTTTCAGTGCCAGAGTATGTTACTCTGAACAGATCTTGGCTCCCTCTTCTGGGAAAGCCCTGAAGGTTGAGGCTCATACTCAGCATGAGTGCACTTTGGGGAGAGTCATCACGGGGTGGTGCTTGAGGCCATCCCATATATGTGAAAACGCTCAGCCTCTGAGCTGCCTCTGGTTCACAGATGCAAAAGGATGATATTTTTGTCCCAGCAGTTCACCACAACCAAGCGCTAAGGTCAAAAGCTTTTTCAGCAACACTTCCCAGAAGTGTCAGAGAGTAGCTGCAATAAATACCAAATGGGTGAGCTCAGTGAGGAATCATTGGAGCCACTGTGAAATATGAAATGCATCAGGGATATGAAGAGGTTTTGTAAAGTGCTGATGCTTATTTTAAATTGCATCTATGACTGATTGCCAAAGAAAAAACCAAACCAAACCCAAATAAAAGACAATCTAATCTTAAAGAGAAATGGTCGATTCTAAGTATGTTGTCAGTAAAGAAACATACAAAATTGAGAGGCTGGATGAGTATGTGGAAGAGAGATCTAGTAATATTTGCCAAATACACAGAAGCCACATCTCATCTGAGCTGAAAAATGTTGGAAACTAAGAGAGTATTACTGGGAATATTTTAAACTTCACTCCATTCTTATTTATCCCTATACAACTTATACTTTTCTGATGCTTATAGCCAATGGTGGAGACAGGATACTGGATTAATGGACTCTTGGTCTTTCCTTGTACAACCATTTTTATTGCCATAAATTTATTTTCAGTAGAAATTTCAGAGCTGTAATTTGGAATGAAAACTGAAGGTTTAAAAGAAATCCCTAAAGAAAAATGTTGAAAAGAAAATTTTTAACCATTCAAGTTTTTAGCTTCCAGTTTTATTTACCACAGTGTATATTTTACAAACCAGTAATAATAAAACTTAAAAAGGCAGGAACACGAAAAAAATAAATAAAGATATTTTAAAAGAAATCAAGGCTTCTTTAAAAAAAGTACAGTTTAGTACTCTGACATTTCTACGGAAGCTTTTCAAAGAGAATTTCATTATGTCCAGGCTTTCAGAATATGGTTCGGCAGCAATATTTGACAGTTTTGTGAAGCTGTAGCTCTTGTAGAAATCATTTAACAAGCCATATGTGCAGAGGGAATGGCATGCATCAGTTTGCAAAGCTAGGGCCTCAGTTTTCAAGCTAAAACTTGATCTTGATCAAATCTCCCTGCAGCTCTCCCTGACACCCAATAATAAAGACTTAAAAAGATTTCAAACAGTCTTTGCTAAAAACAATGTTTTAGTAATTCTATATACCTGGAGGTACTGAAAATACATCTTGGTGTTCATTACATGCACTAGGTACTGGTATGTTAATTGAACCTCTTTTAAAAATCTGTCATTATAATCACCCTGTCTACACCCCATCCTTCCTCCTCCCTTTCTTGTCAAACAGCTTCATGTGAGAATGAGGTCAATATTGGGGTTGCAATGATTTCTTCACTCATTTCACAGGTACACAGAATTTTTCACTTGGTCTTACATCTAAGTCCTGGACATCTTTCGGTCTGGTTAGATTTCAAGATGAGATACAAACTGCTCTATAGAGCTGAGTCACATTCTGTCTGAAAAAATAAAGGAGTAATAATAAAATAAAAAGGATTAGTCTCTGAAGAGTGCCTTGGTTTCTATAATTTTTACAAGTTTTTCAGAATTTTTTTATTCTTTTTTTTTCTACATCAAGTAATATCCTCACCCTTTGCCTCTGCTAGATTTGCTGGTGTATTGAATGAAAACTCTTAAAATGACAGCATTTTAAGCATTTATTGCCCCAGATGTGGGCTACTTAGTGACTGAGGATTGAAATCTATAGGGAAGAACTTGCAATGGTTCTAGACAAGAGATGGTTGTTTTAAGACATTCTGATTTTTCCTGTTTATCCTAGGTGAAAATAAACTGATAGGGGATCTCTTAGTACTGGGTGGAGCAACACTATACGGCATCTCGAACGTCTGTGAGGAGTATATCGTCCGAAATCTGAGTCGAGTGGAATTTCTGGGAATGATCGGACTCTTTGGCTCCTTCTTCAGTGGAATTCAGCTGTAAGTGAGCGGGTTAAAGTTCCAAGGTCATTCAAATAATTGCAGCTGTGGCCTCTGTTGAGGTACTCTAACCCCCTCCTCTGAGGTAGCCGTTTCCTGAGGAGAGTCGGTGTCCCCTAATTCAGGAGTTTGCATTGCTTTTCATATTTCAAATCAGTGCATTTGAATAATAACACAAATTTGTACCTAAGTACTCTAATTCAAGGACCAGTGTCCTTTAGAAGTCACATGGGAAGCGAGAAGACACACCCTAGCACCTTGTTACTGGAAGACAACCTGATAGATACTTCATGTGCCTGTCTAACCTGTGCATAACAAAATCTACAATTTCCTCTCGTTCTATTTTATACCTTTAAATGGTCACTTAAATTTCTAAATGGGTTGAAAACATTTTCAGTCAGAAGGTATTTAAGTGGTTGGCTCATTCTGTGTAACTATATTATAATATGGAAGAAATAAAGAAAAAGCCTTTAAGAAACTGGCATTTCCACTTCAAAACATATAGCACTCAGGTGATTGTTGCATGGATTTCAGGATTTACTGAGTCCTGTTTATATCCACATGCACCTAATCAGCATCTCACCCACAAGTCTAATAGTTAGAAGGTGCTTTCCAGTGTTGTAGTACTGTGACTGATGTTAAAGTAACCATGCAAGATTGCTGCATTGTATGCAGGTCTGTCACTGGTGCTTGTCAGACAGAATTACTTTTGATTATTAGTCCAAAACAAATTGCTTCCCTACACTACTGAGCTACTGAGCTTCTAAGAACAGAGACAAATTGAAAAAAAATGACCCATCAATTTCCACTTAATTATTTCTGTTTCATTAGCTAGAAAGCTTACTATATTTATGTGGGATTTGAACAAGTGTCTTAAAATTATTTATATTAACTAGCTGCCATAGAAGCAGTTCCCTTTTTAAAAATACAGCATTTAAGAGCACGTAAATGTGTCTAGTACCTTTGGCTAAAACATTTTTTTTAATGTATTTGTAGTAAGTAGATACTAACTGATTCTGAGGGCATCAAAGCAATGGCCTTGTCTTGCTCTGTGCGTGTAAACTGTCATGTACATGTCTGTTATTCCGGAATTTAATTGTAGTGCTATCACTCCCTCTTGACCCAAGCAGTTAGTCACAGTTCAGGGTCTGTGAGCTGTTTTGCTGGGGAGAAGTTGGTGCTGGAACAAGGGATCTTTGTACACAGGAAACACAACTGAAAGGAAACAACAAGAAACCATTCCTTTGCTGGAAGCCTTAAGTTTTTACTATTCAACCTTTGGTCCAAGAGTTCTCACCAACAGGTTTTTCTCCACTAGCCTCTGCAGCTTTTTGTTGCCTGTGGTTTTTTGTGTTACTTTCTGGAGACCCGACCACATTTAGCTCATATGTGTACCTTTTTCTTACCTTTTCCTGTAATGAATAGTGGAACTCACATAGTTGTGTGTTGACAAAGGTTTAATCTGACTAAATATACTAATTATTTCAAAGAGAAGCCAGCTTCTCATGTTAAAATTGCTGAAACACTACTTTGAAACACTACTGGCCACTTCAGTGCAATATAAAATTAAATCCTATGAACTGACATAGTCTGGGAAAGGAATGTCTCAGGAGTAGGGCCATTTCCAAGCATGCTAGACACAGCAGTGGTCAAAGTTTGCTTGGCATCTATGAAATGGATTGAGGATGGGGTACCCCTGGAGATGTCTCAGGTTCATAGGTTTTACAGAGAGCAGTACAATTCTGAAGAAGAGAAAGTATTGAAAAGTATATATGTCAGTGCTGAATGTAGAAAAGACAAAACTATATCCACAAGTGAATGTCCCTTTTATTGACATGCACTGATCTCAAGATAATAGAGGAGCAAAAGCTGTGGTATTTGCCTTTTATTCTGTGTGTATTTACAAATATCTTCCTAAGTGTAGGTGACTCATGTTAGTGCATGCTTCAGCTATAGTACAGGGCTATGTCACTGTCGTTGTTGCTGGGACGGACTCGATAAAGAGCAGAGATCGGAAGAG
>JAWWMO010000121.1:65349683-65385435 GCA_035047845.1 Dendrocincla fuliginosa | reverse complement strand
CTGTACAAACTCATCCAAGTTTGTTATCTGCTGCTTTTGCTGAGTTCTCTCAGTCTCTGCAAGCTGTTTACCTTTACAGGTACAGAGCAGTCTGGCCAAGGTCAGATTCTTCTTGCTCTGTCAAGAAATCCACAGACCTGTTTCCCACATGTCACCAAGAGGACTTCAAACAAGTAGACTCTTGTTGTCTAGAACAGTTTTGTATAAAATAAACAAAGCAAATGCCTGTTTTGCAGCAAATGAAGGGCTAAGGTGTCAGGGCAAAGAGTGAATTAAAGAGTTGGCTAACTGATACCAACATAGCATGGAAAAACTGCTCAAAGACAGAATTTTATCTTTAAGCAGCAAAGGTATTTATTGTATACAATGTTGGAGAGCTACTGATTCGCATCGGACAAAATAGTTCTGAAGTTCCAGTATAGACTTAGGGGGTTTATACAGTTTTCAAGAGGGGGACACAACATTTCTACATACATATTCACTAGGTCTTGTCATCTAATTATAATATTCATGCTAGGGGTTTGGGTGGATCTTGAGGCGGAGACATCTTTTGGGGAGAATTTCTTGGAGGTGCACACCAAAAGGATGAATCGCAATGGACACAAGTTGCAATGTGAGAAACTGATTAAATATCAGGAGAAAAAATTAATCAAACAATGGAACAGGTTGCCCAGCATGACAACCAGAATTTGCTTCCTGGACCAAGAGATATTGCAGTTTGTTTTCATTATATTCTTCAGGAACTGCTGATAAAAGAGACATATGCATTATGCATGCAAAGACAAGTATAATTTAGTTATTTTTCAGACAAAATAGACTTATTATTCTATAAACAGTATTCTATTTGCCACATATCAGCAGCAAGCAAATTAGAATTCCCATGATGCAACTCTCTAGACTAGATTAATCTGGAAGCTGCTGAGTTCCTGCAGTGTTACTATTAGACTTGGTCTTCCAGATGCCACCTTTTGTACTAGGTAGTTTGTTTTTCAATCTGTGTAATTCCATGTTTTATACTTGCTTAAAATAGTGTCTAGAACAGCATGCAGAGTTCTGCACAGCAGGATTTATCTGGAAATCACAGATCAGAGAAAATGGTTCCCTGAGTGAAGACCTAGCTTGTGAGATATCTTATTTACAAGGGTCTCTTTGCTGGGATTGGAAAGAGCTGACTTGTTGCCACATCAGAATTTTATGGATCTGGGATTTTGATTTTAATGTTCAATGCAAGATTTACAAGATATTGAAAGTGGATTTTTGCAGGTTTGCCCATCCTTTGCTTTGTTTCCTGACTTTCATTATTGTGACTATTTGTTTTCCCTCAGTGTGTAAAAATCACAGCATCCTTCCCAAAGCCAGCCTGTGATATCTATTTATTTTACACTGCAGAGCTGGTCTGAAGTGTGGCTAACCCAGATAGATACATTATTAATCATTAAAGTTTGAAAAACTTTCAGAATATTAAGTCCAAAGAGTACAAGAGGACTGAACATTTATAGGGATGGGCACGTAGAGCAGGTATATAGAGAGCTGCAAATAAACCATTGGAAATTGTATGCTATCACATCTCATTACTGCCCTGAAGATCTTTCTAATACACAGGCACTGGGATAATGCCAGAGTGAATTAACAAAGTCTTATTGCATTTTGTTCCTACAGAGATTTTTTGTTATAGGGTTATTTATGTTGTTTTGCCCAGCTTTTGAATTGAATGAGTGGAAGTAATTTCACTTCTGTTCTCTTCCATCAAATTTTGCCTTCTCTTCTCTTCTAGTGCAATCATGGAACACAAAGAGCTGTTGAAAGTTCCCTGGGATTGGCAAATAGGTAAGAAAACACTTTACCTCATTGAAGATAGTTGCTGAAGGAGTCATGGAGACAAACTGTTTGGGGAGGCAGGCATGAAGTTTCAGAGGAACCAATGTTTGTGCCTTCTCTGCCAGTTACTGCCAAAGGTTGAACCATGTGCCTCATAATCGTTCTTAAAGGATCTGTCCTCTCGTTGCCGCATTATGCCCTCCTTGTACCATTAGGTTAAGCATATGAATGCTATGAGATAATTATTCAGACAGCCATGAAGTAAAACAATAAGGGGGTTCTAGCTCTAAGATTCACTGCAACACTGGGACAAATAAATGAGGTAGCCAGTAAGAGCCAGACCTTCTCAATGAATGCCAAGGAAAGAAAATGGAACCTAAAAAAAACCCTGAAAAAAGTACTTGCAGTGCATATTATACCTATTTCTGGGGGGAGCATTTCTGTATGGAAATGGTTAATTGCTTTCCAAATAGTCTTGGTGGAATATAGCAGATGTGTCCTGTAGATGAGTTTAGGGAGCATCATGCCCAATGAAGTTGTTATGGTGTTCTGCCAGGCAGGGGATTGTATTTTCCCATTTCAGTGTGGAAGCTGAGTTTATGATCTAAGACTCCCTTCTAATTAGTCTAATGAATTATTTGGTTTAAAAGCAAATCAATGTTTAGGAGAGTCTTTCACTATTTATGACAATGGAAGAAGCAAGAGAGTACTTGTACTATTGAGCTGATTGATAGCAGGGGATTCAAGCTTTGGCAACCCATTGACAGTAGCTTGTTACCTAGTTTCAGACTGAACATCAAAATGATAGCACAGAAGTGTGCAAAAGCAACTGATCATGGGGAGTCCCTGAGGAGAGGGGATACAAGTTGTGGAATACAGTTGTTTTCTTTAAACTTAGTTCACAATTTCCTCTTATTATCATTAACCTTAATAAAAACAGCACATCTTTCACAAAACACTGCACCTAGTGGTTGTGGAAATTTGATGGTTGAGCTGTAAAGCTAAGTGACAAATCAATTTAAAGTATCCAGGGAGAAACACACTCAACTGTGTACTATGAGTATATTGGCCTTCTTTAATCTGAAATAATTAGCATAATTGCATCAGTGTTTGTTTATATTTCATGATAAGGAGCTCAGGGATATAATTAATCTGGTACTGATGGAACTAGCAGTGGTCAGAGTGAATCAATCTACTATCCGTGTAAATGTCATATATACTTCCAGGAGAGTTCTGTTCTAAATCAGTATCAGTGAAATGTGCTATTAAAATATGGTTTTACTTCATCTGTGATGTCATCAAAATGTCATTGAAAGTTACTCACTAATTCTGAAGAGTCCTTATGATTCATAAGACTGATATCATCTTAGCAAAAGCATCATAGATGTGTACTGGTTTTGTTAGGGCAGTAATTGGAAATGCAGTGTAGTTGAACATGGATTAAATGGTGACAGTTCTGTGTAGTTCTGTGTTATTCCCTGGCTTCCGCTGCACTTGGTGTACTTTCCATTGCACTGGCAGTGATACAAGGTTGTCAAGTAGTGATTGACAAGTCTGTGTCAGGAAGTTCACAGCCTTGCCCTGGGTAGTTATCCACTGTGACAGACTCAAACCTGCAGTCCAGCAGAGTTAAATCACCAGCCTTCTGAATGGTGATGATAAAGTCACAGCAGGCAACCTAATAAATAACTCAAGGTGGCCTGTTGTTGCCATCTGCCATAATTGTGCTTTTAAGAACGGGTGAGCTACCTTTCAACTGATGCAAATGATTTTAGAATATATAGATCTAAAGCCAATCTGTTGTGTCTATCATGTTTAAAATAGGTTGTGGTCCTCCTGGTTTTAATTTTGGAAATTCCCCTGATACATATCATCATCTTCACACTTAGTATGAATCAGTGCAGCTCTGTTTGAATCCTTGAAGGTTTAAGTGTTAATACTTGCTGACAACCTGAGTGAAAGGAAAATGGTTATCCTGTTCTTACTGAGTGGTTTCATGTGAGACCGTAACATGTTTTGTAGTGACAGATGAAATAGTAACAAATAAACTCACATGAGTTTTATTTAAGAGAAAAGCCAGTTTGAATCTCAAAGGAAGTGCCCTTTGTTACAGGGGGTTTGAATATTTCTGAATGGTCTTTATTCCAAGACAGTATGAAAAATAATAACTAATTCCATTTCATGCAAATTAAATGATTGCTTTGGGAGTGAAAACACAAAGGCAACATTCAACCAGCATGCTCAATAACTAAATGAGAAGTTCTCAAGGCGCGTTGGTCTTGGTGGTACTTGGGCTATTTTCAAATACTCCCTGAAGGCAGATCCTGCCCATCTGTGTGAAGATACCTAGTCTTCAGATAAATGGAGAAATATGGAGGGACTGGGTCTTGTTCAGTCTGTAGAAGAGAAGTTACCCACAGGGAGGTTATCAAAAGAACAGAGCCAAGGTCTTCAGAGCAGTGCATGGCAGGAGGATGAGAAATAACAGAGAGAAGCTGAAATGAGACATTCAGCCTGGATAAAAGGAAAATCATCTTCACATTGAGGACAAGGCAGGCAGCAGAGCAGGTTGCCCAGAGGTGTTCTGGAATCTTCAGGCTCAGAGTCTTTAAGACCAGGCTGGGCAAAGTCCTGAGAAATATGGTCTGATTTCACAACTGAGCCTGGTTTGAGCTAGAAAGCTCTGAGTTCCGTTCCATCCTGAATCAGCCCATGAACCTATCATTCTAAGTGCCTAGTTCAAACAGTTGCAAGAAATTCACACCCAGCCAGGCAAAACTGTTGACCTTACCCATCAGGGTTAACACAGACAGATAAGATGGAATCCTTTCTACCAAATTCAGATAGCTGGATGTGAGCTTCTGACTCCCTTTACCATCCACAACAATAAACAGGCATGATGCAAATCACCCTGTTGGTGTCTAAAAGAGGTTGAGCAGTCTGCACTCTGAAATTTCCCAGCCACTTCACTGACCACCAGCCCACAGTATGTGTCCAGAGTTAGGTGTAAGGAAACCCACCCACAGCTGCCTTCAGTTCAGGACAATGCCAATCACACCTGAAAGAACACAGTTACAAATGATGAGCTTCTCAGGGTTTAACACAGACCGGCTGATAAGCAGATCATTACAAAAGCACCTCCCAACTTGCCAGGTTGGTTCCTTCCAGGGCCTGCTACAGACAATTGGCGCTGGTGACTCAGTGCCTGGTTGGACACAGCCCCCAGTGTCCGGAACTGCAGCACTCATGGCAATTCCTAAGGCTCCCATTTGCACTGCGTGGGCACCTGAGGAGACTGAGGCTTCAAACCTTTGACTTGAAACATATTTTTAGTCTGAAAAGTGGCCCTGTAAGAGGCAATATCTGAAAATTATATTATGTTATTTTCAGTTTGCTTATTGTCACTGCTAAATGTCACCCAGTTGGTGGACATTACGTGTGTTTTTAAGCTGTAAATTAAAGGCCACTTTATATTTGCCTCTGATAGGACAGCTACAGTTTAAGCAATTTTTCACTGGAACTGAAATGCCCTTTGGAAAAGCAGCCTGTGAAGTACATGTAGTTGGCTGTCAAATAATGTGAACACCAAAGCAGTACCATAAAATTACCTTGTTAGTTGTGTGCATAAGCCAGCAAAGCACCTGAATATGCATGTTAAATCCAGGCTACTGGAGACTTGGTGGACCAGCTGGTGATTTGCAGACTGTAGTTTGACAATGCTAACTTTGGATCCAGAATGGCTTTTGTGCCTGGAAGAAAAACTGACTTAATGCTCCAGTATGCAAACAATTTCCCATTGACCAAAGCTATGCTCCATTTGATGCAATCATTTGCCTTCTACAGAAGAATTGCAGAGTTTGCATAAAGCAACTTTCAAGCACTGCCTAATACTTAATTCTGTTCTTACCACTATACAGTACACACCTTAGAAATTTGGTGCCTATTAGTAAAATCAGTTCTTACCATGACTGTCTATATTCTGAATATAAACACAAATTTGTTATCATGCTGTAACATATATGGACACTGATGGTTTGTGACTGCTGTATTTGTTTCAGTTGAATGTACACTTCAGTTCAGATGCCTCTAAGGGACTCAAACTATCACAGCTGATTTTGTCCTTTAGATAGCGTATTTAAAGAGTTTTTAACTAACTGGACTTGCATTCTGATACAAATTATATGGGCTTTATTTTTTTCACCTTTCTGATCCCTTTCACAACTTTAGCAATCAGATTTTCTACAACTTTTAGTCAATAACATCATGTTCTGAAGAGCTGGCATGAGTCTAAATTTAGGATCATGCACATATCAGCTGGGAATTCTGTAGCATACGGCAACCTAAGAAATATAATTTGCATGAGAGCAGACGAATAAAGTGTTTGCTGGGTTTTTAACTTCATATTGATTAATTTGCCTTGGGATTTATCAAGTAATAACTGAAGCAATGAATTCTTTCCCAGTCAGTTATTTTGGTTTTTAAATTAATTTAGATTTTTACTGTAATGTATTTTTATTATATTAGTGTCTAACAATCTAATTTGTGTGAGGCACTCTGTAAACACGTAACAGGAAAAGTCTTAGCTCTGGAAAGTTTTATTAAGGAAGGCATACAAAAAGGGATAGAGGAACTGAGGTGCAAAACTACAAAGTTATTTTTCAATTTTGGCAGCAAAATAGCACTAGAACCTCTGACACTTCAGTGCTGCCCTCATGCATTCATCCATTTGCTTATTAACTCCTCTGCAAATAATTTTGCATTCACTTTTTGAGTCCATTCCCAGAAAATACTGGGTCCTCCATCCAGCTCATCTGAACTCGGGGTTGGGGACATTCAGCTCCTTAAGAGACTAAATTTGTTATGTCTAAATGCATCATTTTGTCCCTAATTTATGTTGGACATGAGATAGTCACTAGTAGTATAAGAGACCAATTTAAAACAACACCGCTGTTATAGAGACCACAAAGGACCTCATGCTGATATGGTTTTCCTGCTCCATAAATGTTTATCTTATTCATTTGAATGTTTCTTTGAAAAAGCATTATTCTTTCTTTTCTAGAACACACAACTTTCTTCCTCCCAACACAAGTCATTTCTGCAGGCTGTGAAAGATCACTCTTCTTCATGTTTCTCTTCTGCAGGCTTGCTGTACGTTGGCTTCAGCGCCTGTATGTTTGGCCTCTACAGCTTTATGCCAGTGGTCATAAAGAAAACCAGTGCTACTGCAGTCAACCTCTCCCTACTCACAGCTGATCTGTACAGCCTCTTCTGTGGATTATTCCTCTTCCATTACAAGGTATGTGAAAATGAGACATGTGCTTAATGGGTTATAGCAGTATGCATGAAAAAACATCGATGCAGAACAAGGAAGCAAAAGAAGCCTCCAAGCTTTGCTAGGTGTAAGCAGTAAAAATGCAGATGATTTTTCTACTTCAGGCTCCCTGCACCAAAACCAATTTTATTTGATGATTCCAATCTTTAAAGAGAGCTCATTTGGTTTTTTTGTTACAAGCTTTGAGTAGCTATTCGTCATTTCTTCTTTCTTATCAATGGCTGTGAACAGACCTAACGTGGCAGCACGAAGAGAAGGACTCTTTCAAAATTACGACAGATTTTTTTTATTTTTTTTTAACCTGGGAACAAGATTGTTTCATTCATACTGATTCTGAATTTATAACTAAACTGTTCATAAATGACACCTTTCTTGTCAACCAAACCGATGACTTGCCTGTTACTGTAAATGCCAAAATATGCAGCAGAATTGGGTTGAAGTTGAACTTTGACCTCCCAGGTCCTCTAATATTCAAAATACCATGGTGTACAGGACCACATTTTTCCTCTAGTTACAGGGAATGGCATTTCATTATTCACAAGTGTCCCCCCACAGTGTCCATCATACGAAAGTAGTATCAGGACCCTGAAAGGGATTGCTTTGTGCCATCGTTTATTCAAAGGAGGAAGGTTACTTTAAAGCTAAAATTGAGACCCAAAGAAGTGTAAGGTAAATAAAAGCCTTAAAATTCCAAGTATCTAGCCAATTCAAATCAGCTTTTGCAGTAATAGTGGTATCTCAATGAATCAGAGTGAGACTGTGAAAGTTCAAACACAAAATTGTTTTTCACTATTGTGTTTTATTTTGGTTTTATGGCTTTAAGAATTTTGCAGACAGAAGAGAAGCAAGAATAAAAACAAAACATTGACTGAAAACACAATGTAGAGTTTGTCTTCTGCTTTGCAGCCATGTCTCATGGTGATTTCGTTTCACATTCTTTCTACCTCACACTTCAAACCCAAAGTGTTTGACATTAGGTGTTAGCTGAAAATTGTTATTTCCCATTAATAGCATTATTTGATACCCATAGACAACTATATTTAGTGGTGTTAGCCCACTGTTTCTAAGAAAAATGATGATATTACACAGTAAAAGACAGGGAAATTAATTTCTGAGAACAGTGGTGGTGTTGTACTAACAAAATCAAACTCTGTTAGAGGGAGAGACTCAATAGGCAGCAGAGGTAGGACAGCTCTGTGCTCAGCATCGCTCAAACCTGAAAAAAAGGCAATTCTGCAAACAGAAACTCTACAGATCAGGCACTTGAAGGGCAAAAGGTGCATAATAGGTTTCAGTTCTTCCCTGTGTCTAGTTGTTGGGTACATTAGCAGAGGCAGGAAGGCAGAATTTTCAACTTTATTGACCTCTGTCTTTCTATGGTGAGTGCATGTCAGCTCTCAACCATAGTGACACCTTGGTCTCCTTTTAAGACCTGTACTGAAAAACTGCTCAGGAGGAGAAGGCTCAGAACAGAAAGCATCATCTCAACATGTGCCCTGATAAGCTGGTTGAGTTCCACATCTAAAGTAACTGGTGATCCCCTCTGCCCCTTACTCGTCTGATTAGAAAACTGAAAAACTCATTTTCCTATGTTTTTTTTATATCTATCATGCTGTCATCTTCCTAAACTCTTTACCAGACTCTTACTTAAACATATTTAGGTTTTTTAGCTCTACTGCTGTCCTTGGGAGACTGTTTCAGAACATCACTTCTCCAACAGTTACAAACCTTATTTCCAGCATAAATTTACTTGTGGTTGGTTTTGAGCAATTCGTCTTTCTGCTAAGAGTATCCATTAGCATGAAGAATGCCCATCTCCATAGCACTGTAGTCCATTGGTACATCAGTAGAGAGCAATCATATTGTCTCTCAGCCCCTAGTTCACTAATCAGAGCAAGCCCTTCTTTGCACCTCATCTCATTGAATTTCATCCTCCCTAAGACAGTCCCTGCATTTCAAGGTCCTGGTCCCTCCAGCACCTGATGTAATGTCTCCATTTCTCTAGAAAGCCGGTTACCTCATAGAGAGTAAGACTGTATTTACATTTTTCATCACTGAATTTCTTATGTGATTTGTACTCATCCTGCAATCCATGCAACTCAGGTGTGTCTCTCCCAGCTGAAGTGTTGCTAAGGAAAACAGCTTTGTCTAGACTTTGTGGAAAGGCCTGTACCTGAAATGTAGCATTAAATTACTGAACTGTCGGTGTCTCCTTTCATACCCTTCTAACTTATTCTGCAGAACAAATTTGAAGAGAGAGGTTATCCTGATCTCCTCCTTTTCTTTCTGCTATACTATCAGGTAGCATTTTATCTGAGAAAACAGAACTGTGAAATGAGTGACTTGCCCTCAATAATGGGATCTAATGTTAGCATTAAATGATCTAAATTAATTCCCCTCCTAAGACTGTGTACACTTGCTTGTTTTCTAGCTTCTAAAAAGCTGTTTAATTCCTAGCCCAGCTGTACGTCTCTTCCAGATATGCAGCTTCTTCTGCTTATTGCTGCACTGGCCAATGAGCACAGCCCCATTTCACGGGGAAGCAAATGGTTTTATGCTGAACTAGGATCAACTGAGTGGTTTAGTGCCCCTTGCAGAATACGACTTTATAAGGCTTTCAGGAAACAGTTATGATTTTTCCTTGTGCTGCTACTTTTATCACCAGACAGGTTTATTGCATCTATAGCAGGAAATTTATGAAAATCCATGGAAAAATGCAGGAAATGAGTTTAACTGGGCTCTATAGCCCCTGTAACCCAACTGAGGAGAAGATTGCCTTTGAAGTGTTTATTCATTAGCATTTCATTTCTATATAAGACAGAGACCTGTAACGTCATTACATGCAGGACAGTGAATAGATAAACAGCTGCATCTCTAGTCTTACCACACATGCAGATATCTTCATAGCACACTGAACAGTTCCCAGGCTCACGGAAGCCAGAAATAGAGCATGTTAGTTGGGCACAGCTCTGGTGATATGCTTGTAATTCAAGATGTTAATTGTTCAAGGTGTTACTATGGTAAAATTTAATAATAGATGACTTGCAATTTGAGATAGATGACTAGATTGTAATGCATCATTCTTAAAATTATCTCTACTCCGCAAATAAAAGCTGTCTTTTTAGTTTTTCTGTAATCAGTAATTGATTCCAAATATTCCAGTGGATAGGGAAATGTGTCTGGCCTCTTTGGGGGCTGAATATTGACCACTGCCATTCCATTTAAGTATACAACTCCATATCTTCAATACTTTTAAATTCTCACCATATTGATACATTCTATACAATTTTTGTGTTGAAAACTTTCCTAGCTATCTTTTCTCATTTTACCTTCTTCTTAAGAACAAGTTACAGGATTGTCCTTGCCCTGTCAGAGACCACGATAGTCATTCTTTGTCATGGATACAGACACCAGTGCTGGGAAATTCAGGGCCAGCAATCCGGGTGTACAGGATTGGAACTTTTGTGTAAATACAGGGGGTATTTTTGCTTTGGAGTGTTCTTTTTTACATTTTAGTCTCGGCCTCAGCTTTATCGTTTTGTGAACTTTTAGACTTCACATTTCTCCTTTGCAAGCTATATGGTGTATTCAATAATTCTAGGCAAATTGGGTTCTCAATGAATAATCTAAGCAGTTTATTTTGCACTAGCTAGAGCATGCATACTGACTGTGTTCTGGACCAGCAGGTTGAGTCACACTCTATTATGTCATTACCTAGCAAGCCAAGCACAATCAATTATATTATGCCTTGGCCAATTCATTCATTATTTTATCCAAGATGCAGCTATAAAAATTCTGAATTTCTGAATATAGTAACAATTCACAAATGAAGAAAATGCATGTATTTCACAATAAGTCAGGGGAGTAATATATCTTGACTTAGAATCTTGGAGAGTATCTGTGACAAAGGATTTGGATACGCAGATAAACATGATATTCAAAACCTTTCAGGACCAGAAATCTGAAATTATACTAGTTGAAACCTCATTTGCTGATACTTCCTGATGCTTCTAAAAATTACTTTTCAATGCTAATTCTAACAGCATCCCTCCAGTAGAAGGGAGCAGATAGCAGCCTTCCCATTATATCAAAAAACAAGCCATGAAGGAGACTGGGCTTTAACCTAATGGAGGAGAGAGGGTACAAGTTGGGGAAAATAGGTTTGAGGTTCTTTCTTTGCCAGCACAGATCCTAAGAAATGCCTGTGAATTGGGGATTTACACAATCTTGACTGTGGTAAAATTTGGCCCTTTCTGGAAGCAAAGGAGAAGAATTAGGAGCCTCCATTAAAAGCAGGTGCTTTGCCATCCTAATCCAAAACCCTGAAGCCAGTATGAGCTTTTCTGCTGTCTTCAGTGGGCTTCAGTTCATTTCCCTAAATTAGGAAAGCCTACCACTGGAGGAATAAACTTTTTAAAAATTCACAGTGTCACGACTATGCAGATGAAACCCTTACCTTATTGTGACTCTCTATGCTTCAGGCAGCCCTGGGTTTTGCTAGAGCAGGATGGATACAATGTCTGTGCATTGGGAGCAGGAATTAAATAATATTGGTTTGGTTTGGAGGTTTGTTTGTTTATTTGTTTGATTTTTATTTGGCAGGCATCCATAAGCATCTGAGAGACTTTTCGCAAACATCTGACCAAACTAAGAAAATACTTCAGGTTACGTTCTCTCTTTTTTTTTAAAAAAAAAAAAAAAAGCAAACTTCCCTCCACGTGTAAGCTGAAGTCAGTAAGACTTCCCTTGCACTTGCTCGGATACTGACATCTACCTATTTTAAACTTTGACGGTGATGCTGTCAGTAGTGCATCATTATTTTTAGTAGAGCATGCAGTGCAGGATAAGCAACTATTTTTACACTATTACTTCCTCAGTCATGTACTTTAGGATATTTTCCTGATTAATTTGGGTATGCGAGCTGCTTGATCCATAAACTTTCTCTTTGAATAGAATTTAATCTTGCAGGGCTTTTATTCTTGTCAATGTTTCTAAGTATTTGATAATAATGAGGATAAGTCACATTACTAGTTAATTCTTTATTCCATTGGTATTGTGCAAAAAACTACTTTCATATTTCCTTTTCCAAAGTACTAAACTTCTTCCAGTGGTTCTCAACAACTCTGTTCCCATGAAGCTGTACTGTCTGCATGCCTTTCATCTAAGCAGCATTTTAAAAGCTTCTTTTTCACATTTCCTTAAATTTATTTATTTCAATAGTTATTTATTTGAATTTCCTCCTTCAAATTGTAGTGAATTTGAAAATAGTTGTCCATCTTTGAAGAGCTGCCTTGAGGTGGAAAGGAGTTAGGTGTGTCTTTAGTCACACTTGAATTTCTGCGACACAAAGGGCCCCATCCACTCATCCTTTGTGTGACAGTAGAGGATGCCATACAATAAAAAAAACTATGAAGTAAAATGACTGAAAATAGTAGAAGCTGGAAAATTAAATGTCTCCTACCAAGATGTTGCACAGCCTGACAGATTTTTAACAACACAGAACAGATATGGCAGCTTTTTGAAAATACTGCATTACTAGAAGGATTCACTTCCTTTCACAGTGCTATCTTGCAGTAGATTCATTAGTTGAAAAGCATGAATAGGGAAACAGAGATATTCACTGTTTTGAAGCCATCAAAAAGAGTGTAAAGGATGTGGCATTCATATTGCAGAAGTTACGATAAAAGTTTCAATTTCAAATGTATTTTTTCAGACACTAGCTCATCATAAATGCCAAGAGTTTTAGGCTGCTTTCAGTACTTTTAGCTTGGAATCTTTTTCCTTTGGTCTCAGTTTAAAAGACTGCACACAAAAGAACTGATTCAAAGTTTTCTAGCAAAGTGCATTTTTGTTGGAAATGCCCAATTGTCAAAACAGAAATGCTAAGTGAAAATATCTTGATTTCAGAATACTCCAAAGGAAACACACACATACCTTTTTATTGTGTGTAAATTTTGAATCAAATCTCTTTATGTCTCAGTCTCACTTCTTCCTGCATAGCTGAAGTGTTGAAATGTTAAATGCATGGAACTAGTGAGAAATTATTACGGAATTGGGGTAAGGGCAGGGGGTGTGGTAGTAATTCAGGATGCTGTTTCATTTTGTGTGTAGTTTGAAGTCACTGCTGTCTGCAGGCAGAAGAGGTGACCCCGCTAGTCTCTGCTGTCCCCACTTCTGCTCCCAGGCTCAACATCACTTCAGTCATATGAACACTGGAGCAGCCAAAGGGAGGCAACAGCATTGTACTGAACTATGCAATGGTATCCTTATGTTTAGTATATGGCCTCCAGCTGTCAATCATTTTCAATTGGAGTTAATCATTTGATATTATGAACTTAAAGAGCTTCAAAAAGCCAAGTGTCATAATAATGGGCTTTGAGCACTTGGAAACAAGTAACAGTCATCTCACATTACCTTGTTTGAATTAGTTTTGTGTTCCAATATATGGAAAAAGTTGTTCACAGATCTCTTAAATGTACCACTGAGTACATTATGAATTTTAATTCTTATACTCTGAACGAAATAAATAAGGTCTTGGAAAAGTGAAGAGTTGTGTGGAAGGTAAAGATGAAGTACTTATAATTCTTACCCAGTATGAGTGCAGACATATTAGGGGAAATCTTCCTGTTACTGGAAATAATTAACTCTTCATTGATAAATCTTCAACCAACACATAGCAGTTTTAAAGATACTGCTGAGTATTGGCTGAAAAAGGAATTTTGTGGAAGTGGAGCAATAAAAAAGAATAACAGTAAAGAGCAAGAAAATGGATTAACTGCAGAAAACAATGTACTGTAACAAATAACTGCCTTTTTCTCTATTACAAGAAAAAGTGCAGACAGAAAAATATAGCAAAGACATCCTATTAAAAAAGCTTGATCTTACTGACAGCATACTTTTTCTAAATTATATTCAATGAATATGAAAACAAAGAGCAAGAGGCTAAGTTTCATAAACACTTGTGGAGAGAAAAAAAATTAGATGAGAAACTCAGCATTTCCCAAGAAAACAAGCATACTTTTGAAGACAAGGGAGTACAGTGAATGTGTTGTTATGTACCTCAGCAATAATTTGAAACCCAGAGGAGAGAGCAAAAAAAAAAAAACAAACAACAAAACAAAACAAAAACCCCCCCCCATGAATTAGAAAAGCAGCATATGCATTCAAAAGCTTAAATAAGGTTCAATTACTGAAACTGTACAAAGATTTTCAATTTTTGATTCTTCAAATTGGATGCTATTTCCACCTTAACATGTGGAAAAAAAAAGGCTAGAAGTTCCTCAGAGATATAGACAGAATCATCTTTGAAAGAAAATGGTAAGGGTTAAATGCAATAGCTTCATTAGAAATTTGGAGACTTCTTATGGAATTGGGCATGTCTTTATTTCCAAAAATGACCAGAAAAGAAGGACAAATATTTAGGAAGTGTGCTAAGAATTATTTCTGCTGTCCACATGGTTTATGAGCTGCTGGGAAGAAACATATATAAAATCTGTTTTGGTTTACTGACTGGATTGAAGTGCTTACTCCAGTTGTGCCTCCTACCAGCCAAATCAATGGATGCTACAGACAAACAGGGTTAAAGCATCCACATGAGCTTCTATTTCCTACCAAAATGGGGAAATGGATTAACAAACAAACAAACATCCGTCAGAAGACATTGCTTCTATGTGCTTTCAATCTAAGCAGTAGGGTCTTTTATTAACTGTTAGAACAGCTACAAAAAGCATCTTCTTTTGTCTAAACCCCCTCTTCACCCTAAACTGGAAGATTTCAAACCCATGGTATGGGATAGATTCTTGTCATCTGCACTGCTGACAAGCAACTTCATTAGCTGGAGTAAACTTCTGGAATTATTGCCACCCACCTATACTTGTTAAATTTAGCAAGCAAGAGTGTTTAAACGGCTCATAATAGATCTGAAGGAGATTTGTATTAGCTTTGAATGAAAGTAGTCTGAATTTTATATCTTAAGGACAAGAAGACAACTTGTAGGACAGAGTCCCAGATGCAACTGGACAAAGTATCCATTTAAAATATTGTTAGAAATAAATAGAAAGGAAACAAGGAATAAAAATAATCACAAAACTAATACTGTGCAGGTGAAAAAGAAATGGGGTAAAGTCTAATTACTGTAAAAGGCAAACCAAGCTTAGCCATGAAGAAGAAAACGAAACAAACAGCAAAAAGTTCTCCTTGTACCTGAAGAGAAGAAATAGTTTTGATATGCAAAGACAGTGGAAGCCAAAATTAAACAACCTTTAGCTTGGCACCAAAACAAAATTGGGAAACTTCTGTCATATACAGTAAGGATGAGAGTTAAATATGAAGACAATACATAATGTTTAATAGAAATGGAAATTACTAGATCAGAGGTAGAAACAGAACACAGTAGTTTGAATACATCAAAGCTTGTGAACATAGATAGTTGGAATAGTTTTATAAGAAGCAGGCAATAAACTAAAAGCAGAAGTAGGCACCAGGGAGGAATAATTAGGGATATAGAGATAAATGGAAAATTGGATGAAATACAACCTGTTTCACAAAAGACAAATAATCCAGTCTAAATCTGTTGTTTGTCTGAGAATTTAACAGATTTCTGTAAACAAAAGTCAAATGGTAGATCTAATCTGTAAGGCTTTTAAATGGTGCAGCATAGAAAATGATCAGTTAAGCTAAGGAAGAGGATTAGTGCTGTAAAGATTGGAAACTAGGTGAGAAACGGGCTAATGAAGATAAAGGGCAAGGCAGTGTGCTGAGAGAGAACTAACTTGCTAGAAGGAACTCACTGATGAAGGTCCCAAAGAGTGGATCTGAAGACCAGTTTTGTATAGTGACTGTAGTAATAGATTTGGCACCCTCAGTAGAAAGAAGATTTAAAATAATCAGGCAACAAGAACTGGCTGACATTGACAAATGCTGTGAAGCACAGAGTGTGAGTTAATGTCTGTGGCAACAGATGGGAAGAATTTGAGCACGGTTGTGACAAAGCTGTTTCCAAATGAGGCTGTCTAGGTATTTCTAGTATTGATGAAGAAGTGCTAATGCCATAGGACAGGACAACTTACCATCTCAGGACAGCACTGTGCTAGCGGTAGCTACAGAATTTTTTGGTCAGCCCAAGAGGGCCAAACAGAGCTTCTTCTCTTATCTGCTCCAAAGCCTTGACAGAATAACCTTGGTTTTGAACACACTGAACACAATTAGCCTCATATACAGTAATATAGAACCAAGTACAGGTGACAGCTGCTACTCTATTAAATACTTACAAAAAAAAAAAAAAGAGCGAAAATACATGTGGCAACTGACATCTGATAGAACAAACCAACAAAGAATTTTGAAAGGTAAAAGTGTGGAGGCAAAATTGATTTTATAAGCTTTTCTGTTGTGCTCCTCCTTTTTGTGTTAAGGACATTTAAAAGGATAAGTGCTTTACCAGTGTCTTGCCAAGTGATTGATATAAAATAACCAGAAATGAAGCCCTCTTATCCCACGGTAAGAATGCTCACAGGAAATTAGAGCAATGTAATATAAGTGTTTTAACTTCACATAAAAATCTCTTTCCTATGTAGGTAAGATTAAAACAGATTGCAGGACTCATTCTACCTTGCACTTTTTAATTAGACAGACTGCTGGTACTGCAGGGGTACTGAACACAGGCTCGTTTTTTCTCCACATCTAATGTCAGAGGCAACAAAGGGAAACAGAAAGCAGCATTCCCATCTCTCCTGGCACTCAGGAAAGGAAGATAAGCCATTTCACACAAACATTTTGCCCTAATAGGCACATATTTAGAAAGGGCAGCCTATTATTATTTTTCTTTAATGATACCAGTTGAAAAGCATGAAATCATGCAGATTTGTGCAAAAAAGCAGTATTTGCCTTACAGTTGCATTAGAGATCCATAGAGATGTTTCTCAAAATGCTATCAGTTTTCTCCATAAGTTTGTTTTATTCCACCCTTGAACTCCAGGAAATGTATTAAGTTGCCAAATTGTAACAGAATTTGTGGTGACAATTTTTCAATAACCCCTTCTCATTTTAGTCTCATTAGATAACCTCAGCATCTAAGAGGTAAGAAAGCTTAAGACTCTCCCACTCACCACTGTCTTACCATTTAAACTGTGCCCACCATGAAGTGAAAAAGAGGGTGGTGTGGTATGACTGAAAGCATTGCTCACTATGTTTTACCTACAGTAAAGCATTCCGGCAATAGAACAGGATCTTTGAGAATCAACTGGAAAATACAGAAAATGTGTCATATGATTCCTTCACATTTCTCTGCAACATTTGTGATTCAGTATAAGCCATAGTAATGGGTACTATTTATTCTGAGTTAGATCTTATTGATCTGGCATCTGGAAATGAGGAGTATGGCCTTCCTGCCATGCATGAAATGACAGGAAAACCTTCATTTGACTTCTCTGTTTTCACCAAATAGCAGTGAGGCCAGTGTCACGTTTTCACTGTTGTTCAGGCAAGCCAGATGCTTCTTGCTTTGGATTCTGGCTGGCACAAGCAACAGTGAGGTAGCCATGCCTATAGCTCAAGCCTCCTTCATCCAATGATGATCAAAGATGTGGAAGAACTAGCTACACATTTCACTTTGCATCCCAGCTGAGTTCAGAGGGCAAGATAGGACCTTAAATCATCACTTAAGACTGTGCCCTCATGGTTTGCCTAAGAAATAGCTAGAGGTCATTAAAGTGTGAAAATAGCGCAGTCCTGCTAGTAGTGGACAGACTTGCTGCCCAGAAGTTATCGTCATTACTGAAGCTGTCCAGGAGCCCTTGGTACCCTTTTCAGCAAGAGAACAAACACTTCTGCTCAAGCATTCCAGCTTCTTCAGTTGGTGAGCTGAGAAGGCATGCTAAACTGTATCTCAGTGGTTTGGGTCCCTTTGGAGATATCCAGATTAAAAATCTGAGAGATCTGGCAGGACACATATAGGAACTGGTAGATTAGTTTTATCTGTTAGGATGCAGTCTGGAAAACTCACAGCAGCCCTTCGGGTGTTTTGGGTCATTTGAGGTTACAAAATATGTTGTTTCACTCTTGGTGGTTGCTCCAATTTCTGTTGATGACAATGATATATCATCACCTGCCTAAAGCTGAGTTCTGTGTATATCTGGAAAGATGTTAATTTGTTCCTGAGAAGTATCTGCCCGTAACTTCCACTTGGTATAAGTGATCAGCCAATGGTCAGGTGTTTATCTCTCACCCCTGGAGGCAGACAGCAGTAGTTGATAGTGAGCCAGCAGATCATTGTCCCAAAAAAGAGCAGGTCAAACCCTGAATCCCAAATAGACATCTTCCTCATAGACTGAGACAAAAATAGTCAGCAATACTTTGAGTCACAGTCCTGATGTAAGACAGATTAGGTCAGATTCTTGTGAGTCTGATCCAAGGGAATCATCAGAGAGCACTAAGAGCTATGACTAGGATGGTGGCACCTGTTCTTATTAATAAAGTATTACGGCAGTAATATCCTGCTATGCAAGTGAAAGTGCTGTGTGAATTCATAGCTCTGAGAGCCCCCACCCATTCTGGTGCTGCTGCTGGCTGGAGAGTGTGTGCATCCCACAGCGCAGCTTCTGCACTTGGTCACAGTGAACTTCATTTGCTATATTGGAGGTGAAAATAGGAAACTATGAAAAGAAGCTCAGCCTCTTGATCAATTTATCAATCCGAGTGGAAACGTCTGTTTGCTAAATAAAAAATAATGAGAGAAATCTGGTTTTAACTCCCTTCGCTTAGCCTGCTCAGGTATTCATGTGTGAAATTACCCAGGGGAAAAAGCTGTAAGTCAGTGAAGGAACCCCTATTGGCCTTAGCTTTGATGGGCTGTGCAGCATATGCTGCAAACTGAATTACTCTGGAAAACAGAGAGGCTCATTGCACTGCACAGACCCACCGATGGGAATAAGATAGTGGTGAGAACTGCCTGTCTGGGCAGCATGAAGGGTATCAACAGAAAGAGGGAACTAGATGAATTCCACCTGATACATACATTTTTTTTCCCCTCTTCATCAGTGTGATTCTGAGGACATCACTTTTCATGACATTTAAAACCTGAGTTTATAGATCTGATGTCTTTATGCATTTTTTTCAAAATGTGAAGAATTGCCAGATGAGGTAGCAAAAAAGGTAGTTATTCCATTTCATACTTTATCACTGAACGTGTGAAACATGACAATTATAAATGTTCAGTTAGTACTATAACAAAAAAAATTCCTTTTAAAGACTTAAAAAGCACAGTTGTGTTGCCATAGGCTAGGAACTGGAGTTCATATTACCTACCAAGAGATTCAGTCTGTGGCTACTACTTTGAAATACAAATGAAACTGGAAAGCTACAGCTCCCATAGTCTGCTCCTGCAACTATTTCCAGTTCAGTGGACTGAGTAAAAGAGAATTTGCATTTTCATAACCATTGTAATAATGGTCATGATCACTATCATGATGACTGAGCAAAAAAAACTAAAATTATCAAATCATTGGGTTTCTTTGTCTGCGTGGGCCTTTTTACAGACTCACATCTGTCTCATTTTGTCACTTTGGATATTGTTTTGCCCTAATGTCAGTGGTAACATGGATGTGGACATCTGTGACAGTCATATCTACTCGTCTGTGGATTCCCTTGGCAGGAGTCAGTCAGTCAGTCAGCACAGTGTTTCCTAGCTGTGATACAGTGATCCTTCTATGCCCTTTCTTCAGTCTTTCCCTTCTAAATGCATGATCTGTGTACTGAGGAATGACTCACTCTCTCCGGTCTCAGGCCAGAATTTACTGCCTCTTAATAATTCTTCTTTCTATTTTTTCTTATACTGTTACTGTCTAATCACGTTTCAAGACAGTTGTATCAGATGCACTCTTCGCTCCCCATCAAGAAGTTCCCTTTGTACCCACCCTTCCAAGTGGATTACTTTAAAGCATAAGAGTCTCGGGAAGAAATAGTAAAACTGTTTTACCTCCGATGATTTAAGAATATATGAAAGACAGGTTTCACATGAAGAGAAAATAAGAAGTAGAGGATAAAAACTAAGTAGGGAATAAATTTTGAAATGTTTAGTAGTCTGCTATGGATTTTTAAAAATCCTAAATTTTTAGGTGCCTTTATGTTCATCTGCTTTATTTTAGAAATGTTACAATGCCTGACTTTCTTACAAAATGTGTAATTTTGATTCACTTACAAAAATACTGTATATAGGCCAAATTTTGTTTTGTAAAATTCATCCACACTTGTATGTAGCACTGCAGATATATTTGGGTTCTTTTCCTTTATAATGTCAAAGAATTTGTGCATGGGTAACAGAAAGTTAGAATGATTCCACTGCATACTTCACTTGCTGTGATCAGCTGAATCTTACTGCTGCAGTGGTTTTCTGGTTGGGTTCTGCATCAGCACATATTGGAATGAGGAGTGAGCACCCTATTCCTGCAGCTAAGCCAGCAGGTGCCATTAGCTTGTCTGCTAAGTCTGACTGGGTGAATGCACTCAAGTACTGGGTCCCGAAGGAGCGTCTCTTAGATAAATACCAGAAACATCCACTCTCCCAGAATCAGTGCTTCTTTTGATAGACTGAGTGAATCTTGTTATACATTGTTACATATCTTGGTTTTGCTTTGTATGTTTATCATCAAATTGACAAGCACCTAAAATGTGCCTTTTTGTACGCTGGAAGTTTAGTGCAAGATATTTTCACCACAGGTAAAAAATATTGTCTAGTGAAGGCATTTTTTTATGTGTTCCTAAATTTTTAATGTTTGTAAATATCATTGTGGGATCCATATTGAATACTAGTGGTTGTGAAAGCATTTATAGACAGCCAGATGTCAGAGCAGACAGATGCTTTTCACATCACTGATGAAATCTGAAGTGTTGTAAGGCACTTTCTCTGCAAAGGAGGTCTGTGCCTTCTGCTCAGAGAATGATATCCCTATTCCCTATTTTTATTCTGTAAACTGATCTTTATTCAGTAACCAAGTGGTATTATCTCTTTTAAATGGGTAAGAAACAGAGGATCATCTAAAATCATTGTGATTCACAGAAGAAATTCACAGGTTAAAAGGCAAACCCAGGACTCAAGAGTGTTAGATCCTTGAACTAATGACAAAGTCATCTGGTCTCTCAATAGGTTTCATGATAAGCAAGATTATGTACATCTGTACTTATATATGTAGATACAAAACCAGTAGTAAAACTATTTAATGAGATAGAAACATGAGTTAGTTTTTAGGTTGTTTACTCAAGGGTGTGTGACACTCATTAGCTAATCTGAGCTAAATAGTTTCTGACCATGTTACTGTTTGAACAGCTTTCAGTTATCCTGTTTATCATGGAGGGAAGAAGAATTTGGAGAGACATACAAATTTGGATATTTTAAAAATATTTTTTTCTAGTGGATATATGTTTCTGTAGAAAGTGAGAGATAAGTCAGAAAAATGAAGCACAATATCATACTCTTTTAAGCCAGAGAGAGGAATTATACACTTCCTGAGGGCCTGCAGTTTGGTACTGCAGTTGTGTAGAGAGTAATAACAAAAAATGATCTTCCCTCACTTCATTTCTTAGCAATAGCTTTTTTTCCTGGTTTTGAATATGTTTCTTTTTTTCTGTTTATTAATAGTTAATCTCAGTAGATGAGGTTTGCAGGTAAAGATAAAACAACCCTCCAAAACCTACATATAGACAGCAGTACAGTGTGCCTGGAAACTCTATCTCCAATAAAATACAAAGATTGCAGCTAGAGTTTGAGGAACACACTGTACTGTGTTCTTCACAACAAATTTTGTATTTGGAGAATGATGTCTACATCCTCTCATCACACTGCTGGATTCACTGCTGTTTTAACAGGAGAAAAGTACCCATTTGAATCAGTCTGACAGGGTATTGACAAAAACCAGAGATTTCTCATATACCTGCAGTTTATGTTCCTCTATTAACCTTACTAACTTCTGCTTCAGTCTTACAGAGAACTGCTGCAGAAAGCAATTCAGCCTGAACCTTGTTTCTAGGGAAGGTAAAGATGGAATTGTCATACTGCTGTCAGGATCCAGGTCTCTCACTAGCTGTGCACAGATACCAGACAAATGATTCACAGACCTTTGTTTAGATTTCCCAAACTATGTCCAAATTCTTTCTCCCAGGCTGGAGAGCTGCCATGAGAGAGGACACTATCATGGCAAAGGAACCCACTGGCAGGAAGCGCCTGAGAGAGGAATGAGGGCTATGGCCAGGAGGAGGGGGATATCATAGAGCTGGAGCCATGAACTAAAGTGAAAGTGAATTGATTTTGTCTGGGCAGCTCCTAGAGCAGAAAAAAAGAACACATTTAGCTGCTGGAAGCCCCACAGATTCTTCACAGCAGGACACAAGGCAATCACAAATCTGGCTGGCACTCTGGCTATGCAGTGGAGCAAGCCAACTGGCTGTCTGGGGTGAGAAATTCAAGCATAAGGTGGGAATGAGGGACAGTGGGAAACTAAGGATGGGAAACTAAATGCATTTGGCTCCTGAGTTTTGCATCAGCTCGCTGCTGCCAAATGATACTCAAGTTTAAGTGAAAGGTGGAAGTGGGGAAGAAAGTGCAGAGAGCAAAATTGAACTGAGATCGGAGGGGGGAAATCAACCTGTAGCTGCTTTGAAATTACAGACTTGGGTTCAATTGCCACGTGGGGGAGATCTAAGCCTAAACAGTCCTATCAGAGCTGTGTCACATGGAAGGAACCCTTCAGCAGACACAGGGTGAGGCTTAACACTGTCTTTGTGACTGGTGTGACAGCTGGATGGCTTCATCAAATTGTACTGCCAGATGACACATGAGGACCTGGCGATGTACCTGGAAAAAAGTAATTAGTAGCTAATGAAAAGCAGAACTGTTTCTACCCTCTAATTCTTCTGACACATTTTCAACTTTCCCCATTATGGTACTTTCCCTTTGAAACATGCATACTGGATATGGGAGACATGGATTATATGTCCAAAGCTTTCAAAGATTCTGAGGAATCTTAAGAAAAGCTAAATGCTTCCTCAGGCAGGAAGTTTGATGGAGATTTTGAAGGTTTATAAATTGATGACAAATTATACATCATTACAAAAGCTTAAGTGAAATTTGTTTTCTCCATAATGATGATTTCTTTAAGTATAAAAACAGAATTGCTCAAAAACTTTCTAGATAATATAGTCCAGTCTGTCTATTTTGCACTGTGCTAAAGGGATCCAGAGGAAAAAAATGGGGCATCCATCAAAGCAGAGTCAGTCATGATTAAAAAACAGACTTGCAGACACCTTCATGTAAACTAGTGAAGTACCTCATGAAGCAGCTAATAACAGGCTGCAGTTAGTTCATGGTACTCAAGTACAGATTCCTGACAGCAGCAGAATACAGGCACTTCTAAAAGTCCCACTGAATACAAATCAGTTTATATCCCCAACAAGCTGGCTATGCAATTTGTCCTTCATGCTTTCTCCCCCACAGCATACATGAGGAAATAACTTGTAGTCTAGTATCAGAAGACAAGTCATATGGGCTTATAGCCATTTTTGTGCCCCCCCCACCCCCCATAGCAAGAACACAGTATTTGAAGCTAATATCCAAAGGTCTGTGCCTTTGAAACCCTGCCTTTGCCTTTAGCTTTACCTGCAAGGACTAGCAGATTGCCAAAAAGGTTCTTTGTGTTGTATTTTTACTCCAGACACGTGAGTCTGTGTATGTCAGAAAATTCAGGCTGGCCTCTGATCTACTGAAGTTGTGTGCCAAAATATGTGTACTTGAGCTTTCAGTTAACTGCCTTCCGTATGTACTTTCAAACCTCATGATGTCAACCCAGAGCACGTTTCATAGCTGAAGTTCATCCTATCTGAACTCACATTACGTTTTCTAGCATCTATTTTCTGTTCACAAGCAAGAGAAGCTGCAGACAGGCTTTTTAAGTGCCTTTATTAAAATGCATTTTTAAGTATTTATGCATATTGAAATGTTTATTTAATGATATTTTTATATTACCAACAACATGTTATACTTCACAGACATGTGGTTTAGCTGTAATTAACTTTAAATTTGCCTACTACCTGTTAGACAATTTCACATGGTGGTACCTCAACACTGGAGCTAGAGAAACATGGACTAAAAGAAGTAGTTGGCTTGTCTAAAAGCATGACAAAATCAGTTTTGGATCTGTGACTGCAACCCAGCTTTCCCAAGTCCCACCTGATCAATGCTTAATACACCTGGCCCTTAGGAAGGCACTGGTTAGCCCTTGGTTATGGAGGACAGGGGTACTGGTGTGAGTAAATCAACTTTCTAAGAATCCTTCTCATAAAAAGTCAACATCCAATTGATGGGGAGTTTGTTCTGTGGATGTCAAAACAAAGACCCGTGGGTCTTCATGAACTCAGGGTAATTGATGCTGTGTCTAATGACTCTACTCTTATTTCTGCTTAGTTTTCAGGACTTTACCTATTGTCGTTCTTCACTATCCTTGTTGGGCTGATGCTCTACTCCTCCACATCCACCTATGTAGCCCAGGATCCTCGGGTGTACAAGCAGTTTCGAAACCCTTCCGGACCTGTTGTTGACCTGCCAGCCACTGGCCAGCTGGAGCCTTCGGTGACATACACCAGCCTGGGGCAGGAGACAGAAGAGGAGCCTCACGTTAGAGTTGCTTAAACCCAGGGCTGTTGATCACCTACTTACAGTGGAGCTCGTATATCCATTATCTCTGTATTGTACATAGAGAAAGGTATTTACCAGGTGCAGTTACACTGGTGAGCTGCAAGGTAGCAAATAATGAAAGCTCATAAAAACACTAATTGTTACAGGGTGTTCATTGCAAGGAGATGCCGTCCCTCAGTTATGATGTGAGCAGCATGTTTGCAGTCCAAACTGCTGTGTATGAATCAGTTAATGTCAAACTACCTGTGAAAGATATTCAATATATAAGATTAAATTACAAAAATTAATTTATAGAAGGAAGTTTCTGCACCCACTGAGTGATATTATGCCTAAGCCACACCAGTTGTGGAAAAAAAACGCCTTTTTACAACAAATACACTTTGTGCAGTCACTGTTAATTTCTCTCTAAGATTTGTTTGTTTGCACAAGACAGATGGGTTAGTCCTGGTAGCAGCAGCCTGACACATTTTTACTCACCCTCACCTTGGATTTGGTGAGGGAAATACAATGAGTGCATCTGTGCTATCTGTCTAGTTGCCCTTTCTAGGTAATCTGTTCCATGAATCCAGAGAAGGGACAACTTACACTATCCGTCTCTATTCTAGGAATAGGTATAAGGCGAGCATTTTAGCCTTTCTATATTTGCAGAAGTGAAGTACTCAAGCATTGACCTCTCTATGATCCATGGCAGATTTCCTAGTGGTTGAGGTTCTGCATCAGGTGACAGGGAGTTAGCTTCTCTGTAGTCGTGACTTAACACAGATTTCTTACTTTTTAAATTTTAAACTGTAAAAAGAAAAACACATTTTCTAGTTTCCTATGTATTGTACCTCTCCATGGTGAGCTGACATATCATGTGGATCAGAGCACTTATTTTAGATATTCAGTGCATCAAGGGCACCTTCTGCTGTTCCAGTTTGCTTAGTCTCCTGTGGTTCATTATTCTAACAACACCTATGTAGAAATGTGTCAGTTTTTTCACCAAAACTCACAAATTGTAAAAATCAGGAAGATTAAGCGAGGAATTCATGAGCAGAAAAACTGGACCATCTGCTGGTGTTGCTGCAGTAGCACCAAGGCGTTCGTACCAGCAGGGTGCAGCCAACTATTTTTATTAACTATGAAGCAAGCAGAAGAATTCAGCAGTTTTCTTACATTCCTGGGGACATGTGAAAACAGTAAGGGTGTGCTCCATGCTTCTGTACACAACTGTACTTCTGCCTCAGGAGCCTCATCAGAACTGGGGAAATCTTAGTCACCACCATGAAAAATCCATCTTTGCTGTATGTTTGCTCTTTTCAGAGCCCAGTAAAAGGAAATCATTACTTCAATATCCTTCATCTATTTTTAATTTACAATAAGGGAAAAGAGATGATCGTATGTCTAACAGATAGGTGAGGGACCTAGGTGAGCTTGGTTTTATTCACAGATCTGCTACATCTTTGCATTATCCTTGGGCATGACTTCCTTCTGTGTGGCTGAGTTTCCCAATCTGTATATATGGGAATAATGATATTTTACCTACCTCACAGGGGTGCTATGGGACCAAGTTATTTTAAAATGCTTCAGGATCTTCAGAAGGAAGGAGTTTAAGAAGAACATAATAGTGCTGTAAAAGTGTGTATACATTCATTGTATCTGAAAATGGAGTTTACGGCATGGCTGATGAGTATTTTGCTTGTGGGCATAGAAGGTGAATTTGATTTGAATGTTATTCTGCTGAAAAAGACTGTCTCACGTGAAAATGTAGGCCTTCATGTTTGAAAAATACAACTTACCTATTTCTGTTTAAAAAAGAAGAAAAAAATCAATCTATACTCTGGAGATTAGAAAGGTCACATAGTTCAACCAAGCAGGATGAATTTCTGCTGAGGTAACATTCATCTTTTATAGACCTGTTCTGCTTTAATATAGAAGGAACTTACCTGGAGCGAACTGGGAGAAGTGTATATATGCATAATATACATGAAATGGCAAATGCCAATATGCTGTTGAGAAGCAGAAGTATGTTGTATCTTATTCCTGCTGTGGAGGAGAAGAAGAGGTGATTTCTTTCCCACTGTGTTTAGGCTTTCTGCCATGATCCTGCTGCACCTGAGGGAAGGGTCTGCAGTATTGCCAAATCATGCCCAATGAAAGCTTTGGTTAAGATGGCTTGATACTAAACTAACAAATGTATGGGTTTTTTTCCCCTGCCTTCTGTTTATTTAATCTTTTTTAGGACTCATATTTCCAAAATTTTTTTCTTAAACCACTGAGGATTAAAACAAAAAAAAAAACACAAATGACAAAACAGAAACAGATCCCCACAGAAAAACAGAGTTCATATTTTGGGGATATTAAGGAAAGTCTCAATCAAAAAAATAAAAATGACACAAGACAGATTACCTGATACTTCAGGGTAAGATCCTCGGGTCTAGAGTGTCAACTTGAGGTGGATTTCACACATTTCCCAGGAACAGGTGTTCTGATTACAACCACCACAGCTCCCTGAGGTACCTGGAGGAGCACTGGTGGGCATCTGTCATCTCAGTCTTTTTTGCTACCTTTTGTACCAATTAAATACCTTTCTCTGAACATTAGTCCCTGTGTTGGTCTGAAAACCTTGAGGATTGTGTGTGTGTGTGTTTCATGTTTACAGTTCCTTCCTTTTGCATAACTGTTTTGATTAATTTCCTTATTAGTATTTATTTTTAAGCCAAATGTTTGTAGTCCTTCGCCTTCCCCTCCTCGTTTTTCTGACACTAACTTGTAGATGTTTTAGAGTCTTCTCCAAAACAGCTGGGCAGGAGGCATCTACCAGCTGGGTCACCAGGCTGGGAGTTTCTCCTTACAAGGGTTTCCAAGCCCTGGGTGGCTGAGGTGTGCCACCTGAAGCGATTTTGCTAGGCTATTTTAAAAGGCTCTGTTGTGCAGGGAGAAGTTAAGAATGTTTCAGTGTGCACTCTGCGACCAGCCACCGTGCCCTGTGCTACTCGCTCAGGAGTTCGATGTGCAAAGTGAGGCTGATTCTCTGTCTGTGTTTCCCCATAAACAAGGTGGATACTTGGATTAGCACCGGTGTGTTAGTGCTGGATGGACCTCAAATGAAAACAGCAGTATAGCTTTACAAGTAACTGTGTGGACTGAAAAACTGAGGTTTTTGTGATGGAAATTGTTACTTCTGCCTGCTTGTTCTCTGCAGCTGGAGACCTCAGGATGCACCAGCAAAGGCTCAGCTATCTAACCGGCAGCTACTCTCTGTGTTGCGTAGGACATCTCTAGCTCTGTGTAGCTCCTTGCCTGAACAAACTGAAACTGTTATACTGCTGGCCCTGGGCAGCCCTTAGTAAGACTGATGTAATTTTCTGCTACTGGATGAAAACCTTCACTGGGAAACAGACCTTGTCTTTGTTCGAGCTATAAAGTTTCAAAACACACGACGATAGACCAAGCAATTGAAAACTTTGCACCACTGTGTCATAAGAAGAAGTTTCAATGTATAGTGTAGAGATTGCTAACTTGTGCTATTAACATTTTGACAAGCGTGTAGTATCGTTTTCTTTCCTCTTTTTTTTTTTAACCATTTAGTATTCCTGAGCTAGCTACAAATAAAAATTTTACCCCATGGGTAGGATTTTATTGTTAAATGCCATAATAAAGCACACTAATCTTGACACTGCAGATGGAAGTATGAACCAAAACCAAAACCAGGCAAACAAAATCCCAACCCCAAATCCTGCATTGAAAAGCTGAACAAACCTTTCTCCATTTTGATATTTGCATGCACCTATATGGACTGGCTGTGGCAATGTAATGCCTGTAATAATGTTTTCAAATAAAAAAATAAATGCTTTATGAAAGCACGGTCATTGGTTTCTTGCCTGTTTCCTTTCTGCTGTCTTAGCCTTAAATGATTTTTCAGAAGAGTAAATCTTGACTGCAGGGCATACTTTTTTGCTGTGCTGAGGACTTCTCTCTCTTGTGAGGTGGTTATTCTACAACTCTTTCCAAGGTGTCTAAGAATAGATGCCATCAGGCATCCTCAGGTACCCTGCCTGGTCGCATAGTCCTGCTCCAGAAGGATAAGTGGACTCCTGCGCACCATCTGTCTTACCCTGCCATTTGCCTATGGCTAACTCAGGTATTCTGACAGTCATTGCCCTCATTTGTACACAGAAGCACTTTCCCCACTGCCTTCCAGAAATTGCCCATCAGTCTAGAATTAACCTGGGGATATTAATCAGTCTGGAATTAATTTGGCACATGTATGATGTTGAAGGGTTTCTCTGGCAGAGGTTGCTGTGTGCCTGCAGCTGCCTTGCCCAGCCTTCCCTCCCAGCTCCTCTACCCTGCACTTTAGCACTATTCCCAGCAGAGTCCTGAAACAGGAAAAGAAAGGATGGACACAAAAATTAGGCACAGTGGAAAAAGGAACGTTGGGAGGAGCAGAATTAGGAAAAGAAAGAAAATGAGACTGACTTCTTGAAAGTCCATGCAGAAAGGAAAGGAAGATCCTTGGTGTGTGAGAGCAAGGGATTTTGTGAACGTGCATTCATTCACCTCTAAGAATATTCGTCAGTAATGCATCTCTCCACCTCTCTGTGCTTGGTGTCCCCCTGGGAAACTTTGCATCAGTATTGCTCACATATTTCATTGCTGGGAGTAAAAAAGGAAATGAAGAGTGGTGAGCTCATTTCCAGCCTCTCCCAGCACGGTAACTGCACAGAGCCCCAGATGTTACAAAGCCAGCAGTGCTGTCCCCATGTGCTGATCGAAGTCTGATTTTCCAGTGTGAGTGTTTCCTCAGTTAGGGAGAGCTCCAGAAAATGAGTTAGTGTGCATGGCTTTATCATGCTAACAGTTGATTTGCATTTTCCTCCAAATCTGCTCAAGAGTCTCTCTGGCATTACAGAATTATCCTTTTATTGCCTGGCCAGAATTCAGGCTGGGTGCTTGAGTCATATGCATAGTAATTGCTTGGAATTACCCTAAAAATAGATCATAAATAGGCATTAATGAATCTTTCTGTTCTTAAACCAAACACATTTTAACACTAAAGGACACTCAATCAGCTTAAAGCTGCCAGTCTCCCTTTGTTTTTGTTTATTTAGAACTAGTTCTCCAAAACATTACAAACCCAAAGCTGAATGCTTAACAGCAATATACTCTGGCATACAAATAAGGAAGCAGTGCTTTTTACAGTTAGAAAAGTTGTTTTATTACATCTGCTCTGCAATTATAGGCAAAATAATTGCAAAAAAAAAATTAAAGATAAGCCAAACCTTTGCAAAAGGGAACACCTCTGCTTGCACAGTCATAGACTAGTTCCCACAGCAATTGCAAAGTGGTTACCAAATGCCAGCAAATGCAGCAGTGATAATATTGGAGAAGAGCATTGTCCATGTCATCCTCTTCCAATTTGAAGTGCAGGGTCATGCACTGTGGTATTTATTATTAAAAGTTCCTGCTATATAGAAGATATTAATTCTACAGGGCTGGGATCACTAATCAGTGTTCAGTCATGGATGAGCCGTGAGCCACAACAGGAGACAAAACCCCACAAATTGGCCACAAAAAGCCAGTTGTAACCCTCAGATAACTTGCATTGCAATTAGTATTTCAGTTTCATTAAAAGGCCTGCAGTGTTTCTTCAGGCCAGATCACTGGCTGAGTATCACAGAGCAGCCTCAGCACAGCCTTGGAAAGCACCACAAGTACCCCATTATCCCATGAGGTTACTTGGTTGGGTGCAGGGAAGAACCACTACCACCATGCTGGCCCTCACAGACATTTCCCTCAGTAAGGAGGAGCCCCTGCCACCCCTGCTACGATACAGCAAACAGGTGAGGGAAAAAGACTTGGCTCAAAGCAAATCTTGAGGCTTGAAGTGAAAAGTCAATGTTCTGTGCAGTTCTGCTTCAAAACCATATATTTGCTATTACTTGGGGGCATCTTTTTTAATCCCAGAAGTTCCATTTTTAATTTAAAACAATGCCCTTAGTTTCTCTGGTAGTCATGAGGTCAGAATTTTCTCCTTTATGAATAGTCTAATGTTGTGAAATCCCTTTAAGAATACAGATATTGTCAATCCTACATAGTATACATGTATTTGTAAGTTGAGACTAGATGAAGCTGACTTTATTGGATTTGTCACTTTTATTCTACTTACATTCTTATTGATAACCTTGAGATATAGTTGACTTTTTTTTTGTAACTTATGTGCAATGCCCTCAGGCAATTGCCTAGTGGTATGCTGATCTTAATAATACATTATTAATTCCTTACTGCTAAATACATTATTCATACTAACTGCTGCATTCTGCACATCTTGATAGCAGCAAACTCATCAGATTTTAACACAACTGCAAAGTTATCAGTTTGAAATTTTCCTCCCCTTCCCATGTGCAATATGTACACGCTTGTCAAGAGCAAAATATTGGATTTACCATGGTTAAATAATGACCTTTTTCATTCTAGACCTTACCAAAGCGGAGAAAGATAATGAACATGTGCTGAGTTTACATGATCACTAAGCACTGACATGCTAAGCAATTCCACAACAACACTAGAGATGCTTTGCATACAGAATAGCTTGGATTTTTACAGGTGCAGAACGTCTGGGAGCCTGTGGATCAACATTATGTGAGGTCATGCATATTTAACTTCACACTCCCTATAGTAGCTGGCATCACAGAAGCCTGGCTTCTTGGCAGATCTGTAGAAACCAGCAATCACCGTTCGCATGTTCTTAAAATGACTGCTTGCCTAAATGAACTTCCTAAGTGAGAAGCGGGAAGGGAACGAACTAATCACAACAATAATCTGAAGAGCCTCATTACGTGACTCCCTGTGAGCTGTGGCTTGAATTGTCACATGTAGTTCTTGGCATGAAACAGATTTCCAGATGCTAAATAGGTCACACATTTATGCAACCATTGGGGTGAATTTCACAACCTTTATGTACCCGTAATTCAGCTGTGGGCCTACACTGCAACTAAACAGGAAGGGGACTACCCGCAAAACAGTATCCACAGCTTTGTTCATTCAAAACTGTTGCAGCAGGATTGATTTAATAAGCAAGTTGATGAGGAACATTGGTGATACAGGACCTGCTTCAACCTTGCATCCTCAGAGGACACCACCTCCTTTTGCAGTGAGCGCTGCTATGCTGCAAGTGGACCACATTGGCCAGCAGAGTATTTGGAAAATCCAAAATTTGAGTCTTTGTTTTAGTCATGAGATTTAATACAGCACAAAAGGGAACAAGGATTGAAATTGGAACAGGTATGTATTGAAAGAAGAATATAGCACCTAACTTCCTAGTACCTGTCCTCTGTTGCACAGTGTTTCTGACAGTCTTTTTCCCCAAGTCACCATCCACCAATCTCCATGTGGCCAAAATGACTGCTAAACTCATCTTCACTCTTTCGGTCTAAGTTAATCACCCTCTCTTCTGAATCCCTGACCTGAATGAATTCATTTACAACTTCAAGACCGTAGCTGTCCTGCCTTTCCCTCCTGGTCTGGCCCAGAGCATGAGTCCTCTGGCTGCTCTCTGCCCTTGCATACAAATACCTTGCCGCTTTATTGTTGGTGTAGTCCAGTCAGATGGGCTTCTGGACTCAACAGGAAAGCTATGGGTCACAGAATATTTAAACAGGAGCTTCTTTCAGTATCGGTATGAATGTCAGATTCCGGGCACACTACATTGCAATTGGAGATATAAAAAAAAAATTATAATAAAACTAAAAGCACCCCCCTCCCCCACTATATGATATTCAGCCAATGGCATGCCAATCATAGGAGATTCAAAAAAACATGTGCATTTGCCTGCCATTTGACTTGCAGTGAAGGTGAAAGAGGGGTGGCTGATGGAGAATGAGCTACAGGTACCCTTCATGTCATTGGCTCTAACGAGTCAGTAACAAAATTAGTCATATTATTTCAGACTGTGAAGTGACATTTGTACTGAGCAAGTGAGGGTGATCCACATCACCCTGTCCTGTTGGAAAAGACAAACATAGAAAGCAAACTGCCTCTCCTGCTTGTTTAATTATTTAAATTATTGAACAAGATGGCATACACAGAGATTGGCTTCCTCTCCTGCAGCTCTTGTTTTCTGCTCCAGCTTCTCTTCGCTGATCTCACCAAGCAAAGGGTTAATTCTATTAAAAAGGAAGCTAAGAAAAGAGAGAAAAATAAAAGGCAGTGTTTATCCAAGGTGTAACTGTTTCTCTTTCTCCTTGTACAAATCCCTCCTTTGAGCTACGTTTGGTGCAAACATGGACTGTGGCTGAGCTGGCATTTGTCGTCACAGGCTGGGAGCAGGACTCTGAATACTCAGCCCCCAAACCTCAATCTTCGCTTCTACTGTAGACCTCAATTCGTGACAGACGGAGAGGCAGACCCAGCTGAGCTCTTTTTATTTCCTCTGGGTGTAGGAGGAAGGATGTATGCTCAAGAGCATGAGGAAGCTTGTGCTACTACAGCTACTTGAGTTCAGATTTTGTGGCTAGATATAGGTTTATTTTAATTGGAATTATTGTCCTAAGATGCTGAGTTAAAGAAAGCAATAGCAGCAGCTGCGTTAGCAATGGCTTGTCTCCACTGCTATGGAAGGATAAACATCACTGCCAGCTACAGCACAGGTATTTTATTATGACAAAGGAATAATGATGGACTTTGCTCTGAGTGTGTATCACAAAATATCAAGGAGAAATGACGTGTTCATTTAAAAAGTGTCCCATTTCAACTCGTGCATTTTCCTTGTGAGTTTGCCGTTCTTTTTGCCCAGTGTGGCACTAAGACACCTTTTTCACATCAGAATTTGAGACTTCGAACAAAATGCAGAATAAAAAATGTCAAAATTAAAAAATAGAAAAAGACTTTGGCAGCCCAGGAGACTTTCAATCATACGAAATTCAGTCTTGCACCTTACTCACATGGTAAGCATTCCAGGCAAGAAGGTGCTGCAAGGCCCAGACTCCTGCAGCCCCCTGTGATGGGGAGGGAGAAGGTTCACAGTTTGGAAAGGTAAAGACATGGCAGTGGGGAAGAAATGAAAGTGATAATTATGGACAGAGGGAGAGACAGAGGGAATCTCTTGGGATGGAGAAAGGTTGGAGAAGGAATATGAGTTGTGAAGGAAAGAAAGGGGCAGAGGGGCCATGGCTGGGGGTGGGGGGGGACATATTTAGGAGACTGGAGAGGGGTGGGTCAGAGATTCATCATCTCACTGCCCAAACACATGCAGCACTTTCCCTGGGGGCTCCCATTTCCATACCTCCCATATCTCCCTCTGAAAGCACAGTGAAAATGGAATAGGTGGCTGCTCCTTAGGAGATGTACCTTGCAGTGCTTGTGTTGGATGTGTCTATACTTTAAGCATAATCCTGACAAAGCCAATGAACAGCCATTCCCAGATATTCAAGGCAGAAGAAAAATTCCTCAAACAGGACTGACAGTTTGGAAGGGGACTATTTTTGTTGTTGTCAGACAAGATATTTCTGTTGCCTCACTTCTGATATTTTTTCCTCCTCCAAATGGCCACCACCCCACGCTGACTTTAAAAGAACATCTATCAATGTATGAGGGAACATTATTGCTGTGTAGGATGTTTGTAGTCTGTGAACATGAAAGATGGTCACTTTGTCTGAGACCCATCCTCATTTGTTTTTTCTGTGTTTCACAATGTTGATACTGGCTGTCTTTTGACTGTTCTTTGCACGAGCTGAATGGCAATTGATTATTTGAGGCACTGTAAGAGCAGCACCTGGAGTTTGCCACTGACACTGTAATCTAATGAGAAATGCCAGGCACCTTCTGTTGATTATTTTAAAATATTTTCCTTGACAGAATTTTAAGACTTATAAAATAAATCAATCTTGGTATATCAACATTTCTGGGCAAAACTCTCAGATCTTATGCTCAACTTTTTCTCTTCATTGCCTCATACTTGGCTTGCAGCAGAGCTAGGAAATAAACATGTCACTTCTCTCACTGCTCATTTTGCAGGAAGGCGAAAAGATGAGGGGAGAAAAATAAAGGAAGAGATATTGTCGGGGCTCTGTGGGCCTCGTGTGTGATGGCTTAACCTCTGTAACTATGGGTTCATCAAGCAGTAAAGCTGCAATTGCTCCTCTTCATTTGCCTAGTGATGCGTTGGAGTCTTTAACACCAGAGTGTAAGGATACACATACTTGATAAAGCAAATAAAGAAAAATGAGTGAAGCAGAACAAATGCGAGCACACTAAACAAGAGCTATGAACCACTAATACTTTAATCAGCAAATATCACTAAAGTGTTTTGAAGAAGTAACACTGCTCAAATGCTTGGACATTCTGATTTCCATCAAAATGAAAGATGTGATGAACAGAAAGTGACCCAGATGGTCTCACCATCCATCGAAGAGGGCAGTAGGTGCACTCCCCAGATTGGAGGTGTTTCTGCAGAACTGTCCCCAGGTTGCGATAGCACCTGCTGGGAATGACATCACACCTTCCACAGGCACTGCTATATTTCTGAGGCAGTGGCATTTATTCAGTCCCACAGAACAAATCTCTCTTGGGGTCTGAACCTGGCTTTTCTATATGTAAAGAGGATTTTCACTTTAACAACTGAACATACAACTATTTGTATTTATGTTCCCTACATACAAGCAAAATTCTTTTTCTGCCTGTTGAGGCTGTAGCAGGTGATGCTCTTTTGCATACTGTGGATATTTGGGCTATCTGGCAGTGCTTCAGGATAAAGTATATTTTCTTTGTTTCTTATAAAGACCAAAACTTGTCATATAGAGAAACATATGCTCACCACTAGCTCTGAATGCTTCTATTGTGCTTGCAGAGCTATGCGTAAGAGCTTGCATACAGCAGAGCTGTATATACAGCACTGCTCCATGTATCTTGTGAGTGACATTTGTGTGTGACATGTGGGTGACATA
>JAWWMO010000121.1:65331451-65349583 GCA_035047845.1 Dendrocincla fuliginosa | reverse complement strand
ATACAGCAGAGCTGTATATACAGCACTGCTCCATGTATCTTGTGAGTGACATTTGTGTGTGACATGTGGGTGACATAGTGTGTGCGTTTGTCCTTCATACATCTTTTCACTGGGGCAAGTGATCAGTTCTAATTCTGAGTGATGGCAGAGCCAAGTCTTATTTCTGGGTCTTGCCACTGTGATGATTTAGTAACTTAACTTGCCGTGTTTTAATGTCAATTTTTTCCTGTATACTTATATCTTTGCTTGCAATATACTTGGAATATAAGTGTTCTACACTTTTAAGAACCCTTAAAGGACACAATTGAAAACGTCAAAGGGAGTAAAAGTCTGAAATATATTTGACTTTTCCCCTATTTTATGTGGCCTGCATTTTAAAATTTAAATATACTGTTGCGTTAAAAACTAGTGCCAAGTGCTGAATTGCTCTTACTGAGGTTTCCACATTTATATCTGCTTCTCCAATGAATGCATTCTAGGTATTTTATTTTAAAATAGGAGCATCTTAATAGATTTTGCATTTAAGCAGAAAGGAGAACTGTGGCAAATATGCACAGACAGATTATTTTTTAAATGTGTTTCTCTCTTGAGCTGTCAACTGATGTTTCTCTTTAAATGAGCATTCTCATTTTGGATGCCTCCCTCTCCTCTCAGTTCCTTTGTAGACAATGCCTTCAGGCATCTGTTCACAAGGAATAGCTTCTACAAAAAGCAAACATCTTCCAGTTTTGACCTTTTCTGGATGTATGTTGTGCAAGTGCTGGCTGGGCAATAGCTAATCCCTTGCCTTCTGCCCAGCTGCCAGATGTTGCTAAAGATTTAGAATAGCTCCTGCCTAGCCCTTAGGAAGATATGTATTAACAAATCTGTGATCCTGCACTTTCCCTCTCCATGTAACTGGTAACCACCTTGACATCATCTGTCAAGTCTGGCCATTGCATGCTCCCCTAGATCTAGAAATTTGTTTTTCTTGTTTGTCCATTCTCAGCTTTACAACTTATCCTCTGAATGCTTTTAACTGTGCCCCCTCCAGCTCTCCAATTCCTTGGTTGCTTTCTCTCTTCCTTCTGCATCCTATCCATAGGTTAAGTTATTCATATACCATCTGCCAGGTGAATATTCCCAAATCATCCTCTCAAGATCTGATCTGCCTTCTCTGTCCAGATTAAACTGCCTGTGGGTCTCACTGACATAATTTTGTGGGTGACAGTGTGTCTTAAGCCTTTCTCAGTCACTTCCCACCAGAGATCTTCGTCTCTGTTCTTCATTATTATGAACTGCAGTCCTGTTTGATGGGTTTGCAGTTTTGTCCTGAAGAAATGCTGCTGCTCATCTTGTTTTAATTAAAGTAGTTTCTCCTTAAACGTTGTTCTTTGGGCACAGCACTTAACAGATCAATTCCACTTCCTTTTCACTCCTGCTGCAGATAAGAATAGGGAAAAGTAAGTAGCACAAATGTCTCCAGCAGCAGAGGCTCCTTACTGTTTTTCACTGAAGCGTTGTGTACTCCACTGGCATCAAACAAATGTATGATATTTTGGGGGTCTTTTTAAACATTTCCTTAGTATAAGAAAGCTCATTACTTATTTTCTTTCAAATAAAGCAATACTCTAGTACCTGAAATCTTGTAGTAAATTAATGGAAGAGAAGTCTGTGTAAGACTGTACAGAAAGAGGGGACACACAATGTAACAGCCACCAGTCCCACTCACTGTCTCATGGGTTGCACTCATTCACATCCAGGTGTTCATAAGCCATACAAGATCAGTACTGAACAACACCAAGAACCAGAATTTCAGCCTCCAAGTCCTCAGCACATCTCTTAGGAGAGAAAACTCCTTCCTGGACACACTTGGTGTGCCTCTGAGCACTCAGCAATTATTATGGAATGGATGAGCTTTTGTGCCTGAACTTTGCTTATCTTGCTTCCATTAATCTTAGGCACAGTTGCTGCCCACTGCCTTCATTTCTTCATTTTGGTTATCTTTCTGGCTGTAACTTTATTTGTGGTTATGTGACAGGGTGGGAATGGTATATATGAAGTAGCCTTTTTGCCACCATCTTGTTTACATCTCAGTGAGAAGACCTGCGTTCCAACAGCAACTCACTTCTCTGAGTTTACAATTCTGATTGCTCTGTGTGTTTTGTCTGTGTACTTGGTTATATGCTATTGTTTTAAACCTTTATTCTCCTCTGGTGCCCTCACACAGTCAGACACATTCAAACTAATCTTGGTATTTCTGCTACAAAAATTTCTGTACCTAAAGCCTGAATGGCAAAGTAGAGCTAAATTTTCCTATTATGTTGATTTATATTGGTCATTTGGCCTTGTGCTGGTATATGAATATTTAATACCACATGACATAAACCAGACATACAGGATTTCAGTTCTAATGGATTTTCACCTGTCTGGCTTATACCTCCCCTGTTGTGAGGACCAAAAAAAGAAATTAAAGATGAACATGAAACAAGTCACCACGGCCAAGAAAATTAAAATGCTGAAATGGCATCAGTTTATTGAGCAAAAATAATTCTAGCATTTGTTTCCTAATTTTCCACTGCCACTATTTTTTTTTCCCCTGAACTATAAAAGCAAAGACTCATTTATGTGTTTATGCAGATAGCTGATTTGGAAATCAAGTTACTAGTATCCCTTGACAGCAGGTCAGCTGCAATTGTGTGCATGCAGGAGTTGCTCAACACTGAGTGAGTCCCCAGGAGTTTGCCTGGGGAAGGGGACCACGGTCTCAGTGCTGAGCAGAGGGTGGGTTCCCCAGGCACTGCCTTTTTTGGCTGTTTCAAAGCTGATATTGTTTCAAATAGATGAAATAACTGCCATCAAAAAGAGATGTGTATGCCACAGGCATTCATGAGCGGTGAAGAGGGAGATGTTCCTTATCCAGTGTCCTGTCCTGTGTAGCACTACTTCCCCATGTGGAAAAAGTCTGATTCTGACATTATTTTGCACAATAAACAAATAATTTGAACACTGCTTTTGGTGGAAAATATCTGTACTTCGACTCTCTCCCCAGCCCAGCTCTCTCTTGCTGCCCTTTTGCAAGTTCACAGTAGAGTCTTCCTCTCAACCCCAATACTTTTAATCTTGTTCTTCAGGTAAGATGAGCAGTGATTGAAAGACCATTTAAGGCCCTCACTCCTATGTGTCTTAGTTCTAAACATTGCAAGATTTATAGGATTTTTTTCTATGAGTCCTAAGACTTTATTTTTCTTCTTATCTTGTACTACATTGAAAACCTGAAGTTGCAGCTGTTAATACAAGCCAAAAAATTCAATGAAACATTAAAAACATAAGCAGTTAAGGTTTCTTTCATCACAAGTCTTTTCCACCTTTACTTCATTTCATCTATTTAGAGTATTCTCTGCCCCTATCTACTTGACTGGTTTGGGGCTTAGAAATGAAACAAAAAGATCTTACAATTATCTTCACTCTTTTTGGAGTTTTTATATGCAAGAATTTGACTCCAGTCCCAACAGCAATAAAACATCTTCATTTTAGACTCTAACAGTTTTTAAAAAAAAGTCATTAATCCAGAAAATCTCTCCATGTTTACCTCTTTTCACACAACTCGTTATTTCCACCTATTCTGTCTGCTTGGAATTTAAAAAAAAAATAAAAAAAAAAAAATAAAAAATATTGGGGGGTGGAGAAATTGTCATCATGTGTGGTGCTGCTATCATTCAGTTATTATTTGTCTACTTCCTACAAGACCATTTCAGTTTCTGAACTTCTTGTAGTTACTCCATCCAAAACACTTCTCCTACTCTGGCTACAGAAAGGAATTGGCAATAGCCTTCAGTTCCCTTACTTCAATATCTATTCATTTCCTTGCCTCACACTGGGAGAACATGTAGTTTGAGGACACTGATGAGGGTTAATGGAAGTGTACTGTAAACTTCTGTCCATCAACTGTTCAGCCTGAAACATTTTCAAATTGCCTGTGATTAAAGGCAAGCAAGTAAGGGTTAAATCTGACTTTGTTGCTGTTCACTTCTAATTGTTTGCCACCCAGCAGCTGGGATGGGACCATTCCTCACTATGGAATCAAATGGTGGCTTTTCATCTGTTTTCTTGTTGAATATATGGCTTGAAAACATTATGCATTTTTTTTAAGTAGCTAGCATAGGGTTACAGTGGGGGATTACAAATTCCAACAAGATGTGCTTAATAGTAAGAGAAAAGTGCTTGTGATGAATCTGGTTTTCTTTCTTCATGGAGATTGCATTGCCATAAAGATTTTCGTTTTTTCTATTTAACTTATTAGAACATTGTGGCCTGCAGTGAAAACTCAGGCTGAAATTGAATTTAAGGATTTAACTTTTCATTTCCAATTATTCAAACAGAGGATTTGTTCCTTAAGAAGTTCGTGATTGAGTGCCTTACTGCCCTAGATGTATCTTGGTTTTAATAGAAATGCAGTAGAAAACCGAAGGTGCAGAATCTTTTCTCATGCTAGAGCCTTTCTGAGAATTGACATTTAGATATGCGTCAATAAAAATGATTTTTTAAACTGACTTTAAATGTTAAATATGTATGAAAACCTGAGACCTACACAGCACCTCCTGAAAATACAGCTTCTTGCATCTGTATGTGATGCAACAACTAGTGTCTGACATTTAACTTGGATCTCATGAGATAAGACAAGGAGTATATTCTTTATGCAAGACGATGTGTTTGTATGAGTCTCCCCTCTTTCACTTCAGTCATGCAAGGATATGCAGTAGCCCACATGCTCAACACCTACACTTTAAACACCACAAAAATGTTTAGGAAGGGGCAGAAACAACAACAGGAGGAGAGAAGTGCTGCATGCTACAAAAAAAGAGATGTAAGGGAAGAAGTGGTGGAAGGTGGACAGAGGCTGCATCTGACCTCGGAGTAAGAAGTGCTTTGGTTGCATTTTTGACCTTCCCACATGTCAACTCCACACTGATGTAAGGTCTGGGATGCGTCAGTTCTGTCTGGTTTCCACACATCATACTCCAACAAGTCCCCAGTCACCAGGAATGGAATAACTTAAACACAGCACAATGAGGCCCTGCAAGCAAGAGAAGGAACTGGACATAATAGAGGGTGCAGAAGTTGTAGCTGCACACAAAAGAACTCTGATATGTGCTCTGGGAACAGTGGTTGTAGCTAGAACATCACATTTGCTACCTGAGTTGTTCAGTGCAGTCCTTCCTAAATGGTTATGCCGCTCTTTCTCTTTTAATTCACAGTGCTTCTGGCTTGCTCCAGAGGTCAGTGACTGATGCATGGGAATGAAGTGTTAGTGGAGGTGTCTGCTTGACTTTATTAGATAAAGATTAATGTACCCTAGGTGCACAGAGTACATTGCAGGGTTGTGTAGGGCTTTGATCCTGAGTCAGGGTTTTTGACAATCTCCTTAGACAACGATTTCTCATAGACATTAGTATCACTTTTCTACAGCGCATATTCAGGATAATTGACAAGCTGTCTTTTGCTGATGCTGTCACAGGACTTCTGAAGTTGAGGGTCGAACTTCTAAATGCAATCTTATATTACATGTATAATGAAGCATATAAGACCACTGGATGTTTCTTATGTTTGTCTTTTATGTTCTTTTCCAATACACACCCTTCAGTTTTGAGGTTTATTTAATGTCACTCAACAATAGCATCTGCATCTTTCAGAGAGTAAAATTTGCTGTTCAGTTTCAGATGATGAGGAAAAACTTGGGAAGGAAAATATGTTTTTCTCTGTGAGAACGATTGACTTTGATAAAAAAGTAATAACAAAAAAAAATATCAGAAAGAGATTTAGGTGTGTGCTGCTTTGTGTGATTAAGCAGAATTCAGCCAATGCTGGTTTATGTATAGCCACACTAAGACTGGGCTCTGATCTCTGACTTGTAAGAACTGGCTCTGGCAAATTTGTCTAATTGCAAGAAGGTTAAAAAACCTTGAGTGATCATCAGGAATGTGTGAAACATGGAAAGATTGGGAATGAGGAATGGGGGGAAAGGCTTTATACAAGTAGGTAAAATAACACTGTCTGTCCATAGCTGTGTCAGAAAGGCTTGAGTCTCAAAGAGAGAGATATTCTGAAATCACTGGCAATAAACTAATTTGAAAAAAAATTTAGCCTGCAGGTAAATTTGTAATTATTACCTATTAAATTATAATGGTTTCCTAAAACATGATGAAGAAACCACATTACCTAGATGGGTTGCTTTGAGAACAGAAGAAAAAATGTCAAAAATAAAAACAGAAAGTAAAGAAAGGGTAAGAAAATCTCTTTGATTAGGCCATGCTGTCAATAATATACCAGTTGCTTGCTGTCTCTGATTTTCAAGAGTGCTATTTAGCAATAATAGTATATTTGCCACTCAGGAGTCAGTTCTTCCTAAGCCAACTAATGCAGTATAAACAAATGTCACTATTCTGTTAATAAATGTACTCTTTGTAATTTACATTTAAATATATATTAGATGTTTATATTGGCTTTAATGGAAGTGGTATTTCTTGAGATTCAACTGATTTGGTCTCAAAAGCCCCAGACAATTCCCGTCATGGAGATGGGTTCTCTAACTTTATTTATTTTGTTAATTTTTATTCTCTAACTTTAGTTTGCCAACTAACTGGTTGGCAAAAGATTTCATAGTTAACTTGTGTTCTGGTTTGGATTGGAATTAGGGTTATTACATTTGCATCATATAGAAATTATAGCTGCTAATCACATTATGTTCAGTGTAGTTTATCCCAAGATTACGGCTGTCAAAATAGATATTGCAGTATTAGATTTTGAAGAAGCTGTCTCTAACAGTTGTGGTATGTATTAGTAAATGATAAACAGCTCAGTTTTTTACTCCCCTGTTGAAGAAGCCTTTTCTTGCACAATTGCAAAATCTCATTAGAAGTCAGCACTGAGCTGTGATTTTCAGATTACGTGCATGATATTCACAGCATTTCATATCCTAATAGAATATTGGCCTTCCCATATTAGTAATGCCACCTCACTCTTTCTGAGTTTTACCACGTTAGAAAACTCTTGCAGTTTATTGAGGTTAATTATTGCTTAAAAATGTTTAAAACCCTTGCACCTAGCAACTAGTTAAAAAATGTTTAAACCCTAGTGAGCATCTGTTCAACGTGTGGAGCTGCTTCTGGAACTACACACCTGAGTCCCTTCATTCAGGACTCTTCCATCCATCTCTCTTTAGAAATAAGCCAGTGCCAGCTCTAATGGGACTAAACCCCTAAGTATCCTACTGGTAGTGGTAAGATGTCTTTTGGGGTAATGTATTTTTCAGTGCAAGCAAATAAAATCAATCTTTAGTACATAAAGTACTTCCTTTGTCTTCTCAACTGTACAGTCAGTTCAAATGAGAGTGTGCAATTTATGATCTTAATCAATATGTACCTCAGTTTCTTGGAAACAGCTTTGAGATGAGAGAGCTCCCTACATCTGTTTGAACTCTAGAGTTGTTAGCAATGTGCATAAGGACTGCACAAAGAGAAGATTTGGGAGAGGGAAGGCAAAAAAAGAAAGGCAAAATAAAAAAAATCTATAGACAAGCCCATTTGAGTTGTAGACTCTGTCTTTTAAGCAGTATGTGTTATTTTGAAGTACTTCCATAAAATCCACCCAGTCAAAATGTCAAAGGAATCAGTGGAAGGTGAGCAGTGGTCAACACTCATGGGCTGCAGAACTCAGCAAAAAGCAGAACTGATTGTGCTCAGCTTCCCATGTTGTGTGGCTGTCAGGAAAGATAATTATCAAACCAGTTAGGGAGATATTACTGTCCTTCATTCTAGAGATGGGAGAGTTGTTTCTTTTTGATCTGTGAATGGAGATATATTTTGTGTGTGTGTGTGTGTGTGTCTGTCTGTCTGTCTGTGCGTGAGACAACATTATTCAACCTTCAGGTACTTGGCTTGGATTTTGAGAAAGATGTTGGCTTTATTTAAGATTATGGGGAATTAAAAAATTAAAGAAACCTTTAAGTTTGCAGAGTGGTATCATGAAGAAATATTTTTAGAGAGTTTGGCTATTTTCCAGAACTTCTATTTCCAGTATTTGGTAACTACCAGGGAGTTTTGAAGTAGAGAAGTAGTACCAAAAGCATTACTGATGATCTGGTGTCTTCAGCAGTAAACCCATGACTGTGTGCATCATCAATACTGGCATTTGGGATTCTGAAAGCTGTGCCCACTCTGTTTAATCTTTCATAATCACATATTGAGCATCTGCAGAAAATTTACCAGTGACAAATAATGGTCAATAAGCAGAGGGTTTTCTGCAAAGAAACCAAAATATAATGTTCAGTATTTGTAACAGAAAGGACAAGTGAAGATGGTAGATGATTTCAGGTTCAAACACGGTAAAAGGTCGAAAGTTGTAACCAGAACAGTGAGTAATACAAAGGTTCCAACATGGAGAAATGTTCATCCCTGTCCTAGGGAGTCAGTGCAAAGTGCTTTCTGTCTCCATTTAGAAAAGTATATCTTCAAAAGGCTGACAAAGGTGTATTGGGCTCCTTTCCTCAAGGACGTAAGAGGTCCTCTAGATGCTGTGATCTCTTGCCAGCCCTCACACTGCCATGGAGATGGACCCGAAGAGAAAAGCACTACTGAAAACAAGAAACCTCTGATAGCCTCATTGTCATCATAGTGTTGTCACACAGCATTGGCCTGAGGGACTTCCCCTTGCAGGACACAAGCAGGAATGCCACAGATAAAACTTGGCAACTTGTCTTCATGGCACACCTCCTCTTCCAGCCAAGGCAAACAGTGGTTTAGTGCTCTTAGTCTCTAATCTAACTTCTCAGAAGCATGTCACTGTGTCCTTTTCTTCTCTCAGTCCTTTGTTTGCAAACAGAACAAGCCCTGGCACTGGCCAAGTTTACAGGACTTTTTTAGTACAAGATTTATTCTGCAGAGGTCTCCTATCCTGGGTTTTGAACAGGGACAAGTGGCTTCTGGGCATTTTTTAGTTTACCATAGAGGACTTTTTTATTATCATTTATGAACCCTGGTGTTGTACCTGTAGGGTTAAATACAAATGCAAACCAACTGCTGTCCAGCAACCTGAAGCGTGAAGATTGCTCCAGCTTTCACTGTCCAGTGTTCAAAGCTAGAGAGGGTGTCACTGTGACTTCTGAAGGACTCACAGCCAGACGTGGTGACAGTGGCACCCTCTGTGTCATTCCTCTGTTTGAAACAAGCTGTGTTGCAGCTTATTTTGGAAAGATGTGGAGTTGCTTGTCTTCAGACAAGCCTGTCAGAAAAATTCTTTGCCATGTAAAAATTTATCTAATGTTGAGTCTCCTCTGCTTATCATCTCTTTTTTCTTAGAATATAATTTTTAGAGGTAGTAGTCCATCAGTTGAGTGTCTGCTAAGCACAAGTTCAGACCTTTATTTTTTTGCTGAGGTTGAGCACACTGTGTAATGGATCTCTATTTGATGGCTAGTGGTAGAAATACAGACTCTCAGTATTCCTTGCTGATAAAAGCCAGGTGCAGTTTTATCTGGAGCTCTTCTTTGTTACCAGTTCTCTACTCAGCTGAAGAGACCCAAAGCTTCCTTTTCCGCATAGTCACAGGTGGGCTGATGCCCACATTTTAGAGTTGGCTACCCAATGGGCAGCAGAGCTGTAGAATAAAAATCACAGGTCTGCAGATGATGGCATGCACAGGCTGCTTATCTCTCAGACTGTGCATGTCGAAGCAGTTGTTATTTGGTGAGAAAAGTCATGTTTTGCTCTTATCTATTAGTCTTCCAAGAAAGCTATCTGATAACAGAGTTGAATTCAGAAGAGTCCACTCTGTGCAGTTCTTAACATTCCCCTTTTGCAGATCACCAGTAGAAAATAAAGAAGAAAAAAAGCTAAAAAGGCAGAAGAGATTTCACAAGCAAACACTCTTCTCAGAGCCTGTGAATTAATCAGTAAAAGAATGATTTTGTTCCAACCATTGATAAGTTGTCATTATAATTCTAAGAGCATTTCAACAGCCTTTCACCAGTTATATCTCTGAAAGTCTTGTGACTTGTTCATTGGAAAAACTGTACCACGTGTGCAGCTGTTCTGCTTTTACAAGATAACAAGGCATCAAAAGATGCCAGGCATCATGCCAGATAACGGAGCCATTAGAGCAGGACAACTACAGCATTTCTGCCTAAATGCCGCTGCTTGTTCTAGAAGCATCAAACACTCCCAGCAGTGAGTGGATCTGCCTCCTATGAGGGATACCTCTGCTGAAATCACGATCCCAAACTGTTGGGATATGTGACCCTGGGATTAGAGGGAAACATTGACAGACTCTTGTGGTGAATTAGAGAATTTCTAATATGGGTGAAAAAATAGGTATTCAGGTTATTAACAATATGACTACAAACAGAAGGCGACAAGAGAGCATTTTGTACTATTTTAGTGGTATGTTAGATTTTCCATATTCCTATTTTGCTAGTTTTTAGAATAAATGCAGATACTCAGCCTGCTGCCAACAGTGTATTTACTACTGGCTTTTGCAGTCAACCCTCTTTATTCTGAAAATGTTTTTAATTCTTTATTAGCTTCTCATTCCAAGTAAATATTTGGTGAGTAATATTACATGCCACAGTTCAATATTAGAAACAATCAGTTACATCTATTAACTCAGAGGAGGCTGATGTAGTTTCCCTCATTTTTGGAAGCTGCAGAGAGTATTCCAAGTTCAGCTTATTTTGGGGCACTTTAAAAACCAGGTAAACCTAAACTTTTGTGACCTGGAAGAAGAAGAAAAACTGGGCATAAAAATAATGATTTGCCTTCCCAGGGGAGAGGAGAAAGAGAAATGAAGCTTGTTGTCACTCACCTTGAGACAGCAATGGTTAAAACCCTCAGAGCATCCCCTCAATGAGAGAATAAAACTCACACCAAAGAAATGGGACTCCCTTTCCAGAGAAAGAAACTGTAAGAGATCTTAAAGATCTACTTTCCTTTCTTCCTGCTTTGCATCACTTTGCTTCAGTCCCACTCTGTGTTACACAGCTGCACAGAAGTACTATACTCCTCCACAAAATGAATTTATTAAGTCAGTGGTTTCATCTTACTTATCTCTGTAAAATGTGTGTACAGCTGTCCCTGTACACAGTGATATATTCATAGAGTGCAAGAATAAAGTTACACATGAGAGAAAAAATTGATTTCGAGTTCAGTCGCTGGTGCTGGCACCTGGCCTCCTGCCTAGGAGAGTTTGTTGCTGTGCTTACAGGGAGTTTGTGTAGGTGATATTACAGACACGGAGTTGGGCTACTCAGATTATCTCAGTGTGAAAATTTTAAATTGGTATAACTGAGAAACATAATGCAGAAGATGATGGCTTTTGCATTTATTTTAAGTCTTTCATATTAGGTTTATGAGCTCTTCACAGAGCTGAGCGGTTTTTTAAGATCAATTTTCTGGGTCTGCAGTTTTAAACTCTGCTTTAAATTCCACTTCTGAGTGAAATGAATTGCACGGTCCCTGCTTAGCCCAAGCAGATCAAACTTGTTGGGCCACTTAATGAATGGCCCAACTTAATAAACTCAAGATGTTGTCTTGAGTGCAGATGATAGGAGCTAACATTCTACTGAAGGCACCATCACTTCTATTTAAAAAGAGAATATTCTGTGGCCACAGCCATTCCTTAACTTCCATGAGATGTGGTTTATAAGGCACTTAAGCCTTCATCCACCACTTCAGGTGGCAGGAAGGAAAAATGGCCTTGCCCAGACCTTCTGGCCACCCTTACGGAATGTGGAGCAAGGAGTCCTTACTGCACCCTGGGAAGCCTGGCCTCCCAGGCCTTCTCCCAGCCTCAGCATCAGATGAGTTCATCTTCTTCCTGTCTCAGGCAGACAAGGGTGTGCTATTCCCCCATCCTGGTGATGTGAGGGGCTATAAAGACCTTGCTCCATGCCTCGGCATTCCCTGAAGGAATAAATAAATAAAAGGTTACATGCTGCAGTTGCTCATTCACAGAGCATGTGTTTGCCTGTCTCTTGATTATGCAGGGAGACAATATAGAGCAAAGAAATCAGAATTACAACTTGTGATACTCACCCACCAGCAACTCTGATGTTAATGGCACTGGTATGCAAACTGAAAGGGAATACTATACACTTTTCAGCCTCTGTCTCCCTAGAAAATAATGTTGACTTCACTCAAAAGCTGCTTTGCTTTGGAAACCAACGAGCTCCAGAGAGGACTACAACAACATCATGGGAAAGCTAACTATGATTGCTGTAGATCCATTGTTTTCAGGTGGATATTCCCAGCTCTGCAATATGAGGTAGCTGAAGACTCAAGTTGATTGCATATACTAATGCTGGTTTAAGTGTTAAGCTTTCCATTTCCAGAAATGCTCAGGCTTTGGGCTAGACATGGGGTGGCCTCCTGGATAGACTGTGCCCTCCTTGGGGTGCTTCAGAAGCAGGTCAGTAGCTCACGCTCCCTAGCAATGCATCTCACAAGGGTTGCCCTTACTGGTTCAGAGGGTTCAGCTGAAGCAGCAACGAGGTCACAATAACTTGCTAAATTTCTTTTCTATTGAAAATTCAAGGCAAACTCTCCTCTCCTCTCTCACTCCCAACATCTCAACAAATGGAGAATATTGGACGGATGCTAAGGAGGTACTGGCAATAAAAAGGGTAAACATTAAACAATTGGTGCTCTTTTAAAGGATAATAATGCATCACAACCAGCCTGAAAGCTGAGTTTGTGTGTATGTAAGCATTTCAAGATGCAGCTACATTAAAAATTATGTAGAAGAACGCAAACACTACACAAATTTTAAATAACAGCCAGAACCAGAGTCAGAACCAGATCAGCAGAATGAGAAACCACCACTGCCTATTCACAGTGGCTCTTCATCAGAACACAAAACCAACCCAAGCTTGTTTTCATGCAGCTGCCTTGTATATGAAAAACAATGAAATGACAACTGTATCTTTTGGCATTGAGCAAATTTTATAATAGTTTTATCTTATTTAATTTGTCTTTTCTTGGAAGCAGAGGATATGTATCACTGATAAAGCAATGAACTTTGGCTGAGGCAGGGATATGGTGCAGCAGCAGTAGCTGTAGCTGTTGCCAAGGTATGTCAGGATCCAATTTGGTTTAAATTCAGGCGTGGGAGGACCGAGTTGACTGTGCACAGGAACTAACCTTTTCCATTGGAGCATAACTACATAATTAGAGGCAGGATAAGGAGCAGCTCTGTGAATAGCTGGTGGTGGGGAGAGGTAGTTTAACTGCATTGCTCATGAACATGAAAGAAGAGGTGATTTTTAATTGTGGAATTCCCATGAAAATCCTGTTCTTTCTGAACAGTGTTTCACAACATTGTATGTGCACAGGGAAGCTAATGTACAAAGGATGGATACATATTCACTATCACAGCTTGACTGTTTTTATAATATTACTTAAATGCTGGTACTTGCTGTGCTTTCTAAATGTTGATCCAATTTACGAGAGCTTTAAAGAAAGTGTGTGGGTGGCTGATCAGCATGATTCTTTTTTTGCTTCATATGAAGTGATGGTGTCATTTACCAAATAAAGCGGAATGATCATGCATATTTCTACTTTGCTGTTGTTTTTTTTTAAAAAAAACAACAAACAAACAAAAAAGACAGATGTGTAAGTTGAGGTGGCTAAGCCTATAGGTTGTCCAGTATGTTCTTACATGCTGTGATTTAGTTCAAACCATCCTACACTCAAGCTAAGAGAAAATCATTGATATACAAGTTTCTTCATTGACTTGCTAATAAAGTAATACACTAATAAAGTAAAATAAACTAAGGATTCAGGTTAGTTTTTACTAGACAGGATTCTGTACCTAAAGGCATTGAAAATACTAGGATGCTCCAGTGTCTCAGTGGCTGACAATACAGGCTTCCATGCAGTCATGTATCTAACTATATACTTCAGGTTAAGCCTGCGAGTTATTCAGCTTCTTAATTAGCTAGTCCTTTAGCATCTGAATGGTCACAGGAACTTGGTTAACCTTCTTTTCCATTTTTGCTAATAGTAGTCTCTAGTTAGTTACAGTGCTGTTCAGAATCCTTTTTCCTCTCTGCACTTTGAGAGAAAGTACCTGTCCCTGAGGTACTGCTGATTTAAGGACAAAAGTTTGGAGTAGCAAGTATTGCTGCTGGGGTGACAATTGTTAGAGCCACATTTCATCAGACATGCAGCCAGTGCTCTTTACCACTGAAAGACAGATTCTTCTCGTATTACTCTCAATTTGGCTATTTCTAATCACTAATATAACTCCTCAGCTAAAGAAGCGAATTGTTCAGCCAGGACCAGGAGCGAACACTTACCCAGCCTCACTGTATTTTGAATAGGAACTGTTTCTGTATCCTTCAAGAGCTCCAACAGAGCAACATAGATAAAGGAGGTATGTTTGAAAAATGAACACTGAGAACATAGGTTGACAGAGAAAAATGCCACAGCATTTACTGTTCCTGCCAGGCTGCTGTACTTGTGTTGCAGGAAAGTGATGACAAACCTTTTTGATGTTTGATGCCAAATTAATTTAAAAGACATTACAATTTAGTGTCAGCTCATCTCTGTCACTGACACCAGTGCCAAATTTGGTAGTGGATCACCATCACCATGATAGTGTATCTTCTGAACTAATGCTCCTCTTTTGTTGCCTGCAGTGAAAACGTCCTCAACAAAGAGGGCTCCGAGTTAAATTGAAGGTACATATTTAATTACGTTTTCCAACCCATTTTTAAGTAATTGATACTGTGGGTACACCAGCTACAGAACCTCCAAGACTTAGAGTGTCATAAATCTGAACTACCAGATATATATTATAAAATATGATAAAAAGCAGGATGTAATGTCATATTCTTTATTAATACAGACCATCACAGAAGAGAATATAAATTGGGTGTAAATAACTAATAATTTTCTCTTAATGATGACTTCTTTTTAATTGAAATGTATATGACAACCTGGGAGTACTGCTAAGCACGGGTTGAAAATACAGAGGAGTAATTGATCGGCATGTGAAGTAAAATGGGACTTTTAATTACACATAGTTTACAGTAGCTCAAGTTACTCATGGTTGCATTTGGAAGCATTTTTTCCCCCCAAAAAAAGTAATAAGATGGTAAATGCTTTTCTTGGGATCTACCAGCAAGGCCAACTGTAATGTCTACACAGGATATGATCTGGACCTACTTGCAAAATACCAAAAGAGGGAAAAGTAGCTTTCAGGCATCACCTGACTTGTTTTCATTTCTTTGTGAGTATCTTTGCTCATAGAAGTATACACTGAAAGCTTACTGAATTTGAAAACTTCGAATATCTCATCAGTTAACTCCTTGACAGCCATGCTGGTTCTGTTTGGTTACAGCATCCTAGTTCCAGACCATACTGTTACCCAGGTCTGTATGAAACCAGGAAGGTTTTGAACAAACAGCAGCAAAATAATGAGAATTTTGACTCGTTATTATGAAGCACCCACTTTTAGATTATGACAAAGGGAGCAAGAAATGAATTTAAGTTGTAGAGGAGGATTTCTATCCTAAAAAAGCCTGTGCATTTCCCATGATTTATTGACTGGTAGACCAGCAAGCAGAGATTCCCAGAGCCTGAAGTTCTGATTTTGTTCTACACAGAAAGGCTGGATGCCAGTTCACATTGTCTAATCTCCAAAATTATGCCTTATCAGGCATTAACTTTTGATGTCAGCTTGTCCTTAGGCAAAGATGTATGGCCTTAACATGTGACAAAGAGAAGAATCTTTGTCATAACTCGACCTGATGTCCAGCTTACACTAAAACACCAGCCTGCTGCATTCCTTCCACCTCCATTTATTCTCACTTAGAGAAGTAGAGAGCAAAACCCCTTTTTTACTGAAAAGAAAGCTGAAGAGCTTTCTGGAAAGGTTTCTCTGAACCAGGCAAGTCCTCACTACAGGCACTGGAGAATTATATTTACTACACAGCTGCCTTCTCCCAGGAATGGTTTGAACTTCCTGAGCATCTGACCTTGTTGAGTTTCTACCCCATAAGGGACCTCAGGACTATGCAGTGTCTAAGATGCTGAGTTCATCTGTTAGTCAGGACTTGGGGTCCCATATTCTAGAAATGCAAAACAGCATTTTTTTTGCTACTTTAGGCATGTATGTGCAGCTAAGCTTTTTTTTTTCTATTGCTGTGCTTTTTGGCTTTCTGAGATTGCTAAGGAAACTGCTTCTCTTTATCTGAAACAAAGCAGTGGTTTGATTGTTCAGACATAAGCAAGAAGACTAGGTGCCATGAACTGATTTTCTAAGGACCCTGTCTGCAATTGGTACTTCTTCAGCCAAGAAGCTGCTATTAATTTTTTGACGCCAAAATAAATTCTGCTTTTGAAGGAGTTCTCTTTTCATCTCATCATTGGCTAAATTGCTTTTTATAAATTTTCAGAAAATCTTCGTTTTTTAGCAGGTGCTAGATGTCCAGACTTTAACACTAATTTTTACAGAAGACATGCTTATAGCATTGGAAGATTAAAAATCTGATTATGGAAATGGACTATTCCTAATAGTATATATGTATATGCAATATAGATGAATATAACAGAATTTATTTAGACTACAGCTAGCTCCAGAACATTGAAAATTCATACCTTCAGATTTCTTTGTAGAATAGACCTGGCCTCATTCCATTGTTTTGATTAATACAGAATTAGAACAGTTTCCATGAACCTAAGAGTACTAGAGATTAGGCTAAACCTGTTAATTGATATTATGAGAATGTGATTTCTCATATTATGTAACCACTATGCATAATCTCCTAGGAGCAACTCTTACAAAATCTTTTCCCATAATAGTGCAAGCACCACTGCAGCAAATGTTATTTTTAACCTCCCACTCAAAATGGTGTAAATTGTTTGGGTCGTCACAAACAAGATCTGAATAAAGGTCTGTTGAATTTAAAAGCTTCGCAACCCATACTCTAATTGCTCCTTGAACACATTTATCAGGGAGATCTGTGGAAAGTGGTACTCAGATGGTGATACACTCCAACTCATTGTCAGTCCTAAAGCATCTGTGGATTTTACTGTTACTAGGTAGATTTGCTTTGGTTTCTTTTTAGAGAAGGATAAACATCATGGAATGGGGCTTATCTCCTGGTGCTAGAGAGGGACAAGAAAACCCTTAAACATAAAGCTCAAGACTCAGGACAATTCCTGCTGGCTAGTGTCCTGGTCTGTGTTCTTTATGTTGAACTTTTCCCTGCAATAGCATCCCTTCTGAACCACAGCGTGTTAATCAGGATGAGCCATGTTGGCTCATACCCACACTCAGTTATCACAAAGAAGTGAAGTGTTATTAACCTCTCAGATATCATCTGTTAATTGCTGATCTGCTTGAGGTTGCAGCAGCATCCGTATTTCTGCCATGCTAGACCAGACTCTCTGAAGCACTGAGAGCCTTTGCTCCAGACACTGGTCTTTGTTGTGGCTTGGGTTCAGCTATCACACAACAGGTTTTGAGATGCTGTCTCAAATCCTTCTTGATTTTTCAGTGTGTTTTTATACAAGTCTGAAGTTCTTCCATTTATGTTCCTTTTTCTAGTAATTCTGAGCACTACTTGTGTTTTGGTGACATCTTCTGGATAAGGTTGCCACTGGAAGGACTAATTAATATACCTCAACTTCTAGTCTTGTTTGTGTTTGTTTCTGATCTCTTTTGGGGAAAAAGTTTACATGTGCCTGATTCCAGTGATTAGCACCCTATTTGACACATGATCCCCCTGTGACAGAATTTTCTACAGAAAATAAACCATGGTCAAACACCTTATTGAGTCTCTTCGTGTCTGGAACTACCATTAAGTAGCTTTAAGAAGTTCCAGTGCTAGACCACCTCCCTCTTGTTTAGTAGAAATAGATCTGCCAGTTTTGCATCTGGAGAAAGATCACCAGATCTCCTGAACAGTATTCTCCTTGAATAGCATTCTGCAAGGTTAAACGAGCATTCAGGCAAGAAAAACATCCCTGTTGTTGCTCACAAGCATGGTGTGAGTAAGCTTAGATTTGAATCTACAGTACATCAGCCTGTCGTGCAACACACACTGCAGCTTCCTGTGGAAGGTGGATCACGGGTAAGCACTTGTGCACTTTGCAG
>JAWWMO010000121.1:65295693-65331351 GCA_035047845.1 Dendrocincla fuliginosa | reverse complement strand
AGGGCTGTAAAGGTAGAAGTATTATCAAATTTTCAAAGATTTATAATTCTTTTCATTTGCTGCTAATGCAGAACATGTTTGTAGACAAGGTTGAGGGGTACAGAGAGATGGTCATTTGGTCTTAATAATCCCCTCCGTCCATAATGATTCATTTACAATGCAAAGAAGGATGTTCCAGTCTAGATCATGATGAACAACTCTCTAAATTAAGTCAAAACTGTATTTCCTTCCTACCTGTGCCACTGATGAGCACCCCTGAAGTGATGAGAGCTGCCTGCTGAGACTGGACAAAGGTTGGCGTGAGGGCAGAGGATGTTCAAGCCACAAGAACTTCTGCACGTTTTATACCCACTGGAGTGCTGCTGAGCAGCTGTCTGCCAGCATCTGGAATGATGTCACAAATTTGTCAGCCGGCTGCAGCACTGAAGAAAGGCATTACTGCTCTCCTTTGAGCAGCAATTGTTACAGGTATAATATAGATGTTACAGCTCTTTGGACACAGGGCCAAATCATTTTTTCCTGGCCATAATGAAATTTGGCAACCTCTGTCACTCTCAGGGAGAGAAAGTACACCACCCAGAAGGTTAGGAGTCCTTCTGTTAGAAGCCCTCTACCTTGATAAGCTTCTGGTCAAAGAATTTAATGATTTTCTTTCAGGAAGATGGATGGCTTCTCTGAAGGTGGCTCAGCACTGCTTCCTTTCTACTCACTTTTCTGAAGTCTGATAGTGACATTCCAAATCTTATGATCATTTAAAATCCTAGTAGGAACCAATTTTATATCTAATCTTAATCGACCAAAATAAATAGGTTTACACCACAGGTGAATTTGTCCTGATCTACTTCCTACTTTTCAGAAGACAAAGAAAGTCCCAGAAGTTTTGAAGCGAAATGTGAAGAATACACCATGGTTCTGATGTGAGGTGTTGTTAGTCAGAGACTGACAGCTGTCCTGTTTCTCTGGGAACATAGGTGGTCTTAGCTGGGAAGTCTACAGCAACATTTCACTGGTCTTGTCCAGTATTTCTTCAGCACTGTCACAGTCCCACACAGAAGCTCCCTGTCGCTGTGGCAGGTTGCTTCCAGGAGGCTGGAATTACTGATGTCTGTTTGCTCCATCCCTGTCTTCACAAAAAGGGACTATGGAGTATTGGGTCAAGTAGACAACCTACTTGTAGGACACATTTGCAGTGTTTTCTTTAATAGCTTGTTGGAAATTGATAGCCTATTATTGACCAATGTTGTTCCCAGCAATTTTCATTTGAAGATTTCTGAATACTTTAACAGGGTTTTTTTCCCCTTTCTTCTGATTTCACCACCAGTTTCAAAGTACCTTCCATGGACATCAAGAGATTTTGTAAATCTCAGCAGAGGTCATGCCTTTTCACCTATACCTCTAATGCTGTGTGGCAGCAAACTGTTTCCCATTTGGGCAGTACTCCTCATGAAATGCCCTGAATGACAGTGAGTGCAAGTCCTCTCTTCATCTAGACAGGGAAGATGGTTTCACAGTGGTCAACACACCAGGTGTGGACTAAGCAACAGCCAAAGAATTCAGGAATTCAGTATTCAGGCATTCTGTCTTTCCTCTATATGGTGAATACTCATATCATTATCCTGTTGATTTACCATCTTGTCTCTTTGGATTATTAGCTCTTCACTTTAGGGGCTGTCTTGGCTAAGACTGGACAGTAATTTCCAAAGGGAGCTGAAGTCTTATTGGGGGACTCCAAGGACCACAGGGATATGAACCACACTGGGTTAGGGACTTTGTTGTCAGTTTTTCTATCCATATGGTTCAGTCCTTTATAACATAAGGTGAAAAAATTTGCATTAAAGAAACTTAGGAGCATTTTAAGTGCTGTCTTTAAAACAAGTAAAAAATCTATTAGATATAATCATATAGATAACAAAACTAAAATAATCCAAGATCCAAATGGGATGTGTTTTCTTGTATAGGTACTCACACATCTTTATATTTTTTGTCAAGAATCTCTCAGTTCATGTCCCAAGAGGTTGGGTTTTGTTGTTTGTTTTTTTTTTTTTTTTTTTAAATTAAACATTATTGTGCATATGTAACTGCTGCTATATATGTGTACATATACATGCGTTTACATTCCATATTTATGCATCATATATTATACTTGTAAATGCATTACATATGCCAGGATTTTTAATTCTTATTTGCAGTGAACTTTTTGAATTGTGATGGATAATTAGTGATTCAGACACTTCAATATTTTGGTGTCATGAATTAACAAAATAATATGCTCTTTCTGGTTCTGTTTGGACTGGAAAATTCACTTTAAATTATTCCATGTCACCAATTCTCTGCTGTCCCAAATATTATTTCAGCACTGGTGTGGTTTTTGTGAAGGTCTTGCAAATGCTTGTGGTCTTAAAGGTGCTACTACACTTGTGCCCCATGTAAAAGTGCATTAAATGACCAATTCATGATATTCGCAAAGATGTACAATTTAAATTGAGTGCATCAGACAAGTCCTGGGTTTAGTAGCAATTAATTTGTCATGTTTTGATGTGACAATTTTAACATTCAGAAGCTTAAGTGCTGGTAGATTTTGAGGCCTCCAGACCCGGGACACTTTGTGTCAAGCAAATTGTTCTGTAAGAATGGCATCATTACGTGACTGAAAGGGGAAATAATTAGTTTTGCCACGATGTTTTGCTGAGATTTGGTTTTCAATTACATGGGGGCAAGCCAGCAGATTTAAAATTAATGGATTTTTGACGGCTTTTTGGACCATGGTTTTGGGGTCTAGAGGGGCTGAACTTAGACCTGTAAAGGTAGACTTACCAGTCCAAAGCTCCTCTCTCCACTGCTTTAAAAATGTGGATGCTACCCAGGTAATGTGTGTCATATACAGAAAAATTTAAGAGTTCCTGAAAGCTATGGGGGGTGATGGAGCCTTATGTTAGGGGCATAATTCTCTCCAGGGGCCATAGATGGAGTGTGTGCCATGAAGTGACTTCATCTGAGACCGTGATTTCTCAGATGGCTTCTGCTAACTTTGTCCTAGGCACGGAAGTAGATCCAACCTGTTGCCTGATTGAAGACCTCACAACAGGCGCCTCTCTTTAATCTTAAACTGTCAGCAAAGTAGTTCTGTAGTGAAGAGGCAAGGGCTTGGCTTTATGCATTTTGTTCTCTTTCCTTCTCCCTCCTACCTACAAGCATATATCAGGGCACTTGCCTGGGACTTGGGTTCTGGCTTCTCTGGAGTCAGTGGGAGTTTTACTCAGCCCACACTCATTACACTGGATCCCTGGGTGAGTTTGCAAACCAGTGAGTAGATGAGCTCAGGAAGGGCTGTGAGTGTGCTCCAGGAGAAAGGGTCTGGAAGGGAAGCTGCTGGCATTAAGGCAGTTGCCTCTCTGCCCTCAGCTGGTGCAGGTGGGCTGCTGCAAACCCAGTCTCTACCTCTAGGACTATTCAACCGGTGGCTGAAAGCAGAAATGTTCATCATGGATCTGAAGAACAAACAGATTATATTTTGCCGGTAACTTACAGGGTAAATGCTCAGGCGCTTCATGTGAACTTGTTTGTACTCCTATTTGATATGATTTTTTTTTCTTTTAACATATTCTGCCAGGCAATATAAAAATAAAAAAAAGGCAATTTTTTTGCAAAATACTATATAAATGTCAATGCTATCTTAATACCTTCTCTGGTTATGTAGGAACTGCTCTTTGTAGTGTCAGCCAACCTTAGTGTGTGAAATATTTTATGAATACCTCGAATGAAATGGGCTGAGTGTATGCCAGATTATAGACACCTTCATTGCTCTGAATTTAAATGATATGTCAGGTGAAAGAAAAAGATTAAAGCTTCATGCATATTTTAAAAGAGAAATTTGGGTCATCCTGCACAAATGTTGAATTTCTTTTTTTCCTTTTTTTTTTTTTTTTTTGAGAGAGAGACATTGAGAAAGAGCAGAGCACTGTGCTTGCCCCCCTGGGGAGGAAACCTTTCTGCCTTTCACCATCCTTCTTTATCCCCTGCCTCATCAGAGGGGTCAAAAACTGAGTGAAGGAGAAGTAGTGTTTGCTATACAAATGTGTATGTGCTCTGCATGCTCCTGACAAGCTGCTTCTCTTCCTTTCTCCCCACTCCCTCCTGAACAAAACAAAAGGCAGGCTGTTGCCACAGCCAGGTATGGTGTCTTCCAGAGCACAGTGGTGGTGTGGGCAGGAGTGATGGGGACTTGGGCTCTGCCCTTCAGCCCAGGGATGGGCAAGATGGCTAGAATTAGGCAGGGGGGAATAGGGCAGCGTGGGGAGAAGCTGCCCAAGGAATAGGTGGAATGTTCAGCTCCTGCCCTCTCCAAGGTCCCCCAAAACCTCTGTGGCTTCCTTTCCAAATATTGTCTTCAGAAGTGTAATGGAGGAGACATCAAACCCTCCCAGGAACAAGCAGTGACCTCTTTCATTTGCTTCACTGCATATCTGGCTTTGAAAGAATGAGGATTAACAAATTAAATGAGGATTTTTTTCAGTACTAATAAAAAATAGTGGTCTCTGAACATCTTTGCAAAAGAGGCTGTGGGTGGGGGATCGGATGGGTGATGGTTGGTAGAAGCTACTACACTTCCTCATGGAGAACTGAGATGTGACCATTCTCCTATACATGATAAACTATGTTTTGGTAAAATGTGTCCAATTCTCGTGTTGCCCATCTCCAGCCAAGAGAAATTCCCAGAAGAAATCGGGCAGTTTTCCTGAAGTGCTGACTCGCTGTCATCATGAAAGAGCTTCAGTTGTGTATCCCCTCTCCACCAGACACCAGCAGGAGGCTGGAAGCTGTGCAGGGCACATCAGCCTGAACAGCTGCATCCCTCTGCTGTCAGGATAAACAAGTTTACAGCTGTTGTTATGGAGATAAATTAGGACCAAAGGCTGGTTTTGAAGCTTTTCCCCTTGTCTTTGCAAGAGAAACAGAACAGCTGATGAAGGAACCAAATTCCTTCCCACATTAAAAATGTAGCTGGTGTGCCCATTGCCGGGGTAAATGCTCATGATTAAATAGTGACTGGTGATTAATCACTAATAAAGAAAAATGTTCACCCAAGACAAATGGTGATCCAAGCCCTCTTTCTCTTACTGTAGAGTCCAGCCATCTGACAAGTTTTGCTGAGTACTCAGAGAAGATTGCAGGGCAGAAATGAAGCTTGAAAGTTGCTGATCTTTTCTATGATTTTCTATTATTATTCCCAAAAATGTCTCTACAGACATGTCTGTGCTGCTGACTAACAGGAGACCAGAAATCCATTTCTGCTTCTGAAGACTGTTCAGTTACTGCACCCACATTGCTCAGGGGTTGCCCCTGCTGATGGTATGAAGCTGAACTTGGGAACAAATCCACCAGCTGAGCTGAGAGACTCAGCCTTGCCCCTGTTTGAGCACACTCACTGCTACCAGCCATTTGGTAACTGCTGAGAGCCACAACAGGTAGTCGGAGACAGGGAACACAGTGCATGAGTAAAGGATTTTCTTCAGGGAAGCAAAGGCACCTGAAGAGTCTCTCCATGGGTTAAGGAGAGCAGTCCCAGGCTGCAATGGCCTTGGAGCTGGTGGGCAAGGGCTGGAGGCTCCTTATGCCAACCTGGGCCTCCCATACAGCTTTCTAACACAGCAAGTAGTGCAGGGGGGAATGCACTGGGCTGGGGTTTTCATATTGTCTCTGGGTTAGTTTTGTGACCATCCTGAGCATTTCCTATTCCCTGTGTGGGGCTTGCTCAGATGAGGATGGGAACATGGTGAGAAGGCAAGAGCTTGGGCAGAACAGATCCACACTGAGAGCACAGAGGAAAGAGCAGAAGAAAGAAAACTGTGGGACAAGGAACCTCTTTGTTTGCTTTCCTGATGCTATCAAAAATGTCCTGGTGGGAAAATCACTTTTAGGAAGACTTCTTTCTGTTCACTTTGGTGTTCTACGTAGCAATTGTTCACAAGAGGCCCCACAATGAGTGGAGAAAGGCCATGTTAGAAAGGGACTTTCACATTTGGGCAAGTTTTAAAGAGCCATGGTGACAGCTGATGATCACAGTGGCAGCTACTGCACCCCAGCTGCAAGAGCTGTGTTGTCTCCCCCAGGTCAATGTGCTCCAGGTTCACCGTGTTCCTGCTCTGCAGTCCATGCTTCCTTACACACTTCACTGAGCAGTGCAATGGGGTCTTACCCCAAAGGCTCACAGCTGCCTTCAGCCAGCCCCAGACTCAAAGATTTCTCCTGCCCAGTCAGAGGAGGGCTGTGTGTTCAAAAAGGCATTGCTTGTGGGAATCCTTGCACACACACATTCAGCCTTAGTCTGGGCGTGTTCAAGCACCAGACTCATAACATCCAGGTTTTTAAACGCAAGGTTTTTGTTGAAGTTGGGTGTTTTGGGGTTTTCTTCCCTTTGTTTAACCTCCCTTCCTGTCCCACAATGTGCTCATTTACAAGTGACAACTTCCTGAATGACAGGGGACATCTCAGGAAGATCCCCTTATGCTTCAAAGCCCTTCCTGAGCCAGAGTGAGGCACCCAGGCACAAGCAATCCTGACATGCACTGAACAGGTCATCTCTGTGTTAGTGGTACTTTTGATGAAACATCTCTGGCCTTCTCCTTTTCTCCCTTTGGTGAAAGAATAGGATCTGCTTGTTAGGAATGTACTGCCTGCATTTTGAATGAAACTGTACTGTACAGGATTTTTTTTGATGTGAGTGGATTGTCTTTATTCTTCAGGTGAATTCACTTTATTTCCTCTTGAATGCAATAGTATATTTTACTAGTTGTACTGTTGGATGGTTTTCTCCCATCTAATTTTTGTTTGTGTTGATTTAAAGAGACTGTTTGCAATACTGATTGAACGACCTGTATCAAGAGTTCATAATGATCTTGTTAGTTAGAGATGCTTATATACTAACAAATTAACATGAGTCTTTAAGACTTCACAGTCATTTCCCCAGTTTTTCTTTTGCAATAAATTGATAGTTTGCTTGCAGAGGAAGTTTATTCTTCTTCCTGATCAGTATCCAAACCATTTTAACAAGCAATGGTAGAAGTGTGGTCTGTGGTGAGGGCAGACTCCTTGCTGGGCAGCACAGTGATAAGTGCCATCACTGAATGCTGAACCAAAGGCATTCAAAAATTAAAATCTCCTTTCTGAAGATGCTGACCATCACTAGATTAGCCAATAAGACTTTCTGCATTTGTTCTCTTGCCCCTCTGTAAAGGAGAATCCATTACTTGAGTTGAGCCTATGTTCCTTTCAGCCAGAGACACTTAGATGTTTCTAAAATGGGCAGTGCCACCTTTTTCCTCTGCATAAGGTAGTTGGAAAGTGTTGTGCTGTTGAATCTGCCTTAGGAGAAGGCCAGACACATTATTCATTATCTAGCAAAATGTCAAGTAGCAGGAAGAGCGATTGATGGGACAAGAGGAAGGTGCATGAGAGCAGAATGCACAGGGATTTAAGTCAGGATTGGTTTCAACCCTTGCTTTCAATTTTTCTGTACCAGCTATGGGCAGTAAGAGCTCACCCAGCCCCCTTTCACTCCTTGACTCAAGCCAAATCAAGCCAAGTATCCTTCATCTCTTCCTGTAGCTCCTGCAGTGGGTGCAGTGGAGGCAGTGGGTACACTGATGTGCTCTTGGAGTGCCTGGCAGGCACAGAGGAGAGTTGCAGGACATGAAGCACATGCCTGCAGGCTTTGCTGTGCTCCTTGTATTGCAAGGTTAAGGAGTCAGTGGAGGGTTATTAATCCTTAGGAAAAGCATTACCAGGTACTAATGAAAATCTCTGAAATGTGTCTGAGGAATATTTTTACTGGGCCTGTTTGACTAAGATGAGTGGTGCCTGCCTGCAGCTGGGGCCAAACCCCTGTTTCCATCCTGATCCTGCACAGTGAGGGATTACTGGTACATGGGAGTATCTGTTGCTGAACAGATCCATCAGCCATCATTTACATGGGGAGGGTAGGAGGTGTAGCTCACTCTTGAGCACATGGTGCAATTCTTGGGGCTCTCCTGTTGAGGGCCAGGAGTTGGATTTGATGATCCTTGTGGGTCTCTTCCAGCTCAGCATATTCTATGAGTCTGTGATCTGCCACAGCTAAAGACTGGACCCTAAAGTGGAGTAAGATATCCAGGTAGAACCTACTGCTAGACCTTCTGCACTCATGGAGTGGGCCTAAGATGCTCTGGTGCTCAGGTGTGAAGCAAGAGGACAAAATCAACTGATTTTTTTTATCTGAAGGAAATAAAAAGAACTGCAAATGCAATGGTCACGATCTTCAGGAGGTATCCATTTAAACCAAACCTGTACATTTTGTTCTGTCCTCATCAGTGCTGCAAATGTGTCTCTGCTTGGCCAGGACCCTTCCTTGTGCAACTACTTTATTTCTGTAATCATGATGTTTCTTCTCCTCGTTGGGTATGAGAGAGTTCAAACAATCTGTTCATTGTTTGTCAAAGGATCAAACAGCTGTGCATGAGGTTTTGAAGTTGTTCATAACACCTTCTAGTTCATTTTCCATTTAACAATGCACATACACAACCTGAAACACTCAGACTGCTGAACCTATCAGTGGGGATTTTTCAAACAGGAGAATTAAATCACAGACTAATGCCAACGGGCAGCAGCAGCCTTGGCTGCAGTGGTGCTGACCACCTTAGTGCCAAGCGGCACTGGGAGCTGCTGGGGGAAGGTAATGCTACTGGCATTGCAGGATGGGAAGGAAAAGCACCATGGTTCAGCTGGGAAGGGGTGCTGGGTGCTGCTCCTCTGTAAATTTAGTGGTGGGTAGAGAAAAAGGGAGTGCAGCAAAGGCAACGTCAGCTGCCTTCAGTGGGTGGAAGGCAAACCTCTGCAACAGCCCTAAGTGATGCTCTCCCATGACACTCCCTTCCCAAGGGATCATTTCCCAAAAAAGCCAGACGCCTGAGCAAAAACCCTTGGGTTATTCCTCTGCAGGCACATGAGACAGCAGCACTCCACCACGATGCTCAAGCACAGAGTGAAAATCTCCAAACCACAGCTTAGCAGACCCTAATGCAGGAGGTCCAGCAAACCCAGAGATTTCAATGATTAACAGACTGATCTCGTACTTGATGAATGAAAATTTGCATTCTGTGCTAGCTCTACAGAAAGAGAGGAAAAAATGTCTCAGGATTTCTGCAGGATAACCTGTGAATCTAGGGAAATTATGCTGTATGTACATGAAATTACACTTTTTGGCTGAATTTGGTCCTTCGGGTACTAGTTAGGAACCTTTTTAAAGTGTCGGGTTTCCCCCCTCCTCACTGTATGAGGAATGGATTTAGTTTTGTGCAGTTCAACTAATCTTAATCCTGGAAGTGGGACAGTTTTCCTGGATTACCACCTCCCATGGAGTGGGAGGGCATTCAAGACAGGGGATGTAGTACCCCAGTTTTGCAATCAGCTTGAAAACCACTAATTTTTTTTGCATCTAATTTCACATACACCTGCTAGTGTGTGAATGCTGAGTAGTGGACATGCTGTTTAGTTCTTGTGGAAATTTTCATCCAAAGTGTCAAGATGCATTCCAAGGGAGCCTGTGTAATCTCCACTTGACATACACATATAGTGAGGCACTGAGGTGGAGTTACTTGTCCAAAGCTGTCCAGCTCACCCCAGACAGAGCAGCCAGCACCAGCAGAGCTGGACATTTTGTGTCTATTTACCAGGACATGGTGTCTCTAAAATATATTTCAGGCATGCCACAAATGCAAGGCTGATCTTTTCTCTCTTAGTTTGTGTCAAGACGAAACGAATTCTTCACTCTGTACACTGAAGCAATTCAAAGCATTCAAGTCAGATTTAGAATACAGAATTATGGAGGAAATAAATTTCTTTTTATTTGAAGGTCAGTTTATGTAATAGATTTTTTGTTTTAATTAAACAGAAACCATATTTTGTTCTGTATATAAATAATAGTACTGTGGTGCTGTGATATTTTTAGAAATTCTTTCAGGACATTTGTGTGAAACCTAAAACCTAAGACAGAAAATGTCACTACTGCTGCCTCAGACTGGTCCTTCATGAAAGGCCCTTTTATCCCAATTTTGATAATTTGAGACTGACTTGGCACATAAATGGTTTGTTTCCAAATGTCCAGTGCAGGTCTCAGCTTTGGCTTCTTGCCATGCTCCTCTGGTGGAATGCATCTATCATGGATGAAGGCCTTTCCCTGTCTCTTTTCTCCTGCTGTGGAGAGCATCCGGACCCTGCCAGCTCCTCTGTGCTCCACTGGCTCCATGTTTTGCCATCCACCCAAACCTTCTTGTCACATGGTGGGAGGAACTTCTCTCAGCCTACCATAGGTGACCATGGAGTTAGCTTAAGCACTAACAAAATGCAAACAATGTAAGTATGTAGGGAACCCAGATGAAAGTGGGCTCTTTGAAAGTGTGTGTGACTTCTAACCATCAAGTGATGTAACAAGGCCATTACAATCAAATGTGCTCTCCAGTCTGAAATCTGGGAGGATAGATTTCAGGAAAACACAGGCTTTATTACCTGCTATGTCTGAATTGTTATGGCTTACATATTAACAACCAGCAGAAACCAGTTGTAACTGTGAGAATTAGAGATGCAAAGGGTCCCTCCTCTCAGAGTGGAAGAATGCCCTGACAATGAGTTCTGTAACGCAGCGCTTTATCACAAGCCCACAAGCACTCGATGGTGAGATGGCATGGCAGGGAAAACTTGATTCTCTGCTTCATTAATCACCCCACCCCAGGCTTGGGGAGAGAAGCAACACCTTATTCCTGTATATTCAACCCCGCAGGCTGGGCTGAGCACTGTGAGCACCTTGCAGTGCCAGCCAGCCACGTTAGTGCAGCTGAATTGGTGCTGAGCTATGGAAGACAACACTGGGGTTTGTTTTTCTCATTGTGATGCCTCCTATATGCTTAGCACAACTTCTATCCCTTAAAAGGAGGAAGAGAAGTTCCTTGGAGAAAAACAGTTGTTGCAAATCGTTTTAGGAATGTCCCACAAGATGTGCCTCCTTTGAAGGCACAGAAAAGCTTTGCCCCAGCAGGTTGCTGGGAACTACAGGTTGGTCAGTCTCACCTTGATCCCTATGAAGGGGATGCAACAAGTTATGCTGGAATGTGATTCAGAACACATTAAAGACAAAGTGATTGGGAGTAGTCAGCATGGATTTATGCAGAGGAAACCACCATGACTGACCTGACAGACTTCTACAACAAAATCATTTGCTCAGTGGGGAGGGGGAGAGCAATGGACGTTACAACCTTGAGTTTGGAAAGGCTTTCAAGCACTGTCTCCTGTAAGATCCTCATGGACAAACTGGTGAATTATGGATCCTATTGCCACTGTCAGTTAATTTGTCTGTAAGCCAAACAACTGTGCAGTTGTTTTCTTAATTAGAAAAGAGACTCCCTTTCTTCCTTGAACTAGGTGTTCTTACTTTACCTGATCAAGGTGTTTGACTTACTCTTTCACTTTGTAAAGCAATCACTTGCAGTATATGTTACAAACAGTCTGATTTTTTTTTATGCAGGCTGGGATCAGTGATGAGCCTTGAGAAGGTCAAGGCAAAGTTTAGTCAATGACAGGGTTATTAAAAACAAACAAACGAAAAGATCAGTTTTGTGTTTATTCTTACATTCTCAATATGTTTTGGAGCCAGACTGTAAGCATTTAGTTTTAAGCTGCCTGGTATCCTCTTGTTGTTAACTGCTCTCTAAGCCATTTGAGGGTCATTTTCGTGCTGCCCTTCATAGCCACTGCAGCAGAACTTTAGGGAAGATTCAGGACTTTTAAAAAATGCCAGCATTTTGAGGTAAAAGTTTTCTCTTTAAATTGGTGAAAATCTAGGTGTTTTCAGCTCCTCTCACCTCAGAGACACAAATGGATACCAGACAAAATGGTCTGAGATACCAGAGTCTCAGCAGATCACCACTTTTGCTTAAATGACTAGCAACACACTCCATACTGGGCCATACCCAGCAACAGCAAGGCTGGTAAATTGCCCTGCCTGATCCACTTTGACTGTACACACAATTTTGGTTGGGTCAGTGCACAAACCCTACCCACCTGAACAGTGGCAAACCCAGGCTGTCACTGGCCATGAGCAGGATATACTCACTCACTGGTTCTCCATGGTGATAATTAATTTTTATGAATGAGGATGAAGGAAAGGAGGATAGAAACAGATTGATTATAATAGGCTTTTAATTAAAATGTTCAAAACACAATTTAAACTAAAAATATCCTATTACTTATCTTCGCTATTTTCATGGGCACTAAGGCAGCGGGTGATAATGTAACTAATGATCTGATTGTCACCAGCTTGTATAATGAAGTGTGTCTGGGGGCTGATTGGATTATGCCATCAATCACACCCCTTTGCAGTGCTCCTTCCTTCAGCAGAGGCCCCTGCAGCGCATTGTATGCCTTTGCCAGCTCCCTCCCAGCTGTAACCTTTGTTGTCTCCCTCCAAAGTGATGAGCTCCCATAAGGGGGGGTAAAAGTTGGGCTGCAAACAGCTGAAGTTTGATGATCTTCTGTACATGGTTATAATACTTCAGGGATGATTTTGCTGGGACCTGGCCATTTCGTGGCTTACACCTGCCAGTAAATCCTATTTATCAGAATGGTTGGTGACCAAAGAAAGGTCCAGAAACTGGGTCCTGCCACCCCAGCTCTGACATAAAGAGGACAACAACATGTTGTCCAGATTAACAGGAGGGTGAGTGCCATCAAAATGCGGTGGCATACCTGGGCTTCCAAAGGAGAAAGCTCTGTTTGAAAATCCCATGGGAGATTTCAAGGGGCTCAACTGAATGCAGACTTGGGTGGTTGTGCTCAAGATGTGACAGGCACCACAGCACCTGAATGGGGCTTTCCAGGACCCCAGTGAGCCATATCATACTTGCAAGCCTGTCTCACATCTAGGATTTGTTTGCAGCAGGACAGAGGGTCTTCACCAGCCCATCCTGCCCTGATGCATGACTGCCCCAAAGCCCTGGAATTGCCCCAGGGACAAGCATTACTTTCAGGCCACCTTACAACACCAGGTTTAAAGTCACCAACACAAGATCAAGCTTCTTGAACAGCTCGTGTTGTGCATTGGGAGAAGGCAGAGCATTTCAAAGTCTGTGTCATCCATTACTCTGATCAGAGCTCCCTCCCTCCCTGTTGCTGGAATGCCCCCAGTTAACTGACAATAAATTAGGCATCATCTCATTTAACCATTATGAGGTCAAAAATGAGGTTAGAAAATGCATTGGTCCATTAAATCCTGTTGTCCAAACTGTCTGTAGAAAGACACGCTGTCTGGCTCATATGAACCACTATGTCTAAGCAGACAGCCAGGTGTTTCCTCTCTGTCCCCCTCCCAGCCCATGTATGTATGTTTAGAAATACAGAAACAAACTTTTAAAAAAGTCTGAAAGCCATTTCAGAGTCCTGCAAAATAATTTGATAAATTAATGACAGTGGCTATAACTACAGAGAGCATAATTAGTTCTCGCTCCAATTACTGCATTAGCTGCAAAATCTCAGCAACACTGGTTTCTCTAATAGGCCTGCTCTACAACACAGGCATCATCAATACCAGCCATCAAAAAAAGAATGGCAGTATGTCATCAAAGAATTAATAGAAAAAGAGGAAAAAAAAGTTTTAGCCTAAATGAAGTGATTAAAGAAACTTCCACCCCAAAATTAAATCATTGCAATTGATAAGTAAAAGGAACTGTCTCAAAAATCAAGTCTGTCAGACACAGATATTTTGAACTACTTTCATCTGCTGGCTCAGAATGACAGTCCTGGGAACAAGGTAAGAGGCTAATTTGGCTTCACACTATTCTTCTTTGTGCTAACTTAGGAGGGCAGGGTTCACTGTGATCAAAGCACCAGGCTATGGCACTTGTGCCACAGCTAGCTGAAATCCTTAATGAGATGCATCTCGCTGGTGCCAGCCAGGGCAAGTTGGCTTCTTGAGAAACCAGGAAAAGCCAGCTTCTTGACTCGGTCCACACTGAAGTGCTGTGACCAGTTTTGGGGCTGGGAGCTGGCTTCTGACCCGCACACGAGGTAGAGCTCAGCTCTGGGAGCAGGGGTGGTGGGGAACTGACCCAGCACTGGGCCAGGGTATGGATGGGCCCTCACCCCAACACAGGCTGACAGCAGTGGGGCTCTGAAATGCCTTCATTTGACAGCTGGGGCCACCTCAAAGCTCAATACAACCCCTTTGGTCTGGGAGGGGGTTTTGGCAAGAGTCAGGGATATCCTGTATTCCCATGTTTTAATGTAGGGGAGACAAGCCCATTTGATGCTAACTTCTATTCAGTTCCTGTCAAGGAGGGGTTTTTCAGCAGGAAAACTCTCTTACAACAACCCTCAGTGTTACAATTCACTCTCTCAGCGGCAGATACCATTTTTCTCAACCAGAACTTGACAATGGTTTCCTTTCACCTTCCTCCAGGCAAACACTTTCACAGGCACACTTTCACAGAGCAGCAAATCAGTTTTCTGGTCTATTAATACCTACAGGCCACATTCTTCGGGGGAGCTGTCAAACCACTCATGAGAGCACCTTGAAGCATTAGCTGAACCTATCAGGTTCCCCACTAACTGGGCAGACTTCAGTTTTGTGACTTGAAGCATGCCTTTATCTCCACGAAATTCAGACCTGTGACACCAAGAAAAGGAGAAGAAAAGCAGCAGCTGCCCCCAAAGAGGGAGTAACTCACATAAAGTAGGAAGAGAAATATGCACATTCTAGAATGTAATTAAGTATCATCGTTCATAGTATACGCTTTCCCTTGCCACTTGGAAATTTTCCAAGTACACTGAACCCATTAATTTACAAAACAAACAACCCAGCATCGTTAGCACATCCTGCAGACTCGCTTAATTTACATAACATAAGGGATCTACTGCAGATTTAGCTGTTGTAAGCTGTACTCATTCAAGACGCTGTGGTGTTATTCACACTATTATTGTTTATGGCTTCATTTTTATCCACATGTGGAGTTGTATTTTGTTTGTGGAATAAACAGCAATAGAACATTTTCTACTACTACTATTGTTAGCACCGCTTTAATCATGATACTTCGAGCAGTTCACAAAAGGTCACAGTCAGAAATTTTATGGAAAGCTGGCATCTGTGCAGCCCTTTACATATATTTACACAGGGCACAGAATGTTTTTAATAGAGTTCGAAGCCCATCATATAACCTTCAGTCACAATTCTGGAGAAAGGGAAGTGATGGCTACCACGTATAATGCATTAGCTAACTAAAGTGAATTTCCTACTGTCTTTGAAAAGAAGTGTCAACTTTTGCGCTCTGCATGATGGAGTTTAAGGGGGGAAGAGGGGAACATGCAAAGCTCATCCAGCACTCGATGCTCCAAACAGGCTCTAGGAATTATCACAGGGAACTATCAGAAAAGAAACCTTTCCTGGGCGACCCCACTTCCCTCCACACTTGTGAAGACTCCTGTTACATTGATTAAAATCCTTAACCTTTGGCTTTTCCTCAGACTAACTTGACATGGAAGTCAACGCTGCTTGATGGTGTTAGGCTATACTGACCTGTAATACTTCATGCAGCAGGAATTAAAAATGCATTTCCTTTCTGATCACCTTTTTTCTTCTTGGTACCAGACCCACTGCTAGATATTTTTCACCATCCAATTTTAATTTTTGCCCTGCACGACTGGGTTTGGGGCAACATGTTCCAAAGCTGAATCTTTCAGCAATTCTGATGAAACCAGCTATCATAACACTTCTGCCTACTATTTTGTGCTTAGTCTTTTAAACCTACCTGTGATCTCTCCAATCAGCATCCAAAAGTGGCAACAGAATCATCTGCCTAAAAAAGGCATCAGAGAACTCAAATCTAAAATCCTTTCAACATGTTGAAATAATATTTTTGATATCAAGGCCTTGATTTAAAAAAAAAACCCACCAACCAAAAAAAAAAAAAACCCTAAGGAGCAAAAACCAGGAAGTGAAGTAGGTGAGCTGGTATTCCAGCGGAACAACAGACCACTGAGGGGAAGCTAGGGTGGATGTTGGGGAGATGTTTCATGATTCCTTTGCCTCCAGCTTTGGTCACTTCTGTCACATGCCAGATATTGGAGAAATCAGAACCATGAAAAATTCACTTTTGTAACAAAATTTATTTCTGCTCTGTGCATACAAATCCCAAACATCAACAAACAAATTCCAGTGGAAAAATACCAGTCATTAACAATGAAAACTTTTATTATTATTTAATAAATAGAACTTTGGCATTCAAAATTCTAGCTGTAAACCCTACTTTAAAAAAAATTACAAAAAGAGGCAAGAACAACAAGCCTGAAGCTGAGCCAGCCAGTGGCTCCTTTACTTTTTACAATGAACACATTGTGATTAAGTCATGACAACTCTATTTACATATGAGGTATTCTGAGCGGTTCAAAAATTGAACCCAATTTACAAATCTACCAGTCTTCAGGGACTGATCCAGTACATATGTCAGCTGTGCTTTTAAAAGAGAGCTCCAGACACTCCTCCCCACTGAACTAATGATATACTGTAATTAATATACACAAACACATTATGATTTGTGTTTCCTGCTCACGCATCATATTCAAAAAAGCTGCATACTACGACCAGCCTAACATTCCAAGTGTACACCTAGTACCTAGTTTAAGTACTTCTGTTTCTAGACATTATGCAAGAGGTCTTACTACAAAAGCTTATTAACAAAGTAATGGCAGGTGAGAAGAAAACAAGGTGCAGTCATCAGTATCCTAACAACTTATCTGAAGTTCAAGGGGAACACACACTTACTTCAGGCAAAAAAAGGCACAAAGGTATGCAGCTGTGGAATTAATATTGCTAATTAGCTACTGGAATAAATCATCCCTTTAGATAATAACCATTGATCTTTTTGCAGTCTAAGAATGCAGATTGGTTCAGAAGATCTTTTTCCCACTTATGGCAGAACTCTTTACATCAATGAGAACAATACAATTATACTTCCAACTCCACCTGCATCACAGCACTGCGAAGGACAAGGAAAACTGGAGCAAATTGTGCCCTTGTGGAGAGACTGCAGTGTGCCATTACTGCCCATACTACAGCAGCAGGTTGTGGAGAAAAGGGTTTGCTTTCTTCCTTTCTTTGTGCTCTTACCCTGCAAGAAAGACGTCTAAAATAACATTTGAAAGAAAAGGTGGGCAGCGAGAGCAAAGGAAGGAACGAAGGAAACCTTTTGAAGTGAAAAGGATGGAATTTCAGCTCTTGTAATGACTTCATGACCACCAGCAACTTCAAATGCTGGAGCCCAAACGCGTGGCTACAGCAATCTCCACAATGTCACACAACTATCACACCACAGAGCTGCACAGCAGAGACTAGCAACCTAAACCACATTTACACAACTGAGCTGCGTTACTTCTATATAGTAAATACATAGCATCATCTATAGCTTGTCTGAAGACAGTTACTTTCCATGTATTTTTCAAAATACATTCTTAAATACAGTAGTTACTGTAAATATCTTCTAGAGAATCACATAAATTCAATCTGAAACTATACAAAATGTTACTGTACAAATTTGCTGACACCCAGAATGGTACAGTATCCATTCATTTTCGGTTGTTTTTCAGCCCTTGGGATTGTCTATTAGCTACAGCAAAAAGTTGTCATGACTAAATCTAAGCAATTCCAATGTTAACATTCGTTAAACAACTCTGTATTAAATATGCTGAATGAGACCACACACACTACATTTTAACCAATTAAACAGTCATGCATATCTTAGACAAAGCTTATTCCATTTAGAGGCATCTGTAAACTGATGCATATATAGTAATTGCTACCACTACAACAGGCCAAATTTTAAGAAATCAAAGTAAAATACTGTATCACTGGAGATAGTCAGTCGGTAGTCTGCATCTTTGGCTCATACATCCATCATTTACCTCCCTACTTGAATTAGACTGAGGCAGATAAACCCAGAGGGTTTTAATATCAAGTGCTTTAAAGTCAACATAAATATTACAGGTTCCGCAAGAAAAATGTTACAATGCAAGATTACAGCACTGCAATCAAAGTACTACAAATAAAATGGGACCTCCTTCCAGAGAAACTTTCAACTAATACTTGAAGAGCATAAAAGCTCCTGAAGTGCTCTGCAAACATAAATTACTGATCTCATCTTTCAGTACTGATCACCCTTTTAACAGCAGGGACAGTGAGAAACACCAGCCAAGTGACAAGCTTCACAGTTCAAAGTGACTCAAAAGATCTCCTGCTCCTCTCTCTAATTGCTCTATTAAACTCTTTGTTATTTACATCCAATTTAGAAAGATGTGTTGCTTGGTAATATTTCATAGGTACAACATTGCTACCTAAGAAAACAACGTGTCATTTAGGTGTTTTCCTCTCTCCCTAATACTTCTAATCTGCTGAATTCTGATAGGAGAGAGAGATGTCATAAACAGAAGACTACTACACTGGAGGGACAAAACCAACAAACTACACAAAAGGAACGAGCTGAGGCTTTAGTCACAAAAGCCAATACTGTCAGAGGCACAGGAGACCATACATGTACCATACAAGGCCCATTTGTACAAAGATCCTTGTTTGCAGTCTTGCACTAGTAAAAGAGTACACCTTCAATGTGGAAGGTGTGTATTAATATGGAATTAATATTGCTAATGAGCTTCGGGAATAAATCATTCCTTTAGATAATAACAATTGATCTGTTTGCAGTCTAAGAATACAGATTGGTTCAGAAGATCTTTTCCCCTCTTATGACAGAACTTATCATCATCAATGAGAGGAGTACAATTATACTTCCAACTCCACCTCTATAACAGCACTGAGAAGGACAAGGAAAACTAGAGCAACCTGTGTCCTTGTGGAGGGAGTGCAGCATGTCTACAGAAAGAACACAGAAATTTAAAATAAGATGGCCTCATTCTTTTCCTTTAAGTAGACACTAGACAATTTCACTTGAGATTTCATCTAGACATTGTTTTAGTGCTCACAGGAGCTGAAGTAGTCAGATTAATCTATCTGAAAACACCATATAGCAGTAATACAGCACTATTTTTCACAAATTAGTCCAAGTATAGTCTTAGGATAGAGAAAACTGCCAAATAAATAAATGTATATACTTAAAAAAATTAAACCACTAAATTATAAAACAACATTAATGGTAACTATTTAACAATCAACAGAAAGGAAAATATCACCAAGTTAAAACTGGTAACCAGTACACGCTGCTCTACCACTTTTTTCTATTAACACAAATATAATCAAAAAACTGAAGATACTAACACTTTTGCCATAAAAATATTACCCAGAACTTTCTTGGTTTTAACTGCTAAGCTTTCTAAGAGATTTCTGCTGGTATTCCCACTGCAGGTCAGTTGACTGACCTGCATCTTAAAGCATCTGAAACCTTCTTTTAACTCCATACATGTAAGTGAAGCACATATTTTTCTTAATGGTGTGATCTGAAGGTGGTTTTGCTCTTCTCAAGTTTTTGTTGTCTTCAGTTAAATATTATTTTCCACCATGCATAACCGTGCAGCTAACTTGCAGTAACACTCCAGAAAATGTCAAATGTCCCATGGGATTTAAACGGCACTGACAGGTGACACTCACTGAATAAGCTATGGAACATAATCTTACTTTTTTATGTAATTGCTTCCTACAAAAATAGAGAAATCAGAAATTCCCAAACTATTTTGCAGTTCTCAGGTAACCAAGTACTTAATACTGATAACTAGAAACATTCTGGTTTGAGCCCTGATTTTGCCAAAAGTCAAACACCTTTTCTATGGCTGTGGCAAAAAATGGTTGAGGTGGTGCACCACCTCATCAGAGGCCTTCAGAACAGAATACAGACCAGCCACATTTTAAAATGGAGAGGACCTAAGGGAAAAATAAATACAAACACCAAAATACAGTTGTTGGGTTTTGGGGGTTTTGTTTGGGTTTTTTTCTTACAGCCACATACTATGCTGCAGTTTCATGCCTTACAGCTTCTCTGGGTTTGCCACAGACTTTGTATTATTGAAACTTCTTACAGCAATGTGAGAGCACTTCAAACAACCTGATACAGCTGTATTTTATAGACTTCTTTGCATAAAAGAGTGAAACTTGGGAGAGTTTTCTGCTATTGGACAAACAATCCATTACTAAAAACATCTTTCTTACATTCCTATTTTTAAACAACTTGGATAGCAACTACTTTTTGTAGCGCTCCAAGATTGTTCCAATTGCAATTTTTAGAGTGAAGTGCAGTGGCAGACACCTCTGGCTTCATCACATACAGCTATAGGTCCTTCAACCTTCTCCTCTAATACCAGAACACAAATAATGCCACACAAACCCTTGATGAAGGAAAGGACAGAGTAGTAGCAGCATGGCTGTTTTGAAGCTCCGATCCCAAAATCTAGGTGAAGTAATAAAATGAACCCTAATGAAGGAAACAGTGTGTCCAACTGAATCATTCTTCACAGCTTGTTCCTACATTCAGTAGTTTGGAGAAAAGATTTCTTGTAGTTTGTACCACTCTGTTCAAACGATGGCTCTCCTCTCCACACCAGACTCCTGGGACTAATTACACACAGCCCTCAGAGATGCGTGCCTGGCACTATTTGCAGCCTTCCAATATGGCTCCTTAATAGAAATGAAAAGACCTGTGACACAGCAGGATTTAGTAAGCCGTTTGCTACTAGATGAAGTGTTGTCATTGAGTAATGCAGTTGTCCCCCATGTCCTGAGCATAACGGTCTGACATTATAGTCCTTAATTCATCAATATCCTTCCGTAACTGACAAACGTCCAAGAGCTTCTTCGAAAGAGTTTCTGTGCTGTGGTAATTTTCACTCTCTTCAGCTGAACAGCTCAGGGCTACAAAAAACAACATCCAAGGTTAAAGCTCTAGCAACAGCATTCTGTGAGTACTTCAACTACTCATCCCTTTGAAATAAAGGGTAGATCACTTTAGTTACATCAAGACAAATCACGCTTCAGTGTGATGAAAAGTTAACAAAATGTGGTATCATGTGAACTTGAAGTCAATTCAGAGCCCATCAGTGCTTCTCTGAAAGGTATGCTTTTCTGTTTGCACCAAGATCTAGACTTGCTGAAGTCTGATGAATCAGAACAGCAGTGAAAAAAATGGATAGAACAACTATTTTCTAGAGACTCTGGAGTTTTCCACTCAGAAAAGAGGCTAGGAGGCGTGCAGTAGCTCTTGCTGCACCACACACTGTACTTTGCCTATCTACCTTCAGATAGATAGGTACCTATGGTTCAGGTCAGCAACCTGTCTACCTCATTAATTCCAATTAGCATTCAGAAAACACTAGAATATGACACATCCATTTCAAAAAAATGTAATTGTTTGTTAAGCTTGTTAAAACAAAAGACCTAACATAAACTTTGTGTGACTGGCTTCAGGGCACGCTTCTCATTAAATTTAACAGCTTAGTAAGTGCTGAAGACCAGATGTACTGTTAACAATACCAGACATGAAGTTACCAGGCACCAGGCTTATTTAATACACTTGGACCCATCCATACCCAAACCAGACGTATACATGTTCAAACAAGGAAATATATGTTCCTACCACTTGATCCCACATCATGTGCCTTTTTTTTTTTTAAAGCCCTATTAGTATACATTAACCCTCATGATGACTGCAGTGTGTCTCAGGAGGGACAGATGCCTGGCCACACACCTTTCTTTTGTAGAGCAGTGAACATATCCATGAATGGGTCCACATGAAGGGCCAGCTACCCGCTTTCCTGACTCAGCAAGGACCTGTGTAACCATATGCACTTAATGGCCTAAGCACACCAAGAGATCAGCTTTTCCAGAGAGCTCTATGAGTTCATGCACCACTGCTCCAGCTGCATAGCAAGGACACCAGCTTGTCCAGCCAGCGAGTTTGAGCACCACTTGGCTAAACTGTTATTTCTTTGTGTCAAAACATTATTAAGCATTGGCATGACAACATCACTTACATCTGATTCCCAGCAGTAAGGAAAGGTTAGGCTCCTTGCCCTGAGCTCTCTGGGTAAGAATACTGCACAGTGCTTTCAAGTCAAACAAGCAATGGGACATTTCCTTGAACAACTGGTCTGCTATAGGCATCTTCTCAGATACCGGCTGCCTAGACTGCTCCACCAGCCGCATCTGCTCCTTCAGGCAGGTATTCTCTTCCATCAGTCTTTGGTTCTTTATGAAAAACAAATGAAAAAAAGCGCAAAGTTAAGTCTGCATCACGCACTGTGGCAGAAAGTTTTCTGTTTCAAACCACAACCAATATAATTATAAATAATGAATTGCCAAACATATAATCAGTATTTCTGTACCCCTCCAAAGAATGGCAGACTGCTTTTCCATGACTATTTCATGTTACCATGGCTTAGCCGTCTTCACCTTTTAAGTTCTCACTTCTTGATGTAGGGATGGTATGGTTATACATTGGCACAGTAGCCAGGACAGTTAAATATGTAATTAAGCTCATAAAGCACTACCAAGGCATCATATAATCATTCTATAAGGTTCTTTCCAGGTGGTGTGGTCAGGGGTTGGGTTACTGGAGTTATTACTTACTTCAGAGAGAGTTTTATTCAACTGCTCTATATTCCTTTCTTTTTCCTCAAGCTCATTTGTCATCTTCTGAAATATTAGCTTTTCTTGTGAAAGCTTTTCTTGCATAGACTGAAGTGAATGAAAACACAGGTAACAATTTTAAATTTTAATGCTTTATATATCACGGACAAAAAAATGCATCCTCAGTAAATTCCTAAGTTTCAGTTACTTAGTGGTTTTGTACCAATTCTTCATTTTGTATTTTCTACCATATTTCACATGGTAATATTCAGCTGTACCCCAATAGCTCTCTGTACACTAACACAGCTATTCCAAGTATCAGTGAAACCTTTTAAATAAGCAGAATCTCTTTAGAAATTAAAAGGCTGTATGCATGCAAAAACCTTACTCCAATACGAAATGTATGAAGTCTAAAATAACTGGGCAATATTGTTTATCCTAATTAAAAAAAAAAATTAAATAAGCAGTAGATACATCACAGGAAAGCTTCATTTGTGTCATTCCCAGTGGTAACTGAAGGTCTTTTTCGATCTCTACTTTAGACAAAGATTAAGGCGGGACTTGCCACAACCTTTCATAACAGAGTTCACCTCACCCATACAGCTGAAAAGAAAGCCTTTGATAGCTGATACAGAGCAGCAACCTCTGTAAAATCATTCAGACACATGAGAGAACAGTCTATACAATTCTACTGTACTAAAAAAACTGTAGGCAAAAAATTAACTCATTTCTACTTCACAGTGTCATCTTTAATAGACACAATAATCACTATTTACAGTATTGCAACTTTTCATGACTGACTTCCAGGTCAGTCACAAGTAGCAAGAAACAAACAAAAAACTGCTGCAACATGGCATCAGCTGCTGTCAATTCCCCAATTTTCAACTACAGAAATGAGAAATCATGAGATTTTTCCAAAGCAGCGTTTTTAGGGTGGATTCAGCATGACCACAGGTGCCCTTGTTCTTAAAAGGACTCATATTTTTTCCACTACTTGGCTTTTAAATCTGTAGATATGTCTTTCAAGGTCATCTGGCAAAATTCAGAAAGAGGAATATTCAAACCATCTTATCTGAATACAAACAACAAATAGCAAGTATATAAACTAATGCTTTCAGAGAGATCTTTTCAGCTGTGATTGCCAGCTATAAGAATCATTGGTGCTGACGAGAAGTCAGGGAGTAATGAGAGACAAGGTAGAGCCAACACCAAGTGAAGTTTTTAATGGCCTGGCCACTCACAGGAAGTGTTGCAGCGTTTACAAAATTTCCAACACATTCAGCTCAACATCACACAAGCAGCAGGCAATAAGTACTCTCTTATACTATTCAAATCTGGAAAACAATAGTGCTACCATTTACAGACTTAATATGCACTAAAGAAACCCCTACACTTTATTTTCATTTAAGCAGTAAGAATCAGCAGGCAGAACCCAGAAATGACTACTTGTTCTAAAAACCATTTTCATACACCTGACCTGCTGCTCTTTTCACTCACACCATGCCCCTCACAAGGAACTGCTGAAGTAATGTGCATCCTAAAGATAAGCTCTTTGAGAAAGCACAGCTACACACGCCACTGGAAGGAAGGGCAGAAGGAAGGAGGGCCCTGCCCCACAGCAAAGGAAACATGCTGGGCCAGGACAGGGCAGGAAATAACTGCTTCAGGCATTTCCTTTGCGTGCTCACAGATGAGCACAACCTGAAGTGATGCTGAATCATTGTCTTAGTTTTTCAGAAACTGTCTACTGAGAAATTGGCCATTACTGGGTCAGACTGAAGGTCCCTCTACCTTCATTTGTGGCAGCAGCCAAACAGAAGATACTCAGAAAGCAGTAAGCGAACAGGGCAATGCAAGGGGCCAAAACACCAACTCAACTTCAAAGTATCTCCTGATTTTAAAAGTCTTTGATGATGAGCAAATTCAGGGACACCCAGAACCCCAGGTATGATCCATCCATTAGTACTACCACTTACACATTTCATGTTTATGTCAACAATAGACAAAGTTTGACTCTGCAGCCTTCTTGAGGAGGGATAGTGGTAGGGAAGACAGGGTGAGAAGTATTATCTTCACCAGTGTATTTTCAGAACTACATCTGCGTTAAATTTACATGACTCTGCTTTTAATCTTCCAGAATATTCCAAACAATGTGCACACGTTCAGCTCAAGAGTTGCACCATGCAACAGGAACTACTGGAAGTGGAAATCAGTGTTTATTTTTAAAAGATACACCTAACATCTATCATTCCCTGCTACCCTAATATTAAAGCTCAGAAAAAGCAAATGCACTTAACAGCTTGGCTGAGTCTACAGTGCTAGGGTTTCCAGGTCCCACATAGTGCTATGAATCCTCCGTCCCTCACCCTTAATATTTCCATAAGCTTTCCAAAGTTACAACTTGGTGGCAATACTCCTAGCTGGCACAATTTGGGTTTAATGTGACTGACAGGATTGAGAGATGTACATTGGGTAGCATAGGCATTGTATAATCTAACTTACTTCTACTCTCTTTATTTGTACCGAAAACGTTAATTTTGTGATATCTAAGTTAATCATGTAAGTATGGATTTTTTTTTAAACATCACTCTAATCCATAATTTTTCTCTTTCTGAAGAAGTACTACAATGCAGCATGGCATCTTGTCAAGACTAACCAGAATTTTAATCCCTCTCACTCAGAACAAATCAATGAAGCAAAACCATACAAGGGAGATCAAAATCATTTCACCACAATTATGAGCAAATAGAAACTAGTACTGCTTCATACACTGCTGTCTGAAACAGAATTTGCTTTCAGCTTGCAAGTTAAAAACAATGAATTGAAATACATTCTCAAGCATACGTTTACAATGTGGCAGAAGACAGGGAATAAAATGAGATCATTTGAGCTGAAGATAAATTGCATCTCTGTCCTGATAAGGGATTTCAATTTCTAATGAACTAATTTTCATTGCTCCCCAGGTAATGAATATGGAAAGCCAAGGATATCAAGGATAAAAAGAATCTACAAGTAATTTGAGGGTTGACACCATTTTCAAGTCTTGTTTTCTGTCCTTATATAAAATACTTCAAGAGGAAAAGAGAAAGTCCTGGAGAATAGAACACTACTCTGTTCACAGACAGTCACAACTACTCAGTATTTCCTCGTCCCAGCTTCCTAAAGTAATCTCATGCTAAGCACACAAAACACCAAAGATCACTAGTCTCAAGACAGAGGTGATGGTCAGAAAAAGATGAGAAAGTTTAGGAAATACGAAAATGGTTGATGATAATACTTTGAAAAAATTGCGTGTATCTCCAATAAGCACAACACATACACAGAGTCTATATGTAAATAACCTTAACTATAGAAAGGGACAGAGAACTTCACAAAGCTTATAGAGTTCAAGTTGAACTTCTTTTTAATTATATTACACCTGAAACAACATTTGCCTGTTTCACCATTTTTGCATACACCACCAGGAGAATAAGGATGCCACTTAGCAACAGTTTTTCTCTTTTTTGATGAGTAGCAGCAAATTGCTAAATCACACAAATGTAACAATTACATTATGAGCTTGCAAGAGAACACAGGTCAACTACAGGTCATAAGATTAGGTTCTTGGCAGTTCTACCTTTGATTCTTATTCAGGAAGATAAAAGAATAAAAGTCAACTTTAGCAATGTTATTTTTATAAACTAAAAATGTACACAGTAAACGAAAGAATACACATTCTTCCTTACCTGTATGTCTAAAATCAGTCCAGCTATCTGATTTTGTTGATTGTCTATGACCTAGAATGTAAAATTGAGCAATTTAGAAGGCTTGAGTATCTTCAGATCCTTGACTAAAAATCATCTTACAGATGTGCAGCCAGAGATTTTAAATAGAACCTTTGGAAATGTAAATGACAAGACAGAGTTCAACTCTGACAGAATGCAAAAGTCATGCAAAATAAATGCACTGAACGGAAACAGAGAGATATTGAAAAGTAATCTGAATTAGCAACAAATGTGTAATTCTTCAGTGAGATATCTACTTCAAAAGTAGAAAAATAAAAGAGAAACAAAGTACTTAGGGCTAAAGATGCCACCAGCAGATCATTTGCAGACTAACCTTGCTGGCTTTCTCATTCTTCTCTTTGAGACATTCATTCTCACTCTGAAGCTGTTTTGTGTCCAACATAGGAAGCCGAATACCATCTTCCAAGCATTTTTCCACTTTCTGTTGTAAACTGTCATTCAACATGAAAGAAAGATTTAAGTGGGTGTGTGTTCTAGGAAAAAATTAGAAACTTGCACCATCTTCCAACCAGAACTGTAAAACTGTTCCTAGCAGATTCCAGCCTTATGAATGAGCAAACTGACAGTAGATGAATGATGCAAAAATACTAAACTACTCAAGTTGCCATGGCAGTGGCAAGGACAGATTAATGCAGATGAATGCAGGTTTTATGGGCCAGATTATGTGCTGCATCTCCCAAAAGGTACGGTCCCAGCAGTACTGTGTAGGGAGAGAGGGCAGAGAGGAGCAAAGAAAAACAACTGTGGGAGGCAAAGACGGCTTCAGCACAGATCAGAGGAATCTTCAAACCTCCCAAAAGCTTCAGGAGCTTTAAACTCAGATTCTCTCACTGGGGCAGGTACAACTCAAAGTGGAGCCCAGAACCAGAGGTGGCGCCCAGTACTGGTGGTCTGTCCTTCCTTCACCCCCTCTGTGACTCATAAGGGGGAGCACAAAGACATTCCTGCCAGCTGCTCCCACTGGACAGCATGACCTTCAGACCCCTCTATAGCTCAACTCAAACCCTTAGGTAGCCCTACAGCCTCTGTCTGCTCACCTTCTCTCAGAAAGGAAATGAATTTTCTTAGTGCTAATCTTGCTGTCTAATTTAGAAACCAGAGGTCACTCCAACTATTTGTAGGCTTTCAGAAAAGACAGAATGATCCCCCTCTAGATTATGAGGGGGGTAGAAGAAAAAGGCCTTTCATTGGTAATACGGAAACAATGTGTCAACAATTTGGCTGGCAGGGCAGCCCAGTCAGCTTGCCTTTCATCATGGAAACCCTTCAGACTCCTGTGGCATGCACCTTTACCCAACAGAGGGACAGTGAACTGCAATAACACCCACAAACTATTAAAAGGTATTCTCCCCTGCTTCACTCTTCCTTGTTTTGTCAGAACTGTTAAAGTAGCCCCCCCGATCTAAAATGTAACACAGTATCAAAGTCGCCATGTCTTCGCTGGAATATTCTTGGCTATCTGTGCCATTTGTTTTTTTCATTTTTATGCAAGTTCAGTGACAATAGTGATTTAGCTTCAGCTAAATCTCCCTGTAAATACTCACACCCTCAGGGAAAAAGGTAAGAAACAGCTACAATTTCTTGAAATCTTTGACCCTTCCCTGACATACCCATCAGTCAACATCCAGGGAGTATTTCCACAGCTCATAACAGGACCAGCTATCAAACAGCTGCGCTGGCAGTTTCCATACAATGCCCCTTTGCCACACAAGTTCATTCCATCCTCTGTCTGCCAGCAGGCTGTGAGGCCACTGCAGCAGTGTTCCACATCCTTGAAGGATGATAGCAAAGAGTGCCCTAGGCAGACTCTTCTCTGTGGTATTAATTGCAACTTGCCACAAATAAAACTCTTGCCATGAAAAATCATTAGCATTGCAACAGATTAAGATTACAAATAACATTAGGTCTTGACATCAGGTGGAAAAGTATGCCCTTTCGGGGAACAGGCTAAGCAGCTGTTCATACCTCTGCACTGTTGTGACCAGCTCTTTTTCTTTTTTCTTTTGAGATGCCAGCTGTAGTTCTCTCTCTCTGCACTGAGACCGGGCTTCTCCGAGCTTCTTTTCTAACTCGGTCATAGTTTCTTGAAGTTGCCTGTTCTTCTCCTCTAGAATGTGCAGCTAACACAGGTTATATTAGTCAGACATGATGCCACACCAGGAGAAGGCCTTGCAGACACCTGCTGCAGAATCTCAGGCCCATTTTGCTCATCTGTCTATAAGAAATCCTAATACCTACAATGATTTCTAAAACACTGAAATACTCCTTAAACAGATAGGAAGAAAAAAAATATATGTTGAAACAGTAAAAGACAAGAGAAAATAGAAAGATTACTTATATTTTTAAAATGTAAACCAAAATCCCTTTACCTTACCTGTTTAGTCTGCCCTTCTATGTCATCCAGTGTTGGTAGGTCAGCCAGGTATTTTTCTAAGGTTTCAATTCGTCTTTGTTTTTCCTTGTTTTGCTCAGACTCTTTCTGGCATTTCTTTTTCAGGCTATTAATATATCGGTCTCTAGTTTTAAGCTAGAAGAAAGAAAGAATACATGTTTTATTACTACAGTAAAAAATAAATCTGCTTTGGAAGCAGAGGCTGGTCACTGTTCAAGAATTGAACTCGCAGCTGCATGAAAGGTTCAGCTGCTGCAGAAAAGAAAACCAAAAATTATTAATCCCAGCAGCTCCAAGTAATAGACACACATGTGACTTCAAACCACAGTGGTTTCACCTCTGCCCAAAACAAACCATGTGACTTATAAAATGAAAACACCAACAGTTCAACAGCTAAAATACTGTTAATTCTTTCACCAATGGGGATGTTCACATGCAACAAATGATCAGGACATATTTTAGTCCACTCTCTTTCTATGGACTAGGAAAACAATTTAACATAGGACCAAGAACTTTACCTATGAAGAATTGAAAATACCCTGATTTTGATGCAGTCCGATAGTCAGATCAGAGGACATGAGAACAGAATAGCTGATTTCTTAAACACAGAAGCCTCCTAGAGGCCTTCATTGCCCATCAAACTGGAAAAGATTTTTTTTTTATATTGTGTTACCTTTGTTTGCATTCCTGATACTTTATTATCTAGGTCAAAAAAGTGGAAAGAAAGTTAGGAAAAAAAGTGTATTTTCCATTGTGCCTCCCTGCCCTCTCTCTCCTTGAGAGCTTCTTATTCAGTGCACAGAATGGACAGGTGTTAAGGGGTGAATCAGGACTGTGCAGTGAATCAGGGTCCAACCTACAGACCATCCTGCTGACCAAAGCCTTGCTGCACAGGTCCTCATCACTGCCAGCACCCAGCAGTTCCTCCACAGAGAGGAACCCAAGCAGTAACAGCTCAGAAGGAGGAAGCAGCAGTATCCAGTTTCTGCCCTTCCTGAATGAAAAGCATACTAGGCTCATAGGAAATGGTAAGGCAGAATTTGAGATTAATTACGCAATCTCCTTTGTCTTCCCACCTAATACTTCACTGTATCATATTGCCCCTATCCTCTGAATCTGCATTAGTATAAATCTAAACTCAGTAATTTAAAGATGAGAAGGTAACAGTGGCAATGTAACCCGAAAACATTAGAAACCCCTTGTCAATGGCACATTCCTGCTTGCAATAAAGGAAGGTTGTCAGTACATTCAAAACTACACCTGGGAATTGCTTCAGCCTGTAAAGAAACCCCTTGTTGAAACAGTTCCAAGAACACAGCCATCTTTGTCTCAGACTAAAGTCTACTCTGCACATCCCAGGAAAGCAATAACAGGATCGCTCCTGCTGAATAGGCATATACAGGCTGGTAAGTGCCTCTCAAAGCATGAGGGCCACATTTACAAATGATGCCAAAAATAAGGATTTAATTTTCATGCTCTATGTTTTAAAATAATGCTTTGTTTATTGTAATAAATAATTCAAGCTACATGAATTCTTAGAGCTGAGCAGCATTTTTCGAAGTTTAACTGCTACCTGCTTAAAAATGTCATCATGATTACTGTTTTATGTAGTATAACTCTTTAGGATGCATTATCTATGAGTTCAGATTTATCCATTAGCAATGCCTAAAATCGTTAACTTTCAATTTTTCTATCACAGATAGTTTAGCTACCTTTTGAAAACAGCTCTGACACCCACATACCGAGCTGCTTTCTAGCAAACAAAACATATACTGCTGTAACAGTGACAAGAGGAAATGTGGAATATGAAAGGCACTTACTTTCTCCTCCATCTTCTTTTTCTCCTCACTAGACTTGTTTGAAAGCTGTTTTACAATTTCACTGAGTTGTAATTCCTTATTCTCAGCTGCTGCAATCTTTCGCTCAAGCTCCTCAAGGTAGGATGCTGATCTTTCTGAAATGTGAGGTTGCAGTGGTGTGCTCTCGTACTGTGGTTGCTTACAAAAAGAAATAAAATAATCAGACAAATGAACACACACATACTACCATGCACTTGAACAGCACAGCAGAAAAGAGTCCTGCATTTATTTTTTTTTGCTGTCAGGAAGGGTGGGGTTTGATTTTTCAAACATTAAAATACATGGCAACAGCATGTACTTCAGGAATCTGAAGTAAAAAAAAACAAAGAAGCTGGACACTTTTAAATTCACAACGCTTGCACAAGAACATTGCAGGGCCACCTTCCCCCTCAGATTTATGGAAGAGGCATGATTTTCCTCCCAAAATAAAACCCTATAAATCCAAATAAAAAGCATTTTCAAAACAAATCACTGCCACTGAATTATCATACCATTTTCCAAGAAGAAAACCACTATAAAATGGCTATATATTGAAGTAAGAGATGCTTCTATCTAAAAACCCTTCTAAAGCAGCACATTTGTACTAGCAAACTAGAGCTATCACACCTGGGGTGAGAATAGTGCAGGGAATGGAAGCCTGAGACTAGAGCTACAATCAGAAGTTAGGCTTCCTATCTTCTGTTCCGTATACCAAAACTTCAAACTCCACTGCCCAGAGACAGACAAGCACAAAATGGAAGTCAGCTGCATGTGGGATGAAAAAGGTGATGCATCCCATTAAGCTTTCAATTTCAAGCTTCTTTTAATAATGTAAATCAGTATCTTTAGAAATACTGCCTGTGTAATTCCTTTAACTAGTGACATTCCTTCACCAAAGCATTAAGAGATTAAAACCTTCATTAAAGCAGATTTGCTTTTATAAATCCATCTTATAGAAGGCACACAGTCAACCAGGAATCTAAATACATTATAAAGTTTCAAAATTCTTTAAATTATGAAAGATTAATGCATCTGCTACTTTGTTGGAAGTGTAATGTGGTATACAAAGATATGTGCACTAAAATTTCAGTTTCTGCACTACTGCATCTTGTTCATTTTTGTGGCTTCCCTTCCCCCCCTGCCCCAAATCTTAATCCAGACATATTATAAAGTATTTTGTAAAAGATCTGGAAGCACCAAAAGCCACATTCCTACATGTCTGAAAAGGCTTCTGCATACCTAACTTCACACTGACGCTCCAGTTGCATTTCTCTGCTGTGTCACACAAGGTACACTCTCACATGATGTACAGCTGTGTTATTCCAAGGACATAATTAATGTCATGTTGAAATATACTAGCTGAGATCCTAGCGCAGTGTTTGTGACAGAAAAAGATAACACAGTAAAAGAGGACAGAAGAGCTATTTCTCTGCATATCTCACAGCATTGCCTTTTAAATATGCAAAGGCCTGGAGATGGAATTTGTGTACTATAAGCAGCCACAGTCCTTAAACCGATCTGCATTTCTTGGTTAACCTATGCTACCTTATACTTACACTATCGTGGCATTGGTACCAGTTAGATGAAAATTAGGACAATTATAGCCAAAATACCACCACATATTCCCTTTCATACTAAGTGTTGCCTAGGAGTAATAGTCCAGTCTGTTTGCCTTCCCACATTTCTTCCATCTATTTTACTGGTAAAATCTAACCATTCAAAGGGTTAGCACCTCCCTCTCTTCAGAAAACCTTTCATTAGTTTTTTTTTTCAGATACTCCATGCTGTTAAATCCTTACTCTTACAGTGTCAATACCTCAATCCTATCTCATTTTTATCACACTTCAAAACAACTATGTACAAAATTTTAACATTACTTATATTTCTGCAAATGTAAGGTATACTACAACACTTAGAGGGTATTCTCTATGCAAGTCACTGCTATGCAATTACACAGCCATCAATAATCACAAAGGCTCTACATTTTGGCCTGCAGTAAAGTGTGAGCATGCTTTCAGGTGTCACTTACTGGGCAATGGAAAACTTGCTGAAAGAAAAATACCCATCCTACCTGCAGATTAGTCACGTAAGGTTCTTCGCAGTTCACAAGATGGCTCAGTCTTGCATGTTGAGCTCGTAATTCATTCTCCCTTATCTTCTGATGTAAATTGTTAATTTGCTGATTTTGCCTGTAATACACAAATTTTATTTGAAAAGGAATGGAACAGAGATTAAAAACACATTGACCTAACGACTTACACTGAAGAATACACTAACAATGCTGTTCAGCTATCCTGAATCTGTGTTAGCTGTGGGCTTTTTCCCACTGTAGCCAGACTGCAAATAGACTAATTTAGCACTAGAACTGGGATCTCATCAAGGTATGAACTTGAAAACTACAGTTACCATGTGACTTTCATTTAAGCATACCCAAAGGGTCTGTGCTCAATTCATAATAGTAAGTAAATCCTGTAGAAATACAATTTGAAAGCTCTATCAATTTAGTGGGGGTCAAGGGAAGCTTCTGTTGTCATTTGCTGCTAGGGCTAGAAGTATAAGCAGAGAAAAGAAAGAAAGCACAGAAAGCAGAACAAAAACAAACAAAACCACTTTCATTTTACTTGGACTTCTGCTCAGTCCCTCTCTTTGTCAGAGCTGATTTTCTATACCGGTTGAAAAGATTTACAAATCAAGGGAAGCAGAAGGAACGTAACAAGAAAAGGTCATTGTGTAAGACAGTCAGCAAGGTGTTTCTCTTTGCTTTGCTTAAGACTTTCTCACTCAACTGCTTTACATAAGATACACCATACCACAGGGTAAAATACCACACTGTGTACTAACGGAGAATTAACCCCTTGCACCAATTGCTTGGCCAATGTGCAGCAGAAACAGTATCACTATTACATCACTATTTAATTATATCGCAAATGGTATCACTACTTAAATCATGACTGCAATTGAACCAGCATGGCTGCAGGGCAAACACAAGCCAGGTCTCCATCCCAGCCCAAGTCAAAGCCCTGCGAGGTGTCCACTACTGTTCGTGGAGCAGCAGGCACCTCAATAGGTGACTCCAGAATGGAGTTGCCAGCACCCATCAGAAACACATAGAGTTACCTTCTCCATAAACTTAAACCCAGCTTTGTGCACTCCATTAATTTTCACTTTTCCTTCTTTTTTATCTGAGGATATATTTGCATGCAAGCATGAAATTATTTCTCAAAGCTTCACCTCTAAGCATGCAGTAGGACTGGCTTTTCTGGAAACAGTGATGCTGAACCCAGATGTCTAAACCCAATCTTAAGAAGAGATAAATAGCAAATACAGGTTAATTTCAAGGGAGAAGATCTGTCTGTGAACACGCTAAAAGAGCAAATTCTGCAAAGTGTGGAAAAAAGATAAAAGCATCTGTGGCTTTTTTTAAAATTGTGGAGTGTTGTGTTTATAAAGAACATCTTGGAAATACTAGCATGACTATACAAAAAAGTTTATAAACTAACATGAAACATCTATTAGTTGAAAAGATGCAAGTAGTTGAAAATAAGATGCAAAAATCCAGTTAAAGGGACTATTTTAGCTACCCTCTTCTACCTGGTCATCATTCAACTGTATACCAATTATTTGGTTTATAAGAGGAATTTCATATTTGAAAAATGTTGAATATATTAAAGTTAGCCTTTTCTCAGCTAGATGTGTTACAGAAGACATAATGTATGCCTACAGAACACATTTTTTTATTTTTCCCTACTTTTAGATCTCTAAAGAACAGCAATGAATGGAAATATATATATATGTTGCCATTTCAAAGTACCTTAGAACAATTCATTCAACGTGATTCATAAGAAGGGAACAACTGAGTGTATTTATGTGACTCCATAGCAAGTCTTAAAATATTTTGTATCAGCACAGGTGATTTTGAGGCTTCCCTCTTCCATTCCACTATGTAGATGGAACAAGCTTGTGCAAATATAAACGGAGTATGCAGTACTGAAAGACTTTGTACAGTTCTGGTTGGCACCTCTAACATGGTAGTCCAAACAAAAAGCTTCCAACTTATTTTGGAAGAAGCAGATTTCAAGATTAGGTAAAAAAATATGCTCTCAACATGTCAGAGACCTTTTATAAGATCAAGAGTTTGCATACTCATATGAGGAAAATATAAAGTCTTGATGACTTCTCTGCATAGCTGATCACAGAGACCAAAATTATTTAGTATGAATTATCCTAACCTATGAACTGAAGCAAATTTTCATTTTTTATCACCTTATTACTAACTAGAGAGATGTATTAAAATTTCTTTTCTCCATTTGCTTTAAAAGTATTTATCCATTTGTCACTTACCTCTTGGAAGCATTATGTGATTTTATGTTTATGGCTGATTGTAACTTACTAGTGCCTTCTTTACCAGGCAGGATCTCAACAGCCTACACTAAACGCTACAGCCTGAAGTAAATGTTTGAAGATATTTCTGAACTCCAGTGTAGTTTGGACTACATTACTATATTTCCTTTCATAATCCTCTCTCTACCCTACCAAATCCCTGCAGGAAAAAAGGTGAGTCAAATTAATCCATGACAAGACAGAGCACAGAGTTTAACTAGCTTGCTTCTTTTCACTCGGCAAAGCATGAAACTCTCCACCATTATAAAATCCTGCCAACAAAACACACCATGGAAATGTTTTAAGGCTGTGCAGATCCCACTCAGCTTCCTTGCATAACTACCTCTCTGAAAACAACATTAACCTCACGGCACCCAGAAACAAAAATTCTGAAAACAGCAGCAGTCACACGAAGATAAACACTGTGGAAACACATTTACTATTTACATACAATCCCCTAAGTCTTTGGAGACTTCATACCAGATGCATTTTGTCAGTGATACCCTCACATGCTAAGACAGTTTTAATACTCTGTTAGCCCACTCCTGTTACTGTTATTCTGCATAACCAGACTCTGAGCTTTATTTAAAGGGAACGTAGAAAATTCAAATGCTCTCAAAAACACAGCTC
>JAWWMO010000121.1:65276739-65292672 GCA_035047845.1 Dendrocincla fuliginosa | reverse complement strand
AGTCATGAATTAATGCAAAGTTGCTGCTTTAGGTGAAAATGTCTGAGCAGATTTCTTCAGAATCGGGATGCAAAGTAGAATACAATATGGATCCCCCTACATTACAGATATAATTTATTCCATACTGCTGCTGGAGGTATGCCGCTTTGTTTTGTCACTTAAGAAATTGGATACAAATTTTTATATCCCTTTGTTTTAGAGGCATGATCTCTTGGGACCACAAGTCCAAATGTGCAGACTACTGATAGGGAAAGAGAGCCTTAGTAAACAATGTGAATACATTTTCCGGAATTCAGAAGATAATGCCAAAGAATTCCAACATCAGCAAAGCTCGTGAGAAAAGATGATCTTAAACTTCCTATGCAATAAAGTCTGCTCTTTTGGTGAAATTGAAAGCCTGCAGTTCCTAGTGAATCTTCGCACTAGTCACAGTAGAACTCACCTTGAAGAAAAGATGGGTACACCACCTTGGGAGTCAAGGCACGGTCTCTGATCTGGATGCACTGGGTTTTTGTGTGTTGTGTATTTTGTTTTGGGTTTGTTTTTTTTTTTATAATTTTTCTGAATTGCATAGAAGTTTGAAACACTTTTCTGACCCACAGGAGCTAAGCTAATGCTGAAGCAAGGCAGACAAGAGCACAGTCAGCAACTCAGCTTCTTCAACTGCTTTGGGCTACTTAATCAAGTGGGGGTGAGGCTTGAAAGGAACACAGACACAAACATCTGTTCAAGGAGAGGACTGCACACTCCCTCCCACAGTGGGAGGTCTTCAACTTCTGCAGTCTCTTGACAGGACTAATACAGAGCAACTCCTGCACCTCCCCTGCTGTTCTCAGCTCTGCCAAGTACTAGAACTTCTAAAAATATTTAAACCCACAGAACAGAAAACAGCTTAGCACCAGTTCCACAGAAAAGTCCTTGGGATTACAGCGGACCAAAATTACACAATGCTGTACTGCAAAAACAAACACTACACAAGCATGGTCTGTGAGAGACAAGCACTCAGAGAGACAGAGAGGCCTTGACTGGCCAGTTTCAACACTTCTGGGAAGATGTGCTGATTAGCTGGAGAGATCTCAAGGAATAACAAAAGCTACTTGAGGTCTAGAAAACATGACCTAAGCAGAAAGACTAAGTCATATTAGGAAAAGATTTCTAATATTTCAGCTAATTAATCATCAAAATGCCTAACACAGAAAGGCTGTAGAACATCTGCTATTGCAGATACCAATAGCACAGCTACCTTGTTGACAGCTCTACAGCTTGTCCTCTCCAGGGCCTGGCATGAGGTTAAATAGGTCCTTTCTAGCCCTACATCCTCTCATTATTGCCAAGATTTAGTTTATTATATGAAAACTACTGTCAACAAATTCCATATTCAATTTCCTTGTGAGGGGAAGAGGAGGGGCAGGCACTGACCTATTCCTTGTGGTGATCCGTGACAGAATCCAAGGAAATGGCCTGAAGTTGTGTCAAGGTAAGTTTAGGCTGGATATTAGAAAGAAGTTCTTCATCCAGAGAGTGGTTGGGCATTGGAACAGGATCCCCAGGGAAGTGGTCACAGTCTATACAAGTTCAAGAAATGTTTGGATAATGCTCTCAGGCACAAGGCGTGACTCTTGGAGATGGACCTGTGCAGGGCTAAGAGCTGGACTCAATGGACCTTGTGGGTTCCTTCCAACTCAGCATATCCTGTGATTCTGTAATATTAGTGGCTTTCACCTCTGAAAAAGTGACCTTTTAAAATAATTACTCTGTTACAAAACCTTCCAGAAAGTTTACCTCCCAAGATACGAAAGTCTCAACCATAATGTTATTTGGGTGATTGGTGGTATCAGAAAAAGATAAAGGCATCTTTCAAGGTATTATAGCAAGCAAAGAGTAGTTTACAGCAAAGCGCTCTGAGGAGGTTCCTCACAGCCCCGCTCCCTGCACAGGACTTCTTGGTATGCATGCATGCACTCACCACATGGGTGGTGTAAAGCTTCAAAGTTTCCTCATAAATGACATCAAATTACCACTCAGGTGCATATGCTAATGCTGCAGATCTTAACAAGCCAGTCCAAATTACAAGAATTACATCTTTATAGTAGCATTAAAATGAGCACTACCAGAGCATATACAGTTTGACATGTGGTACTGAAATCAGGACAATTTGATAACAAGGCAAAGAATATCTAATTCTCTTGTTGCAGTGAAAACATCCAATCCTACTCCTGCTATGGATTAGAAGTTAGCAATTTAGCAACTGCCTGAAGAATGTAAATGTTATGTCCTGAGGAATAACAGCTATACACTAAAATTGTATTTCTCTATCTACCTTTCAAAAAGGTAGCTGTTCAAATGCCCTTATGCTGTCTAGAAGCCAATACTGCATGCACAGTGTTATTCTCAGCATCTTATGTCATATGTTGAGGTATTTGGCATTTATTCACGTACTCCCCGTATGCAGCCCCTGCCACACAACCACTGCCAGATTCACACTAGGGACACCTACAGTGTCAGCACAGTCTCAAGAGACATTCACCATCATACCAAACACTGCAATTTCACTGTTGTTCTGTACTGAACAAAGGAGCAACATAAAGAATTAAAATGTGATGCTGTAATTTCCTAAACCAATACAAACAATGTTGGCTCCCTCTGGTGCTAAACATAATGCAGTGTTACATACTAAACCGCCAGAGAAGTAAGGCAATGATATAATCCAATTATTTTGTACAGTAGGTGACAGACATTCTAGTAATAAGTGTTACAGCAGCAGATTTCCTCTTACAGACAAAATCCTTAAATCCTTATTCATGGCCTGTATCAACATGGATACAGTTCTTACATGGAGAAAACATGACACACACCTTTGAGAAAAGCCACCGAGATCCCAGGGACACACACACACACACACAGCAGACTCACTTCCTTACACCATGTTTTCACTAAAAGTACTGTCTTTCCCTCGTTTTTTTTTTAAGAGCGGACTTAAAAACCATTTCAGGTTTTTATTCACTGAATTAGCAGTAACTTCTAGAGTAGTTTTAAACAGCAAACCAAAACCACTTTTAAACCCACTCATTTATGCTACCATGTACTACTTAAACAAATGCCTTTATTATGCTAAGACTACACAAATTAAATCAATTTAATTTGCCTATTAATAAATCTGCTGATCAACACAGTGTACAGAATAAAAACTGAGCCACTTGTTCTATTCAAAGGCACAAGTGGTTGTTTGGGTTTTTAAAAATTCTACTTCCTGAATTTATAGTGACACACCAAAGTATACAAATATGCACAAATACTCTGTAAGCATTATTCCTTGAATTGTGTTCATAACTATTTGAAAATTACTTGCAACTGTTCTGAACTGTTAGATTTCTAATGCAAAACGAGGAAGCTTAATAATCTAATCCAGAACGGATGGAATTTTTTTTGCCTTTTTATCTTTGTGTGGAAGGAAGGGAAGCAGGCAGCATGTTTCGTTTTTCTTCTCCTGCCCTTCCTCCCTTTTTTAACAAGATAAAGGTAGAACAGCTTAAGGATACTACCCGGTACAGGGAATCCATTTCCTACTAATCAACAGACTCAAGCACCTCCACACAAAACAAGGTGTGTGATGTTAATCTCCTCCACCTCCTAGATAAGTAGGACACCAGTACCATTCCCAACAGAAGAGAGTTTAACCTCAAAAAAAACAGTCAATGATCCTGTGGGTGAAAGGGAGGCTGGTGGCAAGGACAAGAGAAGGAGTTTCCTGGTGTTGTCTTTTCATCCAGCTGTTCCTTGGCCCTGCCAGCAGCAAACAGCTCGGTCTGGAGCCCTATGCCAGCTGCTGTCTGACTCCTCTGGTCAACCCATCTCTCCCAAGCTTCTATCCCCCCAGAATTAAACAAGTCTTGCCGGCATCTTCCAGCTACCAGTTTGTAAATGTAGCATGAGACATGACTTAAGGAGACTACACCTTTTAAAACTCCATGAGAATCACAGGTACAGAAGGCCTTCTCAGCAAACACCTACCATCTAACCTCAGTCAACAAATTAATTCCTCCTCCATTTCCTCAAAGCATAAATTCTGTAGTTTAACTACCCCCCTCTTGAATTAACCACACTTTAGCACACCTCTTTTTATTTTAGGTCACTATTCCCAAATGAATTCAAAGTCTGAAAAGAAGTTTAAAGGAAACTCAGGAAGACCAGGAGCTGGAAGATTAGGTTTACACCCAAACATCACCCTGCTGTCAGTGCAAGGCTTTGTGTCTCCACATGTTAAATGCAGATAATACCACATTTTCATTTAGTGCCACTTAGTGCCTTGAAGAAAGGTAGTATTCACACTTTTTATTAATACCTCATCTGATAAGAAATATAACACTAGTGCTTTTTTAATTGAGTTCTATTTCAAGGCTTTTGCGCAGCAGCTATGTACCATTTTCTTAATGAGTTAAACTAAAAGTATTTTTATCTGTCATAGGAAACACTACCTCTTCTTAAACAAGAAAATTAAAATCTATTGTAAAAATTTTGTAAATATGCAACAGCAATTTGTACTAATCTTATGTAACACAAGCTATCCATTTCATATATTTTTATTTCATTTTAACATAACTTTTAGGGTATTTTGTCCAAATGGAGGCTCAATCTTCAAAACCGAGCCTGTTCTGTGATGTATTCTTATACTGCATTATTAAAAACTACAGAATGCTTAACTGTAAAACCAAGTGTCTACTTAAATGAAATGCCTGTAACATCACTAAGTGGTCTTTGTTTCATTTCAATAGCTTCCAGAGTGTATTTGTCATTTCAGCTGAATGAAAAGAAATTATCTAAACTGACTTCTGGTCAGAAATCCAGAAAGGACTGTATTCATTACCACGAAGTCACTCAAAAGTAATGACTTATATATTAAAAAAAAAAAAGAGAAACAAGCACACTGCCACTGGATGTCAAGAAACAGCTTTTCTGCTTGATACTGTCCATATTGAAGAAATGTTAGCAGGAAATCAGGTTACAAACTGTCACTTCAGAAACTTCACCCTTGACTGTAAACACATTTCCAGTGTAAGAAGAGCAACATTAACTGTGTTTTTAGTTGCCACTGTATAACAAGCCTTCATGTGGAGTGCAGAGGAAGATAAGCTCAGCAGAGGTACCACAGACCGCCCCAACCATCATGGGCAATGTACTTACTCAGACTACTGACAGCTCAGGCCCCAGGATGTGGGCTGCAGGTTTGCTACTACAGCATTATTACTGATACAGAAAACCTGAAAAAACACTGATTTAGAAAGCCTCTACCCAGCTGTTCAAAAGGCTCGGACAGAGGAAATGCGACCAACAGCTATGGATGTTGCCATTTTAACTGCTTACCCCCTTGAGAGATCACTACCCCCACAGGAAGGCTGGCAGAGTGGGATGGTCTGCCCATGCCTCAGTTCCTCACTGTGTGCCACCTTCAGCTGCAGCAGCAGGTAAACACACACTGACATCCTACATCAAACTGGGGAAGAGGATGCCAACCTTCATCACTGCAATGCCAGGAGATGCACCAGCCAGACTACCAGAGGACAGAAACACTTTAAACCACTGCAACTCCTTGCTCTGTTGCAATAATGCAATGAACAGACCTTGCACAAGCTTAATTCTCCTGGTCCCAAAGTAAACTATGCCCAAGTTGTCTATCTCCACCCATAAAAAAAAGAGGAATTACCAGATGAAATATAAAACTATTCAAAATGGACACCTGACATTACTGTGATCAACACACACCTGCTTTACACAGTTCTCTTCATGCTGTGGAGCAAACTATCAATAACAAGAGCACAACTGTATCAAGATCAGAACAACTACTCCTCTTTCAGTCATGAGTCAAGAGTTTATTATTGAAACACAGACTAAGCCATATTACCATTATGTCAAATATAAAAATACTCTCCTTAAACGTCCTTCATCCAAACTCTGCAGCGCCTGATAATGTAATCTTCATTATGCTCAAGCCCTTTATCAAAAGCATATTTTACTCATTTTATTGAAACATGAAGAACTCCAGCAATTACTTCAGATACACTAGAAACTTAACAGCAGTAAGTTGCTTCAAGGCCCATTCAGATTGACAGCAATTTTAGTAAGAAGCTATACATTTACTGACATATAGATCTAGGATTTAATATTTTATTATCTGAACAATTTCTGTGAGCATCTGAATAGGATTTTACTGCTGAACATTACTGCGAAGGCCAGTTTCTCAAAACTTTATCAACTGGCTTCAAGCATACTGCATTTCTGTACTTGTCAGAGAAAAGAAAAGCAGCACCATGCAGATGACCAACTTTCATCTTGCAAGTCACTTCCAAGACCTGTACAAGCAGAAAAATGCCTGATACAAATCCCTAGATCAGTAAGAAGCTAAGAGGGGAATCTGACGGCAGAACTGGCTGCTGGGCTCACTTTTCCTTTTCCACTCCAGAGTCATTAAACCCCTTAAATACATTTCCAACTTTGTAAAAGACTTCTAGCCAGCTGCCAGTCTTCTCTCCTAGCAAGGATTAGCTCCCACGTATTTGTGCATAAATAGTGGCTGGCTGAAGCCTAACAACTTTACTGAGTAAGCAGCTCTCCTGAAAGTCAGCTTTTACACTGTAGCTTTTACATAATCTAATCTAATGAATGGAACAGAAGCAAGTTACTCACCGATCAATCACAAACTCTTTCTGTCTTAGCAGCCCCTCTTTAATTTTCATTAGAGATTCCCAGTTGCTGGAGTCCTGATAGCTGGTAGCTGGGTAACTTGAACGAGATGTTCCAGCTGAAACCTGCATAAAATAATTGTAGGATTAACCCCCAAAACATTAAAGGTAAATAATGTCCTAGATATTAGGTTATTTACAAAGTGGTTTGTTCTTTCAGAAACCTAAGAATTGTTTTTCAGTGTAATTCAGATTGGCTTTGTATAAAACAATTGGATTTATAAACAAGTTTATTGAAACAAATTTCAGACCAGTGTCAACGATTTTATCATTTCTCTACTGAAGAATTCATAGCTTTGAAAGTAGTTTGAAATTAAAACACATTTAGAATTTAAGTACCTCATTAAGGCAAACATCACAAAATGCTGCAGTTCTTGTAGCACTTCAAACAAGATAGCGTGATAACTTTAGACCTGCTGGTAACTGCAGGTAACAGTTACCACTCACCTGTTCAACGCCCACCTGTAATGTTAGAATACAGAGAGAAATTTCCCTTGATGTGTGTGCATTTCAAATAGAGAATATGGAAATACAATTCCAGTTTAATTATAACTGCTTTTGAGAATAAAAGTTTCTCAAGTAAAAGGTTCCAGGCTTTCTATCCATTCACTAAAGCCAAGCTCTGTGTCTCACAACGAACTGTGGACAACTAAATATGAACCAACAACATCATGGTTTGGAAGCAAAGTAAAAAACTAACTAGGATATTTAATCAAGAAAGCATTTATTACAAATTCATTACAAATATTTGTATCAGGAACTCACGTAAGGGAAGGTTTAAGCTAAAGCTTCTGTGATCAGACTGAGGGATCCCAGCATCAGCTGCCATGATAGATCACCCAATCTTCCACCAGTTTTTTTTAATCGCTGAAAGAAATTTCTTAGTTTATTATCTGGGAAGGATCCTGAACTATGTTGTCTTACTACATTTTTGAAAAAGAGCAGAAGGAAAAAAAAGGGGGAGAAATGGCTATATTTTTTTTAAAGTTCAAATAGACTTTAGGGTATTTTTACTTGTATTGTTCTACAATGTATTAAATTTCATTTGAAATTACAACCAACTGTATGAAGACCAAGACATATTATCAACAATTAAAACCAGCTGAACAAATGTTGTCAAGCAGTCCACGCTTCTGGTCAAAGTTTTACTGTGAATTGCATCACTGAATGGAAAGAATTCATTACTTGAAACCCCATACCATGTTGTACTGAAGTCAAGAAACCAATTCCTAACAACTATGGTCTGTTCTGTAACTCTAAAAAGTATTTTCTTCCGTTCAGTCTAGTTCAGTTCAATCCCTTGCTTGCCCATTGAGATAAAAGGGGCAGAAGCACATTTTTATTCCTTTGATTTGTAACTCAAAACCAGATAATATGACAAGACTTACTATTTCTAAATATCTCTCCAGACTGTTACATCCCCATTTCACTCTTCACCCCCGCCCAGTACAATTTATCTGCTTCAGGAAATATTTCCTTTGCTAACCAAACTGGATAGCTTCAATAGTAAAATCAGATATGAATGATATAAAAATTAAACAAACCAAACCAAACAAAAAAAACACCAAAAAACCCCAGAAAAAAAGCCCCCAAAACCCCCCACAACAAAACCCAATCATAAATAATACATGCCAATTTCTGAGCAAAGATGCACTAAAAGTGCTGAGTGTGTTCCTTGCTGGACAATATTGTATCTTTACTGAAAAGGACATATTGACTGCATAAGCAGTCCTTTTTGTAAAAAGTAAAATGTAAAATATTAAATTTAAGTTTTATCCTAAAATGGTTCACTGATTTACAACTATGGTTAATATTTCTTGCCCCATGCTCACTCATGAGTATATCCCACAAGAAATAAAAAGCACAGAAAACACTCAAAAATTCTCTCAGTTGTTGCACCTAAAAAGTGTCTCATACAACTGCTTCCTGAAGCATATTCTGGGTTTGAAAGTTTACAGAGAACAAAATTTGTCAAATCTGCAGTTTCTAGTAAGTCAATCCATTAATCCTATGCTTATCCAAGGAAGTTACATTAAAGATGGCACTGCACTCCACTGAGAGGAGAGGCACAGCAAAGCTAAGTGCTGCTTGGATTAAGATCTACCAAACAGCTGTTAATTAACTGTTACCTTGCTTCATTTTTTATGCACAATGACCAATATTAATGCTAAAATATCCTGAATTGGTGGTATCACATTAGCTTTTTTTTTTTTGTTTGGGCAGTAATCTAATAAAACTTAGGAAAGATACCAAGTCATGTTTCAATTCCTGTAAGTAATACATGTGTCAAGTCCTTAACGCTTAAGGAATCTAAAATTTATTTTGCCTGGGTTGCTCCGTGCAGACCAGATAACTTTAAAGTCATCTTTGGATGCTTACAGAATACCTTGGGATTGTCACATATTGTTCTGTATTATAGTTATGCACATGACTGGCTGAATTAAGAGGCACCAGCACAAATCCATTTCAGTGAAAGTCTCTTTTAGTGACATATGCCCTTCATGCAGTATAAAGTGACAACATCAGGAACTATCATTGTACTTTGTGTCATGAATTTTTTTCCTTTGCTTTTCCCATTACAGCGGGATGAGTGCTTTTCCACCTCAACACAATTACACTACAGTCAACAATGAAGAAACAGTCAATGCAGCTGGAATTAGATCCTTACTTTTCAGAGCCAGAATTTCCATCTCTGCTCAAAAGACAACTCAGAACTGTTTGACATGGTGAACAGGAAACATATGGCTTTATAAAGCCAAATCAATGTATTGAGTAAGATAACTTTTAAGACTGAACTACAGAAATGAAGAGATTAAAGACAACTATTTCAGCACAAATCCATCTTAAGTAAAGACATTCTGGAAGCCATCAGTGGTTTCTCTAAGAAAATTCCTCAATGCAAGCTCCTTACTTGAATCCAGCACCTCTCCAAACTTAATATTTTGCACTAAAATTGGAAAGGCACTCTTCAATTTTGGTACAGTGACTATACAAGTCAAATATCGCTGCTGAAAAGAAAGGCAATGAGTTTTGGAAAGTTAGGAAAAGAGTAATGCTTTGTCAATGAGATGCTCGCAATAGTGTGTTGGTGTGCTGGTTTGGGGGATTTTTTGTGGGTTTTTTTGTTTGTTTGGGATTTTTTTTAATCTAATACATAAGACCTGTTTAGGTGACTAACTGAGATGCTCTAACTTTGGAATATAACTAATCTGTGGAGTACATACATGATGTATACACATATATAACAATAAATAACATTTTATTTTGCCTTATAATGGTGTGCTTCAATTTTTCACTCTGAACAAATCAGAACAGCAACAAAAAATGTTTGTTTCTGATATCATGTTCTATCCAATTTAAAAAAAAAAACATATACTAAAAATACTTCTTAGCACTTCTCAAAATAACGAGGCACTTCACTCATTTATGAGCACATGGTGTTGACTACTACAAACAGCTTTCTAGCTGCTTTGAATGGTGTGGTAACACACAGGCAGTTCACTTACGTTTGAGTTATCTTGTCTCCTAGGGACATCAAACCAAATAGCAAGAGCAAGATACACTTCTACGGCTCGTGTTTAGAGGGCATCCACTACTCTTGAGTTCTCAGCTTGAATCTGCCACAACTACAAAACAAAACACCAGCTGGAAAGACACAGCATTCTTTTCTATCTGCCCTACAAAATGCAACTATTTTTGTCACCTGGCACCTCTTCCAAGAGTATCAGCCTTGTCCTGAGAACATCTGTTCAGTTAGAACAGTACCCTTTGCACAGAGGCATCCTAAGGTCCTTACTAGCTTGTTTTTTGACAAGGACTTGGCAAGCCTTTAAGCCACTGCTGAAGCAAAGTCAGCTGCTGGGGAAAAAAAAAAAAAGACATTTTTGCAGTACAAGCCTATATGCAAATATTTACTGGTGGAATGGACATTGCTGACTGATAGTATCATATTTCTTATCAGTGGGAAAACAATTTTTCTGCCTGAAGTAGTTTGGTGTCTCAGCACACAGGGTAGTACAGCATTCCACATGTAATGTGCTGTATCACAAAGCAAAGGTGAAGTCCAAATATGTCAATATAATAGCCAATCTCAAAAAAAAAAAAAAAAAGGAAAAAATCAATGGATTTTAAAGGTTGGGTTTGGCGGGGATTTTTTGTGAAAGTTGCAGTTTAAATAACTTAGTGCTGTCTACACTACAACTGTAAATTTTCACGGTCCATTACTAACAACTAGAAGAGCACCAAGGGTTAGGCTAAGTGAATGATCCTTTCTGGCCAACTGCTTGCACTGCCCTACGCTATCATAAACCCCTCTCTGTAGGGACCATTCTTCTCTTGCTGCATTTTACAGGCATAACTCAAGAGAAAGATAATTCCTTGCATTCACGGCTCCAAGGCAAAGAATCAGCACAACCAATGTTAGCAGGAGCACAAATGATCCCTTCTTTTGACTGCCAATGGAGTAAACAAATATGAGTTTCCCCACCGGCTGTACCTCAGGGACACTGCACTTGCACTGCCACATCACTGGACAATGTGGGAGAAAGAAGGGGTGGATGTGACAGCAGCAGGCCCAAACGCATTATTATCACAGAAATGCCTCTTCCTTTTCAGTCATCTGTGACAGGCAAAGAATTAGATCTGTAAAGGCAGAGCAGCAGACACTGATGAGCTCTGCAACTGCTTCCCATGCTGGGTAAAGGAAAAAGGATTCATCTATCCCTTCCCACACAGATTTCTTCCTAACATCAGTCCAAGTGCTTCAGCTCACAACAGCTCCCTTAATTCAGACAACCCTGAAAGACCATTCATTCTTCTGCAGGCAAAACACAACAGAGCTAGTAGCGATTATGCAGGAAAAGCAATAGGAGGCTGCAACCATGAAGTAAGCCCCTAACTTTAAGGAATCATTTATAAAAGAAAGGGTGCGCCCTGCTGAAACATACTAAAAAAACAGCCACAGAGCAGAAATACAAGATTCCCAAATGGGTAAAAACAAGACTAGACACTGATTGAAGAAATCCGGACTTATGGTATCTGTGTCTCCCCATCACCTACCTACTGCTTTACTCTGCTCCATCTTTGCTGTTTAGGGAAGATAGTGTTCCTGCTCAGCAGGATATGACCACTGCAATTCTTGGCAGCAACACCTAGGCTGTATCCCATTTTGCTATGGTTTCACAAATTTCCAGCAGTCATGGGGGAGAGAACATCTAATCACGCCCTTGTACCCTTATTCTAGCCATGGTACATGTGGTGTTCCTCGGGGAATTTTTTAATGAGAAGAACATAATTAAAATCAAAATTGAAACACCATCAAACTGTGGGGTACCGGAAAATACAGGCTTATTGTAGAGAAGTTAGCATTGCTAACAGCAAAATAAAAATCAATAAATCTTAGAAAAAAATCCCAAACACATACTTTATATAGACACACAAGCTGCAAAGTAGTTGATATAAGAGGGACCACAACTAACAGGGAGAATAAACTTGACAGGAGCTCACAATTTAACGTGCCTGGAAATCAGCTTAACACAAGTCAGGACTGCCTATATATGGTATGTCAGGTTACAGAAAAAGGGGGTGAGGGAAGGAACAAGACAGTGACTTTAAGTAGTTCTGGCATAAACCCAATTGGAAGAATATGTCTAGTAGTATGACACTCAGAACCAGAAAGTAACTGAAACAATAGAATATGTTCAATCAAGAGCAACTTTCATGACTAAAGATTTAGAAAGAGTGATTTGTGAGTAAAGAGCTAAATACTACAAAGGCTGACGAGACATGAAATCCGACAGCAAATACTTTGTTTCCTAGACCGAGTGTCCATGCAAACCAAGGTTGACGGAATCAGCCATATCAAATCGAGATATGACAATCTGGGATAAAAGTATCAAGAGAAACAAACAAACAAAAAACAACAAACTGACAACAAAAAAGCCATCAAACCAACTAAAGAAATGGAGAAAAGCACCAAAAGCCTATCACAAACAATTGAAAGAAGATTCAAATTTTAGGATTTTAGAATCTACACTGGATAAAGTTTAGGAATTAAACAGCAAGTCAGTCCTTACTAGATAACACATCAGAACTTCTCAGTGTTAAGCTGACTACACTATGCCAAGAGGAGAATAATCAGTTAGGCTCTAACTTCACCAACAAAAGTACAAGCTCAAAACTCATTTAAGAAAGGGATCACCTAAAAAATACATAGCCAGAGCTGAACTGAATGGATGCTACCCAAAGGATTTTCACAGAATAAGCAGCCACTGTGAGAGATGCACTAATTGTTATCCCACTCTGCAGCACTCTAAATCAGTGTTGGTAATTCGGAGTCTCAAAATTGGCTAAGAAATACAACAAAAAGAGGATAATCCCACCACACCACTTTCATGTGGACTTCTTGACATTATTGAATCAGGGCCATTCAGTTTGTAATTGCAACATGATACAGGGCATTACAAAGCCAGAAGGTTGAGGGACGTGATCCTGCTCCTCTACTCAGCTCTCATGAGATCCCATCTAGAGTACGGCATCCAGGTCTGGGTTCTCTAACATAAGAAGGACATGAACGCACTGGAGCAAGTCCAGAGAAGAGCTACAAAGATGATCAGAGGGCTGGAGCACGCCTCCTATGAAAACAGACTTGAGAGACCTAGGGTTGATCAGTCTTGGAAAAGAGAAGGCTCCAGGGAGACCTTACAGCAGCCTCTCAGTACTTAAACGGGGTCTACAGGAGAGCTGGAGAGAGGTTTTTTACGAGGGCATGTAGTGATAGGACAAGAGGGAGTGCCTTTAAAATGAAACAGGGTTGGTTTAGATTACAGGAAGAAATTCTTTACTGTAAGGGTGCTGAAACACTGGAACAGGCTGCCCAGAGAAGCGGTGGATGTCCCATTGCTGATGATGGATTCCTCCATTTAGGCCAGAATGGACAGGGCTTTAAGCCACCTGGTCTAGTGAAAGGTGTCCCTGCCCACAGTACTAGAGTTAGAACTGCATGATCTTTAAGGTCCCTTACAACACAAATCATCCTATCATTCTACCAAGTCCTTTGCTTGTGCACTAACTTGCTCCTTCTTCTCTTTGTAGCAAGCGTTTGAAATTTTGATAATGAGATATCTGTTCCGCAAGGGGCATCCAATGTGCCTCTCTTCAATTACATGGAACCACATTATTCCATCTTGTATGACTTTTTAAAGTTTTTCCAATAAAACACTAAAATGCTAATGCCATTTACAGACACCACCACCATCAGTGGAAAGTTTTCAAAATGGAAAAAAATAAACAGTAATGGCATTCAAATGCCTCCTAAAAGCAGCACTCTCTCTCACCATTACACTTTTACAAGCCTGTTTGTCGAAGCTTCCTTCACAAATGAAATCCCCATTGCACACAACGCATTACACAATTACAGGCCTCACACATCTGACCCTCATAGGCCTGGGAGGAATTTGATGGTCCTATGAATTACAGTTATTTGTACATTTACTTCTTCCCCAACATTATTTATACTGCAGCTGAGGCTTCTGAACTTTATCAAGGTCAGGTTTGATAACCACAACAAGAGAGAAAGACATGGTCCCTTAACACAATAGCTTACAAATAATTAAGAACAAAGCACAGCAAGTACACGGTTGCCAGGATACTAAGAGGGACAGGAGAAAACAAATGCTAAGGTCAAGTACACTATTCACCATGGAGAAAAAAAAATAAATTAAAAAACCCCAGATTTGCTACTGATGGCATAGTTACACGGTTTTGATAGCAACAACGTGGTCACTTATATGTGGCATAAATGTAAACTGCTATCAAAGGGAGGGGGGCCTGTTCTTCTGCCCCTTTTCACCACTTCAAACCTTCATACCTTTCAAGTCCCTCCTGACAGTCCCAGTCCTACGCTCTCTCCTCCATCCCACACACATGATGAAGGTTATTTGTATCTAGGTCAGACTCCTATCAGATTTGTTGTACAAGGCCATGTGAGATCTGGCGCTGGCACACACTGTTAAGTGGGAGAGCAGCATAAAAGACAACACATTTTGCAGTGGCACAGCTTTGTGCTGGATTAGTACGAACACGAGCACAAGCTAAATTATCTCAACTCCAGGCAGTGCCAAACCCTTCCAAAGTATCAGTTCATGAACTGAATATTTGCTAAGCTTCTGAAAAAAAACCCTACTATGCAGTTGCTGTGACACTGTCAAGTTACTGGCCAAGACCTGGTATTAAGATATGCAATCAGCTCAACAAAAGGAACTTCCACATGAAGATAGCATAACAGAATAAAACCAAAAGCTTCCAGCTCTTTCTTATCTTTTGAAATAGCCCTGCCTGTGTTGCATACTGAAATTGTGAGAGCACACAGAGGACCCAGCAGTACAGTCCTAGCCTAGAGCTAGAGACTGTACATGTGAAAGATCTGTATAACCTCAGAATCTGCATCCAGCAAGGGATCCTGAATAAAGCAGAGATATAGCAGAGGATTAGTAAGGGAAATGAACTGAAATTCTGGCCACTGCTTAACTGCCCAGTTTCATTCCTTCTAGCATCCTTAATGGTAGTGTGCAAAAGCCTCAAACTACAAAAAAGCTGATACATTAACTCTGAAAAGACTTTGTGAGATCCCTAGGGATGCATGTTGTTACTGCCTGAAATAAGGGGAGTCTTTCTAGAGGACACAGCCACTCTCAGCAGTCTGCCAAGACCTTTCAGTCTCTGCCACCTTGAGCTCCACCGTTCCTAAAGGCTGAAACTGGCACTCCCAGTGCTGCACGTGAGATGCTGCACGTGAGATGATACACTCTTTTCTGCTTATCTTCCCAACTACACTTGGCTTGCTTTTATGTGTTGTTATAACATTCCTTCACACTACATGAAACACTAATATTTTTTTTGTCAGAAATCCTTTCCATTTATATTCTGGCAAATGTTATGAACACAAAACACTTCTAGGTGCCACTTAATATGACGTTAAAAGAACCAGTGCCTGGAATTTTCCACTGATAACAACTGGGTCTTTCCTAAGTATAGAAGCACTTGTTTTATTAAGTGTTCATTTTATCTTCCCATTGCTTTTAAATTTAAGCGTTCTTTACTAAAGAAAAAACTTTAAAAATCTGGAGACAAAAGAGAGCTTCCACAAGAACAACCTTTTTCTTTTTTTTTTTTTTTTTTTTTTTTTTTTTTTTAACAG
>JAWWMO010000121.1:65204437-65276388 GCA_035047845.1 Dendrocincla fuliginosa | reverse complement strand
AAAAGAACAACCTTTTTTTTTTTTTTTTTTTTTTTTTTTTTTTTTGTAAAGCTATTAGGAAAATTTTCAGCGTTAAATTCATTATTTTATTTTGTTTCTTCTTCTGTCCTGGAAAGCAGCATGGCTAGAAAGTGACTACAGTTATTAAAAAGTATCATTATTTTAAGTGCTGAACAAATATAGGACATGTAACTCACTACAAAAAATTATGAACTCTAAAAATAGGAGAGAAATAGCTTAGAAAACAGGAATAGTTGGTAGAAATCAATAATGAATAGAATGACCCCTAAAAGTAAAGTATCTCAGACATCCTCAACCAAGTTCTGATCATTTATAAAAACCTTTATGTTAAATGTACATTGCTAATACCTACAAATACCAGCTTACTGAGTGCCAGTGTTGATTGCTCATTCATTACTTCTTATGCCTGCTCATGGTCAGACTGGATGCAAAAAGAGACCTAGAAAGCAATCTAAAAAGCATCTATTTTTTTTTTTTGCCAGTCTGGCCAAACTTCTGCTTTCTGTTTGCTTTAGCTTTTCATGACTTTAAAATAAATATGATCCATGAGTGTAATACTCAGCACAATTAACTGAAGTTGAAAAAAAATATCCCACAAAAATAAAGCAGAAATGTTCAAAATATTTATATTACAACCGGGCCAAATATTCATACAAACTCAGAAAAGCTCACTTTATTTAAAAACAATAATCCGGAACTGGTCTCTATGAGCCTTTGTAGAAAGAATGGAGCGAAATTACTGGAACATGAATACTTATAACTGGTGGGGAAGGAATTATTTGGTAACATACTCTTTTCCACTCCCTTTTCGGCTGACAAATCAAAACAGCAAGCAGAAACAAAGTCACTCCCTCACACACACCTTTGTTCTTTGCCAGTTCTTATTACTACAAATACAGATTTTAAAAGAAGACAAGTCAAAAAAGGCAAGGATGTTCTATAAACAGTGGCAAGTGGGATATTTAGTAAAGCTGCCTTACTGGGGATTGGAAAACAAAAATGTCTTCTCTACTAAAACAGTCTTGTACAGAGTTAACAAGGTCTGTAGACGTCAGAGCTCTGCACAACATGAGTACAGTACTCATTTACATTCTTTGGTGACTACCTTGAAAAACTTCCGCAGATGGAAAAATTAGGCATACTCATGTTTTCTGCCCCAAGTGCAGGAATTCTTCCTGGAAGGAACTAGCTGTGTTTCAGCCAGCAAATCAGGCAGGAAAGCACATGGATCTACCGTGAATATTTTGATTGCTTCAAGCAGGAATTTTAACCACCATCTCTGTATAGCATCACATATGTCGCATTTCATCATGTAAACAATAATTGCTCAGTCACTTGTCCCAGAATTTTTAAAAATTAAAAAAAAAGTATTTTTCTTTCTTTAAAACTCAGAAGGAGAGACCATGTATCTGTGCAACCTTCTGAATTTCAGAGGCCATTACAGACAAATCCTTCCCTGTGCCTCTGATAAATCAGGTTCTGGAATCTCTAAAGTCAGACATTTGAAAGTCCTGGCTTGAAACTTCTGCATCACTGACAAAGATAAGAAATGCTGCCAATTTAACACTGGACTGTCTGTGAAACTAGGAACCACGCAGGCATGGAAGGTAGTCACATAATTTGTGTGTGGAGCAAGTGACAGATATTTAAACTGTTTGGCTTCAATCCAGATTGAACCTTTTCCACTTGAGTTTATGGGAGGTACTTGAAACGCACTTGTCTCCAGCAAAAGCAGCAGTATGATGTAAGGGTGCATCTGAACATCCGTGTCAGCGTGTGAAGGTGTTTTCCTTCCTTAGAAGATAAACCTGGGGGGAGCCCTAGCACCTTCCTAACATAGGCAGAAAGGGTAGAAGTTCACACTAAAAAAAAATAAATATCACTTTCATCACCAGCCAATAGTACTTGTCACTTGTAGGTCTCCAAGTATCTTAGAAAATAGATTTATCATTCTCATTCCACAAAAAGGAAACTGAGACAAGAACAAAGACAATTTGTCCATGTCTCTTCAAAGAACACCAAAACACAGCAGATTCTCTAGTGTGAAAGCCATTTTGTAACAAAATACTGGTTTTAACAGACAAAACCAAGAATATCTCTGCCTAAAGAAAAATAAATGTGTTAATTGAAGAAGGCTCATCTAGAAGGTGGGAAAATTCCATGTTCCAGAATGAACTACCCTTGTTTTCATTTTCTAATTCACGGAGATGTCAATATTAATTTTATCCCCAGTATGCACATAACTGATACTGAGGGCTGTATTTCAAAACCAGAACCAACTCATTTTAGTAATAGTTTCAAATAGTTTCTTCTGTAAGAACAAAGTCATAAAAGCAGGACGAAAAGCTCTCCCACACATCTCCTCAGTGGCCAGGCCGCTACAGCCAAAATGATCTGTGAGACTACACTTGACGAAGCTTCTGTGCTTCTAGTGAGTGACAGCAGAACTTCCATGAGGAAGCAGCTGACTGTAACAAAATGCAGAGTCAAAAAATGTTTGCAACACCAGGAAATCTGTTATTGCTACTCAGAGATGGTTTGAACCAAATGTTTCTATTTGGCACATTCTGCAACAACGTAAAGACAAACATGAAGTTCTGTACCTCAAATTCTCAGGTAAATGGAGTTAAAGATCTTAATTTTCTGGGGTGTTTTTTTTAATGCTTTTTTTCCTTCATATGTCATAGTGAATCAGCACTGCCTTTCCACAGAGGAAGAAGGTATTACGCTACTTAAATAAACTTCAGTGATTTCTGATGAAATAAAAAGACCCTTGTATTTTAGCTATGAATAGCTGACAATCACCATGGGAATTGTGCTTATTTATAGTCACTCCATAGAAGGAAGGAAAAAAAAAAAGGCAGAGCAATGAACAGAAGAAGTGGAGAAAAGGCACATACCATTCTTTAACACCAACAAAGAGAAAGAAAGATGTTTCTGGTTCCCATTTCCCACTTCTCAAAGTAGGACCAACTGAAAATTAGCCTGAAAACATCTTAAAAGGCTGATTTACACCACCTCCATGCTGATCTGAACAAAGATCCCAGTCAGGTAAGATGTTGAGGCCACTGACCTACGTGCTGACCCTCCATACTGTGCAAGGGTGATCACTGCAATACTCTGCACAAAAGACTCCTTCAGCTCCTAAATGCTGTCAATGCGTTCATCATTTGGGCAATATTCAAAAAGCCTTTGGATGATACTCTCAGGCACATGGTGTGGTTCTTGGGGATGGTCCTGTGCAGGGCTGAGGGTTGGACTCAGTGATCCTTGTGGGTCCCTTCCAACTTGGCATTTTGTGCAATTCTATGAATATTTATGCGTTTCTGTTAGGACAACAGAAATCTTCAGCTGAGGATAGGTATCAGCAAAAGCTAAAGCCCAATCACTTCTCCTCCATTCTGCAGTTACCCTTCAAAGTGGAGATAAGCCAGCACCACCACTTGGCAACTGCAACATGGTCTTCCAACTTTATCTCTCCTTCATATGCCTTTGTCCTGCTGTTCATCCATCACTCACAACATGTCAAATAACACAACTAATCTCTGTGCTTCCTAGAACAGTGTATCTGAAAGACACTCAACACAGTTTCTTAGGTATAAGGATCTCAGCACACCACTTCAAGCATGAAAAATCATTGAAGACACAAGTAAACGCCAAAATACAGTTTTCCCAGGCATTTCATAGAAATCAAAAATCTTCCACTCTAATGAATATCAGTGAATTTCCTATCCTCTATCATGTTGCTATTTTGAAGACACTTTGCATCACTGCAGTTAGTTGCTACTGTTAAATTATTTGACCTTCATTAATCTAGTAAAAAGGTATACTTCATCGATGTGAAAGCCATCAGGTATTTACAAGAGCACAGCTTTTTGTGCTGTCAATATTTTGCTGCAAAATGAACCAACTACATGGGTCAAGTCTGGGCTAACTCGCCTCCAAGTGAAATGAGTGCTTCCAATGGGGGTATGGGGAGAGGAAGGACACGGTGGATTTTCAGAACAGCCAGGCAAAATGTCTTGTTCCCTTCTCTCCCAACACTGGGTCAAAGCACCAAAAACAATAAACAGGCGTGACACACTTATTCATCCTGTGATCTTCTTTAAGGGTTAAAGGTTCATGCCAGTAACAATAACTGAACTGAAAACATTCAAGATGACCTTTCCAAAAATGTATTTGGTTAGTAACAAACCAGATGATTAGTCCCGTCAGAGCTTTTGCCATTCTCAAAATGATGAATATTTCAGACCAAGTTGTATAGCTTTTTATTAATTTATTTTGTACTGGTTTTTTTAATGATGTTGCAATGGTATGCTTCCTAAGCTGCAGCCTCAAAAAGTAATTTCATCTTGTTTGTAATGAAGAACAAAACGTGAAGATTAAACTAATTTAATGTCTGTCCAATGCTTAGGAGAAGTAAATACTTCTTGTCCCTGGGGAAAATAACAAGATAAAAAGCCTAGATTTCTCTGTTTCCTGTAACACTAATGAAGGCTCTAAGTTCCCACTACACAAGCTGGAAAATGTGCAGACTCAGAAATGCAACTTTCTCCACATAAATAAAAAAAAACCCCTAAAACCAAAAAAAAAAAATTCAAAAAAATATTGAGATTTCAGATGTGAGATTCATTGAAGTCAGATAAGCACTGAAGGAGGCATCAGGTAAAATATATGGGTTATAAATCTATCAAATTCAAGGAAAAAAACCTCAAAGGCACTAAAAAGGAAAAGAAAAAAAAGAAAGTTATTATCTCTGAATTGATTAGGCTGTTGCCTTATATGGTGTAATTCTGTAATGCTGTTCACACCAGCACTGAAAATGTTGCTTTTCCTGTATTTTTTTAAAGAAAGAAAAAACCCACATCTCCCATTACGCTGCATCAAACCCGCAGCACAAATGTAACTGAAAGATATATTTGCTGGGTCCATTCTCTTAGCAGAGATCAGCAAAAGAGGTCCTGTAAGACACAGTTGTAATACCTGGATAACTACAAGCAATTACACATGCTGCAGGAAGCATCTCAGAAAACTACCGGTTACAAAAAGGAAAGATTTCATTTTAGTGTTCAGCTTCAATACCAAAATCTCTTACTCTGTCCTGCCTACACACAAACCAGTTCACATCTGTGGGAGCATTCATTTCTCCCTTCCCTGTGTTTTTTGTTATTGTTAAAGGGAACATGTACAACACAAGAACCTTTGCCCTGTGGTATCGCAAAGCTACACTTGCATGAAACAACACACTAAACATGAGCACTCGAGCCTTACGGCTGAATTTCTTTGTTTATGCACTGTAAGTAACTGGACTGCGGTCACAGTTCAGTTCTAATGCAGTCAGGATTATCACCAGATAGTGGCACCTCAAACTCTTTACATAAATTATACAGGTGGCCATTGTCTACAGCTGAAATTTTAAAAACCAGCAAAAGAAAGACAAAAATAATCGAGGAAATTATTATTCTGTGAATAAAATAATCCAGGAAAATATTACTATGTGAATAAAAGTCTTATGATTACTATTTAAATATAAGAGCTGGTATGCCTAAGTACAACACACCTCTTTTTTGGACAGTATCCCAAACATCAACCATATCTCTAAACAAATTTATGAGAAAAAACATGTTCTAGTGGTAGATTTCTACCCCCTGGAGAAAGCCCATATCATCTCCATTTAAGGTCAAGCAAGCAACAGCTGCACATTTTTGTTCCCCAGAACAAAATACAGCACAGCAGACCAGAACCTCCAACACAGATTCCTTTTTTAAAGCTTTTCCTTTCTGATATCCACGGGTGTCTGGACCTGTTCACCCAGCAGTGAATGAAAACAGTACAATGATGTGCTCGTGTATCTGTACCTGTCAGACTGACATGTCCCATAAGCAGTACTTTGGCATCTGCCTCAGAACCCCACCAAAATCCCTGTGAGTTACACGAGGGAACGATACTAAGCTGAACTAGTAAAATGTTCTCAAGAGAGGGTACCCAAACAAGCTTGTTTTCAGAAAAACAACATCAATACAAGATCTACAACATTCACGTGGCCTGAACATATGCATGTTATTATTTTTTTAAAAAATACATTTTCTATCTTAAAATTTCTTACTGTGTCAGCAGTTCACAAACAAAACCAACATCCTTTTATGGTATATCATTTCTAAAAAGCTCCGATTCATTAACAATGAGAGTCAAAAATTTGGGGTGGAGTAACTAAATAACATGACAATTTTACAGTGAGTTGGTAAAAAGGAGGAACTGGCATTGCAGCTGCTGCAGTGCTGGGTGTTGGACTTAATAACAAAGTACAGAGGTGAATTTCAATAGTACAAGTACAAAAAGCAAACAATCCAATGATAGCACTTTTCTTGGATGACAGCACACAATAAAAACCATGAAACTTCCTCATATAAAGGTTAAATACAGTCTGCTTGACTGTGAGAAATTTACAATGTTAATAATGCCACTACAAGTATATTATGAAACTCTTTGTGCCGGTAAAGAACTATCACTCCTCACTGTGGAAATATTCAATTAACTTCCAACTGAAATATGTGACCCCAGATTTCCTTGGTTTGATATCGAAGGATAACAGAAAGCAGGCAGATTTATTATATTAAAGCTGAATTTCTAACTTCAACAGTTGCAACCAATTTTGTAGATGAGCTAAACCATATTTACAAAAATAAAAACAGAGTTCAGTTTGAAACAGGGTGGTACCTCACCTCCAAGGTCTTTCTGTCTCTGGTTTGAATGCTGTACCATAGCAGGGCTTCCAGAAATGAAAAAAAAAACCCAAACAACTAAAGAAAAATACCCCAGTATGTCTGGTTTCCTGCTTAAAGCCAAGCATTCATCTACACTAAACAATTATTGTCAAAACTGAATCTTTAGGTGTTCAGAGTTAGGCTGAGCTTCTGCATCTTTGCCTCCAATTTCCAAACCAGGAACAGGCACACACTGTCAATTGCATCCACACATAAAGCCTGATGCTGGATGCTCACAAGTTCAACAGTTTAATCCTTTCACATTCAGTAAATCCTTCACTTCCCAGATGCACAAACTTTACTCTGTATATGCACTGTGTTTGTCATTTCTCAACACAGGATAATATATAAGATAACCTGTAAAGTAGCAGCTTGTTGCTACTTCTATGCAAGCAAACAGAAAGGATTCTAAAAAAAAAAAAAAAAATCACTTTTGAATAGTTTCCAGTCACAAAAAAATGGGAGGGGATGAAAAAGTGTGGGGGTATGTTTTAAATGAAAGATAAATACTTAATTATATAGCAATGGTAAATTTTGGAGATGAACTTACATATGCCAGATTTTATAAGCCACAAATTAAAGGTTGGAAGAAATTTGAAATACAGAAAAATTACTTCAGTTCAAGCACTGTGAGAAAAAAGATGATATTGGAAAACACACATCATACACTGTAAATCGAATACCAGCTGTGTAACAACTATCAAAACTATATATAATAAAAATGTAGTTTAAAAAATACCTTGTAGAAAATTATTCCAAACATGAAATGTGATAGCCCACACTACTTATGCTTTTTTTATGACAAAGAAACATTGCTGCAGCAAAAGTAACACATCCAAAACACCGCCCAGAAAAAGTTTCCATTTAAGTTCTTGTTTGAGAAAAGGCAGGGAGTCAGCAAACAGCTCCCTTCGCTATCCCACTGAAGCATGCCACTTCCCAGATTCTCTTATCCTGTGGCTGAGCAGGTGGTCTCCCTGGCACACAGTTCCCTTCACAAAAGGAAAGTTGTTGCCCATGTTTAATATATTACTGCTGTGAGCAAGTTCAGAGGAGCCACTGCCTATGTCAGAAGGCAAATGGGACCAATCGACTTGTGAGCTGCTGAATGACACTCTGAGTCCTGCCTCTGAAATTTTTGTTATTTTTTTTCCACTCAGCTTACTTCAATTGTTTCCACAACTTAGTTACAGACTAGGACAAGTTGCCAGAGATCTACAGGCACGTCCCACAGCCTGGAGCAAGCTCCTCTGTGCTTCACTAACAGTAACAACTGAGGTAAGGAACCTCTCTTCTTTGTAATGCTTTTAATTCTTGCAGCAAGGCACTCTTTAGCAGCAGTTTTCTACAAAAACTCCTCTACTCAAATTAACAGCTGGTTATCAAAAATATGGAAATGAAGGCATTACAGCTCTGAGTCAAAAATATAATGCTGTGAGGGGAGTATTTCAGCAACAATAAAGGCAACAGAATTTCTGCACTCGATGTCCCTGGGCAGATGATTCATACAGGTGACACTGCACCAGAAGGTGAGAAGGTTTAATCACGTTCCTCAGACCTTTGTATTTCCTTTTAAATTTAATACCTTTGGCTTAGTTGTTTTTTGGGGTTTTTGTGGTTGGTTGGTTTTGATTTTTAATCCAAAATCCACAAAGAGAGTAATTCCCTGAAAGTTTTGTAGAAACGTTTGTTTCCTAAAGCTGCCTATTCACAGCCCAGCAAAAGTAAGAAGCTCTTTCACCATTAACTCAGGAAAGCAATTTTCTTATCTAACACATTGAAAGAGCAAACCTTTTTTTTTTTTTTTTTTTTTTGCTATATGATGAAAAATTACCTGCAATTGAAAAATTTAAGTGGTTTATAGCAGTGCTAGAACTGAATATATGTTACTATAAGTGCAATTCAAGCTACAGAATCCATATAGCATTTTTGCTGTTTATGTCATTAAAGGTTCATTTTCTCCTGCTGTTCATCGTAACTGCCAAACTTGTCCTAGATTGTTTCTAATAATAGATGAATAACTTAGCTAGGATTTGTAACATCATGAACTGAATTTCAAATGAAGAAAGCAATCCATTTATTTCTAAGGGAAGCACATACATACTGTACAATGAAATACAATTCTAGCTTTTAAAAAAAACCCCTACCTTAAAAAAAAATAAATTGCATCTCACACAGAAACATCTTACATAAAGAACACTTAATATTTACATATACAAATATTTTTTAAAAATAAATATGATTCATGAATATGTAGCCCTCTGAGTTATTCACGCTCCTTACAATTACATTCCCTGCTTTCATCAATTTGCACCTTACTCCTTATGGTTCTGATTTTAGAAAAGACAAACAGAATATAGACCTTAATTTTGAGAGGTGTGTTTTCCCTGATATTGAACAGACATATCTAATTACTTTTCCTATTAGTGACTGGTAAGGTTCAGGCAGAGATAGATCCAGGTGCTTGGTCTTTTGCTCAGCAGCCTTGTGCCAGTGTTGAATACACAAGTGATGGATGTGTCCAGACATCCTGTTATTCCTGAGGCAAACTATCTGTTATGGAGTTCTCTAGAAGCTGTTTGCGGTAAAGCAGCACTTCAGACCTCCCAGCTGCCCTCACGCCAATGCCTAGCAAGGAGTAAGAAGATTCTGAGACAACCAGATTTTTTTCAAGGCTAAAGTTACATGAAATGCGTTTTCAAGTCAGAAGAGGAGTTAAAGTTTATTCTACCACACAGTGAATCTTTCTCTCCTACCCCAGATACTGCATACACATACCTTTCAAAATACAGACTTCATGTATACACACACAGGTTGAACATATACACAGAAACACAACTGCCATAGGCAGCTCTTCACTGGAATCTGGAATAGCTACAGCAGGTTAGCTGCCCAATCATCTGAATTTTATTCCGTCACAGAGTATGGTAATTTAACACAGATGAAAGAGTGGCTCAGCTGTTAAGCTAAATTTAAAAATTTCATACTGCTAACATCCTACGTCACAGATATGCAAACCCTGATTAACAATAGTCTACAGTCATGACAGAAGCATGTGCCACATAGCAGGTGATAAGTGTTACAAATCAGATGTGAAATAAGGCATTTAATTTATAGCAAACAATTTTTCGGCTTTTTTTTTTTTTGCTACTCATTTGTCAAGATAGCTATGTTATTGATATTTGTACTTAAAGATTCAGATTTATGCATATACCACATAAGTTGCATTTATTTCTCATCCTCTGAGGCGGTTAGCAATACAATGTCTTCATTGTACAACATGAAACTCACTAAAATCAGTTTGCAATTGATCGCATAAAGATGATTTTCACTGATTTCACTGATCACTGATTACAAGATGTGAGAGGGGGAAATTGCTCTTGCTTTCTGGAGATTGATAAATGGCCTAAGAGGATTTTCCTGGCATCAAGTTACTTCTCAGAAGTTGAATTTACCTACTATATCCTTCTCAATCAATGCCATGTCATTGTTCCCTGAGCCACTAGAAGGTTAACAACAAAACTTGGAACATTCCCTTACACTTTTACTTTTTACACAATCTAGGTGTATTTCAGTTTTTACTTCGACTTGCACTTAGCTCAATTCCTATGGAACTCACATATGAACCACCAGAACCCAAAACTCAACATGTTAACTTTTTAGGTACTCAGTGCATGCAGTGGAGGAAGGAGTTTTATTTCCTAAAAGAAAGCTACTACATAAAAGGCAAATCATACCAACAGTCAGAAATTGTATTAAGTTATTTTACATATTATTTTGATGAGGGGAACTGATGAGTATGGAGACTGAAGCAGTTGCCCAAGATCCCACTGCATGTCCTGGAGCAGTTGCAGGGAATTTACCCTGCCTAAAAGCTAGTCCAAACCTTTGGCTCCCAAGCCACTCTAACGGACCAGTGCATATACAAGTCCCAGTTACCCTCAAGGTATGTGGACAGCTTCCAAAAACCAAAATGCCTGGTGTTCACCTATTCATCAGCCCACCTTCTTGGCGTCTACACCTTTCACATTCTCATGGGCTTGAAACGCAGGTAAAGGCTCTTCCTGTTGGTCTTTCTTCTTAGAACATGGAGAGCACTAAAACTAGTCAGAAGGAAGCTTGTAAGAACAATAAATTAATAAGAGAGGGAAGAAAAAAAAAGATTCTCAAGTGTGAGTCCTTCCCTACCCTCTCCCAAACATATGAAAAATACTGACACTTCAGCACAAAACAGATTTTAAAACAAATGGTAGAAAGAAGTGTAAAATGAGTTTGCTTTTGCACTCATCCGCACTTCTCAAACTATGAGATGAATTGTTGCTTTCTTCCCCCTTCCAAGGTAATGTTTTCTCCATGTGATGGAAAAATGACATTATATGCCATAAATCAGTGTTCTAGCTCTTCAATCAACAGAACTTGATAGTACTTTGTGCATCGCCGTTTATGGTTATTAAGACATTTCTTTTCAACGGATGAAAGTAAATTACTGGGATTTTGGGACATTTCACTGTAAAAATCTATGCAAAAGATTTATGCAACATGACTTTTTAACAATGCCCCTTCTGGACCTCACTTGGTTGCTTGGAACTGCAACAATTCAAACAAGTTAGATCTCTTCTATTCCACTGATATCAGTGCTGCATTTAGTAAGCATATGACAGGAAACAGGCTGTGACCAAAATTGCTGTGGCATTTCCAAAGGAGCCAAACTTATGCCGTGTGACTTCAAAGGACTCAATGCAGTTGCACCAGGAACGAGAGTGGCTCACTGTTTTCACTTTGTTCACATACCTCCCTCGTATTGTGAAGGACACCCAGGAACAAAGATAAAAATAACCTAATACAAATCAGGAAAACAGTCACATGTCAGTGAAGAAGGAAACAGTAATTGTGATTGGTGATTCGTTCTAGGGCATTGGGTATAGGGGATTCCCTACATAGTAACACACAGGGTCAGCCACAAGACCTCTTCCTACAGATCCACACTGTGCTTAAGACAAGTCTTTACTATACATTAAGAGCACTGATAAAACATACAACTGCACGGTAATGTGGTCAACAGTTCCTCTTGTACAGTGATCAGTCCTGTCACACAATTAACACGTGTTGACTTAAAAAAATATATAAAATATAGTTTGCCCTTTGGCTGCACTTGTGTTTCAAGAAGTGGTGTGTGCATGCATAACTCCTCTTTATATTGGCCTAAACCAGGGGACTGAACAGTAGAGAGCAGCTACTATTTGTGGCAATGATCAGCCTTCATTTCTACATAATTATGTTCCAGGCTGTCCATTTTGACCTTGATAGCCACCCAGAGGCAGCTGTGTTACTGAATCTGTTTCTCTCTATGCACTCTTTAGGTGGGTGACAGCGCCATGGAGGATTAACAAGCAAGGTATGTGTTTATTAGTTGAAGTTGAGAACTTGTAAACACAAATTTGTTGAAATACAGGCACAGAACTGGTTTCTTTGCTTACAAGAAAACTTCTCCCACACGCAGGCTTAGCAGGTTAACCAACATGTAGCTGTTTCAAAACCATGTAAGCTTTTAAATCAAGAAACTCAAGTTACTCTATTGTCCTTTCCTCATCCCTTCTCTACAACATTTTCTAGCTGCAAAAGGTATACATTTTAACTTACACTACCTTCCATTTTTTAACATTCTTTTGCATTGCCTGTCTTGTCACATACATCCAAATAGCTAATGCCTTCTGACCTATTGCCAGTTCCCTCAGCAACATCCCTCACTCACTCCAAAGGAAAGAATATTTTTTTTCCCCCTCCCAGAGCAATCTCACCCTCTCTCCTCACCTATTTTGGCCTTGCATCTGTGATGTCCAACCAGCTAATACTGCTTTTTATGGAAGCACTTCAGAGCCCCAGGTCCTTGCCCCTGAGTCATGCAAGTGAAATACACAGAGCAACACAGCAGTGCAAATGCCAGCATGTGCACACTTAAAACTAAAGCCATACACATGACATGGACTTATTGTGCATATACACAGGTGCACATCAATGCTGTTCCAATCCTCCCATGGGTCCCAAAAAAACAGTAGCCAGGAAAAAGAAATATTGATGTAGTAGTTCACACAGAGCCCAAAGTCCAAGGGTTGTGCACCCTCTGCATTAAAAAAATGGCATAAGAAGCTGTGATGAAATCATCTGCAGAAAATACTGTTCTCTGTGCAGTGTCTGTCACACAGGCTGGTCACACAAACTCTTCTCTACTAGCATAAGTGCATTAGTGGTTCATCTACCATGACTTGTCTGAAAGAAGATAAACAGCTTAATGCACTCCAGCCTACACTGGGCTGGAAGAATGAATCTTCATTCAGCCAAGAGACTTGAGAATTCCCGGGTATGTCTTGCTTTTACTGCACTTGGGACTGACAGTGACTAGCATAGAGCTAAGCAGAATATACTTGGCAAGCACTTTAATGGCTTAAATAGATGAAAACAGGTACAGCAAAAAGTCAAACAAAGATGAAAAATTATAGTCACTACAAGAGTAAGTTCCTGATGTGTGTTTTGTTCGCAATAAAGTTAAGATCAACTACAGCTCAAAACATCATAACAAAATCTGAAGTTGAGTTTTAGAAGGAGATGTCATCACATGGAATCCTCTAAAGGTATTAAAATAACCATGTGCAATCTGATTTCTTTTGAAAGTCTCTTTTAAATACCAACACTGCCAGTGACAGCACAATACAGTACCCTTGGACTCTACAGCCCAACATGGAGGGACTAAAAAAAAAAAGAGCCTGAAGCAGTTCTGTCTCCTTTAAAGGTTTTTCTGTTTAGCCACATATAAAAACAAATTCATGGGCAACAAAATCTTTCTGATTCAGTCAGGATTGTTATGTAATTTGGACAACAGACATCTAAGCAATGGTTTTCCTTTATGTGGCATACATGATAGGCATTCCACATATTGCCAAGTTAAAAAAAGGGTGACAAGGAAAGGCCTTCTGTGACAGATCCAATATCAATTCCTAAAACATTTAGGGTCAAGTGCAGCTTTAGGAACAAAGTTTGACACTTGGATATATCATCATTATCTTGAAAACAAAGTTTTCATATTGTGACAGCACCTACAGAATCCACCTCACCCTGAGCTAAGCAAGCATGTATCAAAACCAGCCTCCTGCCAGAGAAGGTTCACACAGGAGGGTTTTACACTGCAACTACTTATTTGGAATTTTAAGATAACTGTCACCCTGTGCTTCCATCTGCCACTAAAAAGGGGGGAAATATACTTTAAATAAAACAGACAAAGTTGAATATATGCTTTATTTTGTTCCTCATAGCATTCTTCTGTGTTTGCAGACGCATTTTGTAACACACTGTCCTCCATGCAAAAAAAGGGATTTAGTCTTTACTCTGTCTTGTCTGTAGAGAAATATATTTCTAAAATTCCCTACAGCAGTGATGCATTAGCTTTTAATTGCCCAACATAAACAACTTTTACTTGTAATGGAAATACTTCAGTAAGATTTCTTTTCCTCCCTTCCAGAAAAAGGTTCTGGTAAATCAGATTATCTGCCCCTGTCAGTAAAGCCAGCAGTACTACCCAGAGCTCCTGGCTGAAAGGTCTGTGAACCTAGTCTTATCATCAAGCTTTCACATGTGCTCAAACAAATAAAGCAGCGGAGTGTGGGTGGGAGGGCAATGAGCCACAGCCTTTTCTCGGATTGTGAAAGATGAGAGCTTAGAATCTAAAGCAATAATATGGGCAAAACCCACATACCCACAATTTCCATATTACAGTTGCTCAGCACAGCTAAGAACCAGCCTTCAGAAGCAGAAGCACAATACAGCAAAAATCTAAATTTGAAAAACATATTTTCAAAACCCTGTTTTAAATTAAAAACACTGCAAAAGCTGTATATTTGAGAGTTTTTAGAACTTGAAAATAATTTTCATTTGCACTCTTCAAAACACTTCTGTATTTCTAATTGTTCACTTTCCTGCTTTTCCAGCTCCACAAAGGCTGTCTAACACAAAAAGAGAAGATATTAGGCACTTTGCACTGCTCCTGACAACTGTTCTTCTTTCCTGCACTCCTAAAACCTCTGATTTGTGCTCTCTGCTTTCTTGTTGCCATGGAGAAGGTGCAACACATAACCCGCTCTGCTCTGAGGAGAGCCTCAACTATTGAGGTCAACCCACAAGCACGCCAAAGGCTCCAAGAGCTCTTTGTGAATTTCTGCCTGATTTTAATTTGCCTCTTGCTGATCTGTATCATTGTGATGCTTCTCTGAAGTTCCAGCACTTCTCTCCACTGTCCTCTAGGAAAATCATCCCAGGAAGAAGAAAGACGTACACCTACAACTCCCAATGGAAGGATCCTTATGTGACAGGGGCTAGCACTCAGACTAGAGTGTGTGCCAACCACTGTGCCCTGTTATCTTACTACCTGCTACATGTATTAAAAACACATCTTCTGTGCAGAACAGTGTTTAGAGCCTGTAGTTACAAAGCTGTGCACAACCCAATCTGTTGGGTCTCAGTCAAGAGATGTCTTTACTAAATGGGATAAAGTACTGGCAGTCATAGTTTATCCGTCCACATCACTAACAGCCATCAGTTGCTAAGTTCCTCAATCTTTCAGCTAGATGCACAGCAACTTCACTTTTGGGGAGCCTCTAGACCTTTTTTCTCTGAAAATCCTTGTGCATTTAGAGGGGTTCCAAATTTGGTCCACATCTGTCCAAGGAAGAGCTGACGTACACAGTCCTCAACACATCTTAGGAAAATTTCTACTCTTTTTAGTTCAAGGTGCTGCATCTCTGCATTATCAACTGAAGGCATTAAAATTGCCTAAGTGTTTTTTCCGGAAATATAAGAATAAACCAAAAATCTCTTCTAACCCAGAAATAAAAACGATTTCATATGCTTTTCTCCCTATTTAAGCAATCTTATATATGTGACATCTGAAAAGGTTTTTCACAATGTTTTGCAGAAAAAAAATTGACACTACCACACTGACATCAAAATTGTTTTCCATCGTCATTTAACTGGCACAACTTGGAAACAATTCTCAGAGTAGTTAGTATTTGACATTAAACAACTTAATTACAGCCTGCTCTAATTTATGTAATAATTCCCTTAGAGTAAAACTACAAAAAACTTGGAAGTTGCCAATGTAAGAAAAGGTGGCTTATATCTGATGTGGTACAGAGAAAAGCTTAGGTCACCTTTATTGCTGTGATTGAAATGTATCATACAAATACAAGTAACACCCCCACCTTCAACTGCAAATATCTGCTAGAGAACATGCAAGCATTTTCCTAAAATAGATTAAAAAAATAAATTATAAATGATTATGCACAGGAAGGAAAAGCATTGCAGAAATATCTTTTCAACATGCAAACATAAAAGATGTACACATAAAAGATAATATTTCTACTCCAGCAATTTTGAGTAACAAGACTGCGCAGAAGACTTCCAACTCTACTACATGTTGCTGGTATTAAGCTAAGTTCCTAGAAATTCAACAGTTTTCAAATTTAAGGAAAGCTCAAGAATCAACAAAGGTCAGAGAGACATCCATTTTTTAAAGACATCTTTCTATACCACTCTATGTCAGCAATCCTACAGATGCATACAGAAAATCAAAACGAGTTTATCTTAATCTTGTATTTTGCCTTTCAGGCTTAATATTTCATGAGTAGAGGTTGACAATGAACAGCTGAGCAGGAAGGGAAGAAATCTTTGAAAAAACTTTGTATTTACTGGAATGCAAGCAAATCAGTGGTGATGCACTTCCTATCTGGCAAATAGATATGCTGCGATCAGACCTTTAAAATAAGGCTAATCACTAGAGGAAATTAAGACAGCTACTGTATGAGGGCTAGAGCAAGCAGTGGTGAGACTGGCAAAACACCCTCACACTTGCAAGGTAGCATATGAGAATTACTGATCTGAACTGTCAGTGTAAATCTCAATTTCCATTTCATGCGTTCTGACCACTCTCACAAACACATGAGATTCTAGTAAGCCTATTTTCCCTTTTAATCCTTCTTCCCTTTCTTCTGGTTCATTTGTGTCTTAGGATTCTGCTGATCAGAAAATCTGCTACCATCCTCTATCACCAAATCTCAACTGAACCCACAGATTAAAAAAATAAAACCTTTTGTACATAGTACAGTCTTCTTTATAGACTTTTATGAGCTTTAAAAAATAACATCTATTGTATTTTTATTTATTCAAATGACTGCTGGAAAATATATTAATGCATAAAATGCATGTGGTTCTGTTTAGAAAGAAGATCAATTCTATCATTTACTTATTAAAGCTATGTGAAAAAGAGCTAGTCATAGCACAACCTTTTAATCCTCTACACTTCTATTTATTCTGCTTTGGTTTTCAAGAGTAATCTTGACTGTTTTGCAATGTCCAGATCACTTACACGTACCTAATTCGCATTTAGTATCTACTGCTCATAAGTAATCCTAATGAATTTTATCAAAGTGTATCAAAAAGTTCACTACTTTTATGAGCTGTAATAAAAATTGCAAACACAGCATGCAGCTTGGATTAAGTTTTCAGTTCTTTGCTCCGCTCCATCCAAAGCCTAAATCTTTTTCCTAAGTTCATCTTACAAATTGATAGTGAATGAAAGGCAAGAATCTGGAATTAACTCTTCCTCCCAAAAAAACCCATAAATTACAAACTTTTATGGCAATTTTATACCAGGAAGGAGCTGAATCAGGAACAAAAATATGCTGTTTTTAAAGATGTTTCCTCAGCCAGCTCCTCAGCAAAAATTAATATAACTTCCCATTAATCTCCATGTCAAAACATGACCCATTTAAAAACTGCAATTTTGCTCTGATCAAAACTGGTCAGTAAGGCACTTTGGAAGGAAGAAGATACTTGGGTTTCTTCATTAACTGTTCTGCATTGATTTAGCAATAACTGCCCATCCTAGCAGAATTGAACCAGTCAGTGGAAAGATAAGTGTAAAACAGACTTAACCAACATTTTTCACACAACATGCTCAAAATGTTTGCCACTGCCCAGCACAAAGAATTTTTATGTAAGTTTTGCTACAGCTACACTGATGGCCAATGGTACAACTTGGCCAGTGGTATCCCTGGGGTACATTAGGAAGAGCATTGCTGGCAGGTCAACAGAGGTGATCCTGCCCCTCTACTCAGCCTTACTCAGCCCTCCACATCTGGAGTGATGTGGGCTCCTCAGGATAAGAGAGACAGGAGACATGGAGCTCCTGGAGCAGGTCCAGCGAAGAGCTACAAAAATGACCAAGGGAATGGAATATTTCTCTTACGAGGAAAGGCCAAGGGAGCTCAACCTGTTCAGTCTTGAGAAGAGATGACTGAAAGGGAACCTCATCAATATCTATAAGTATCCGAAGGGAGTCAAAAGGATGGACCAGGCTCTTCACAGTGGTGTCCAGGAAGAGGCAATGGGCAGAAACTGACGCACAGGAATTTCCACTTGATTAAGAGGAAGAACTTCTTTACTGCGCAGGTGACTGGGCACTGGGACAAATTGCCCAGAGAGGTTGTGGAGTCTCCCTCACTGGAGATATTCAAAAACCATTTCAATGCAATCCTGTGCCATGTGCTCTAGGCTGACCCTGCTTGAGCAGGGCAGTTGGACCAGATGACCCACTGTGGTCCCTTCCAATTTTACCCATTCTGTGATAACACACAGAACATCATATGCACACAGTTATACTGAATCATACTTTACCTATATCCCCTCTACAAAAATTAGAGAAGAGTAATTGAGCACATTCATTTAGAGAGTGTTCTTATTTATATCTGGAAGTGTATTAATATACTATAGCTTACAGACCAGATACCTATTATTTGTATGGCTATTAATAAATAGTGCCTGGCAGAATACAATTGCAAAATATTTGTGAGATCCCACTAGATCCATAGGTATCTTTTATTTAACAACAAATGCAGTCCTTTTAGCTTTGATCTCCACAATAAAAACTGGGGGGGGAAAAAAACCTCAGAATATACTTATAAGGATTCCTTTAAAAACTGATGCTCATCAGTAAGAACTGTGATAATTTAAATTATTTGAAACAGGCCCTAGATTTACTGTAATATCTGACTGATTTATAAGCTTATATTTTTAAGGTAAAAGAGTGCCAGAAGTTACATCTTTGTATAAAATGAAAAATTATGAAACACTGCCCTCTTGTGACCATCTGCAAAAACATGATTATTAAAAAGGAAAAGGCTGATTATTAAAAGGAAACTGCTTTCACTGTTATGGCTCAGTAGGTTTATATGTTCCTTTCATTCATGGATATATATTTCAATATATAAAACACAATTGCTAAGTTATTAATACTACCTTAAAATAAGCTATTGTGTATGTGCTATTAAAAGCACTAAGGACACATCCGCTGCCAGCCCAATCTAGAGTCTTAATAAGGCATTTGCAAAGCTGCAATGAATCTAACACAGCATATTGCTGGCAAAACACAACCTACTGCACTACAGAATGCCAAACTGTAGAAGGGTAGGAAATACTCCTATTAACAGAAGTACATTTTGCCCAGATAAGAAAGCTTTCCTTGTTTTGCACTCACGGAGGTATTTCTGAAGTAAATTTTCAATAGTCTATTGCTGAAACAGAGTAAGTCTTGATAACAACCATTCTTCTGAAAATTAAATGGGCCTGAAAAGTACCACACATTTAAAAAACCCATTGAAGAGCCAAACTGTGTAATAAAATTCAAGTCTTTTCTCCATTAATTAGTTCTTCAGAAATTTCTCAGCAGTAAAACAAAGGCTAACGTTTTTTATTTTTAATTTTAAGGTATTCGTGAAAAAAGGTCTGAAGAAGCATCCAAAATCCTTTTCCAGAAAAGGAATTTTCTGGAAATTCCTTTTCAGAAAAAAGAAAACAACACAACCTTAGTTATTGTAAACAAACATTTTTTTTCTTTACTTGGTTGTAGTTTCTGCCAGTTAACAGCTACGGACACAATGAAGTTCATGTGAATCTACATGGCTTAGCACTGAAGGAGCAACCCAAAGCTACAATTAAGAGGCTGCTGCAAGCACAAGAGGGCAGACTGATGCACATTATGGATCTTGCCAACAACAGAGGTCTCAACCTGCTACTCAATTTTCTGCTCATTGTCTTGGTTCTAGTGCTTGCATTTATCCTTGTGAAGCTGCTGTGAAACTTTGTGAGGCTCTGCTTCCTTCTCAGATCTTGCTTTGAGGTTTTTGCTATGATAATGTAGACACTTAAACTATCTGAACATAAATATGCAAAGACTGCAGAGGCTGAAATATCTGACAGAGAATGTGTTTCCACACCAAATTTATCAGAAAGCAATTTTAAAGGCTGTGCACAACGATGCACCTGCCACTGAGTGAAAAAAGGATCTAGAGCCTTGCTGAGTACCTGAAGAAATTCAACTGTGCATCAGCAGATACTGTAGTTTCACACTATAGCAGTTGACAGGTATTTAAAGATCTACAAATTATCTGCAGCCTTCAAAGAACATAATTTCTGCAAAAAGAGGACAGCAGAAATCAAATTTTTAAAATGCGATTTCTATAGAACATGTACTTCATCGGAAATGATGTGGATACAGCAGGAAGGCAAAACAAAATGCCAACACTGAGTTGACAGCACACATCAAATTACCTGTGGAGAGAAAAGCACAGATGCTGTAGAGGGAAACAACGATATCCATGAAAGGCACTTTGCAGTAGCCAAGATGGGGATACGAGAAGGTTAAACATGAAAACATAATTATTAGTAATAGCTTTTTTCACCACCTATAGTTCACTGCAACACCTTACAAGCCAGAAGTCTTAGTGTTACCTAGCAGTATCAAAAGAAGCAGCTGTCAGAACAACTGAAAAACAATCAACAATTAACCAGGGTTATCACAACTCTGCCTAGAAAACCCTTAACACTGGTACGTTCACAAGCAGTAGGTGCATCTGCACAAACCCAAGAAGTGTGTTACAGTCTCAGTAACCTGGATTTACCACTTAGGCACAGGTCAAGTGAGCAGTGCAGGAGCCCTCCAGCCGTATTTGACAGACCACTTGTTACCTGCCAGGGCAATTCAGTCCATAGTTTGGGCTCACTTCCAAGCATGTAACATAAACTTACAGGACCTTCTTCTCTGGTCCTTTACAGGATGCTGTACTTTCACCACAGGTCTTTGGGAAGGACAGTGACCAACAAGAGCACACTTCTCTTACTATTTGCCCCAAAGGCAGCTCTATACACCTGAGACATGCTGACAAAGGAGGTGACCTGAAGCAGACTTTCATACATTACACTGGGGCCAAACAGCTTCCTCTTAGCATCTCTCTTCCCCAGCAAAACGTGGGTACAGTGTGCACCAACATATATACATTGTACAGTAAACTCATAATCATAGATATGCATAGTAACAGTCTTTTTGCACACATGCAAAAGAGGCAGATGTTGCTCCTGGGGTGGGGGAAGCCCCAGCTTCCAGCTTTCTATTGCCAACAGCACATCCCTGACTCAGCATATATACTGCTGAGTGTCAAGTATATTACAGAACTAATCTATTCATGTTCACACCCAGGATTTCAATATGATTACTGCTGTTGTGGGGTGGTTATCTGGAAGAGACCAATCTAACTATGAATAGACTTTAAACAGGAAAAGGCAGTATGCCCAGCAAACCAGAACGTTCATGTAAGTCCTACCATTAACAGGTATCTGTGTTCCACTCTAGGTTACCTGCTCCAAAGCTTAGACAGCATTAGTGTGCTGGTTTGGGCTGGAATAAAGTTGATTTTCTTACTAGTATAGTAGCTAGCATGGGACTATGGTGTAGTGAAAGTTCAAAACATAGTTCATACCAGCTACTATGAAGAAAATTAACTCTGCTCCAGTCAAACCAGCATGATTAGCTACAGCACCACAGATAGTTAAAAAGAAAGCTCTTCTCTCACCTGTCCTGAAATACATGCAATAGGCATTTGAAACAGCTTCTGCAAACTACGTATCCATAGCTTTTAAATGTTGATAGTTATAATAGTATGAATTCCCATGTTTGCATTTAAAGAAGAAAACTCCGCTCAGCTACATCACTGTAAGCACTTTATCACTTATCTCGATAATCTTGAAATATTCTGCTTTAAAAAAACCCCAGAAACCCTGTACAAGGCATATATGTAATAATGGTTATGTATTTGTTACTATTTAGGACGATTTTTGTGAATGTTTGACATAGATGGTTCAAAGCACACCAAAAACACAGAAACAAACAGGAAGCCCACTCTAGTCCAAAGCAGAATAAAACCAGTTTTCCCAACAAAGGGGTTATTTGCTGATATGCTTGCTTGAGACTATACAAAGCTCATTGTCTGTATGACCTGTATTATTCAAAAGTCTCCTTATCTTAGGGAAACTGCTGTGACAGCAGTTGGCCTTCGCAAAAAATAAAACCACATACTCCTTCTTAATAATAGGAGTAAGATGAATCTAGTGCCACCAACTGTCACGTATTTCCAGATCCAAAATTACACGCAAAGGAAGTTTGTAAAAAACTTTACCATTAAAGCATGGAGAAACAACCCCAAGAAACAATCCCAGTAGTTTCCTCTCAGCCAGCAATGAACATTACAGAATCCTCAATAAATGCTCAAATACACTGTTGAAACTGAAACATGCATTTTAATCAGATGACATATAAAGTTGTTGAAGTTATCAACATCAATGCCAAGTCTCTTTTTTGCAATCAAGCACTGTCCAAGTTTGATTTCCCATTGTCTGCTAGTGTTTACTCCAGACTGAACCCTCGTATGAACTATAATGAATGGAATCCCAGTTGTTGGGCTACCAACTTCACAGCAAACAGAACAGACCATAAAAGCTTAATCAGGGCTCCCAATGAAGGAGTTCACTGTGCTAACTAAAAGTGATAATTCCTCATGTTACTTCCTGAAAAGTATGGTTTCATCAAAATGTGATGCAGGAAAAATGTTGATATTAACAATTTTTAGTTTTCTGATCTGCCAGGATTGTAAAAATCCCGAAACAAACCAAAATAGTAGCTTTGAGTTGACATTTAAGAATGAAGTTTTATATGGCAACAATGTTACTTGAAGAATATTGGAACTTTTAATTACAGTTTTGTTTATCAATGTTTAGGTATGCATGCAGTTTGCTTTCTTCCTTCTCTGTTCCGCAATAAAAGTTGTTACCTCTAAATTTCTCAATACATTGAAATTTAATTTCCAGTGACTTTTATATGAATGGTGTGATCAAGCCAGTGTTTTCCTCATTAAAAAAACCCCACTAAACCTGGTACATTAAAGGGAAAATATGCACTTAATATGCACTTAACAATGTCCATCTTTTATCTCTGCTATATTCTGACACAAATTAGCACACCGTGAAGAAATACAGATGTTCCATACACTTGAAAAAGAAAAGAGATTTCTCCTGTGATACCTGCAACACTGTACAAAGTTAATAAGGAGATATGCAACCTTCTGAAACCTTCCTTCACACTGTATTATCTCCAACAATTTTAACGGCATGCTTTCATTCTAAACCTGATTTCTAGACTGGCGCACAGCATGTACCTAGATGGACTCAGATAATAGGCTATATAACAGAATCACATTTAGAATGGAATTTAAGAAATGCCATTACATGAAAACATAGAGCCTTTCAATCTAGATTTGTATGGCCTCCTAATTCAGTAAACAGGAATCGCTGTTGTGTATTACAAGCCTTTTTTTGCTTAGCACAGGTCTTATCACACATTTCCTTACTGAAAAAAATCAGCTGACCATCGAAAACAATTAAACAAGTAAGTGTATGGTGAAATATAAATTCTGCATGGAAAGTGCTTTCATTGAAAAAAAAAGTTCAGTACATAAACTGAACTTCATAAATTGAAGAACTGTTAAAATCTGTTCCTTGGAAACGTGTAGGAGAATGTTTATCTTCAAAAAGCACTCGTTAAATAACTCACATTAGCTAGAGAAATAAATTTTCATATGCAACTCCATGATGTTATGCAATAACTCAGGACAAAATCCTTCCTGAAGATTTATTTCTGAAATGTACAAACATCACTCACACCCACAACTGAACAATACACCTTCTTTAAGAGGTTTTTCGCTGATCCACAGCACCTTTTCTGCAGTTGCAAAACCTAACCATGCCCTGGCAGAGAATCTCACTGTAGCTGTCGGTCTTCTACCCAGCACTCTGAGTTTCCCTTACAATGCTAGATAAATGCACAGGAAATTTAATTTTGAAATCCACATTTTACATTTGGAATGGAAAAGCCACATAATTTAATTTAGGGAGCAAAGTGTAAGAAAAAACACTGGGTTCAGTCAACTTCGAACAATTAAGGAAGCAGACAATCTTGAACTTGGACGTAATTAACCTTAGAACAGCTCTGGAGGGCTGTTACGTCATACTTTACATTTGCTTTTACAGTAAACAAATTCAAAGCTTGACTGAATTTATAAAAATTAACTCTAGTTCAGAGTTTTCCATGATAAACTGTCTACACTAACCTGTGAGGGTATAAAAATTTATTTGAAGGCTTATTGTATTATTATCCTGGACCATGAGTCCTCAAAATCAACTCAGAAAATTGTTGTCTATTCTCACTTCAATAGTGATGGAATGGGAGTTTACAGAGGGCAGCTATCAGCCTATCTTAGAAATACACAAAGCTGCTCTAGATTTCACAGTTGAAAGCAAAAGTTCATTCTTTTCTGTTCCCAGCAATAGTAGTTTTAAAGTAAAAAAATGACAAACTGCAAATTTTTTCAGTCCTGTAAAAACCACTGTATTTCCACCAGCCTATAAATTTTGTAATAAAAACAAAACAGCAAAAGCAATACCCACTAAGAAGAAAAACAAAAAAGTTTCTCTAGAGGTATGGCTTTTTCCCCTTTTATAAATCATTAACTTCCTCTATCAAAATATTATGCTTTCTACTCTCTTTCTCTTAGATATATAGAACTTAAGAGTCTAGTTTTCTTGGTTTCTCAGAAATAATAATAATAATAATAACAACATCAGTTCCCAGGTGCACACAGTGCACATAGCACAGTTGTGTTAAGGCTTCTTTCAAAACAGGTGTCAAGATAGGAAGAACCATTCTCCTGTATTCATCTTGTGTGACATCCCTCCTCCTTACAGCTGTAACCTCTGTCAGAAGACAGGGCAGGCAGGGAGGGTCAGCAGGGGATGCCTCTCAGAGCCCAAAGGCTCACTTCTCTTGCACATGCTTTAACTTTCTGTTCCTCTGGCTCCTATTTCACAAACACATCTCACTTGAGGAAATAAACCAGATCATATTTCAAGGCATATCGACTTGACTCCAAATCATACCAGTGGAAGTGCTGGCTAAGGCCATCAGGAACCTCCTCCACAGAAATGTAAAAGTAACAGGTGCAAGAAAAAAAGAAAAAAGAAAGAAAAAAATGCCAGTTTTAGGTAAAATTTCATTCTATAATCTTTCAACCTCAAAAATCTGGAAAGGTGCAGCACTGCTCTAGGAATCCAAGCCAAAGAGATAAATAATGTGTTCTCCCTGCTGGCTCTGTCATCCAAAGACAGCTCAGCAGCAATGCCTGCATGGATGAAAGTTTTTAAGTAACTATAATAACACATACAGGGTTTCATCTGTTTCAAACATTAAACTTTGTCTTCAAACTGTATTTAATCACACTCAGAGTGAGAATCTGAGAAAGCAATCATAAGACATGAAAGACAAAAGCTGAGAGTTGTTTTGACCTAAGGAAAAGTAAGTTTCTAAAACACCGATCCTAAACAAAGTTTTCCATAAAAGGTACATAAAAGATAATGAAGAGACACATACCTAAATGAAGGAAAGAAGTAAATAAAGTTTATCTCTGCTCTTGCGAGACATCACATGGAGGTCTGGTGTCCCCAACATAAGAAGAACATGGAACTGTTGGATCGAGTTTAGAGGAGGCCACAAAGCCGGTAGGAGTCCTGGAGCACCCCCCCTACAAAGACAGGCTGAGAAATTTTGGGCTGTTCAGCCTGGAGAAGAGAAAATTGCGTGGAGATCTCATGGCAATCTTCTGGTATCTGAAAGAGGCCTAGAGGGAAGCTGGAGAGGGACCCTTTGCCAGGAAGTGTAGTGATAGGGGCACTGATAGGAGCAAGGGGTACAAATTGGAAGAGGGGAAATTTAGTCTGGATTTTCAGAAGAAATTCTTTACAGCGAAGTGGTGAGACACAGGAACAGGTTGTTCAGGCAGGCTGTGGTTGCCCCGGTCTGGGCAGTGTTGGTTACAGGTAGGTTACCCAACCTACTAGGTTGGGTAAGGCTTTGAGCAACCTAGTCTATCGGGAGGTGTCCCTGCCCATGGCAGGGGGTGCTGGAATCAGATGACCTTTAAGGTTCCTTCCAAACCTTGACATTCTAAGATCTATATATTTAAATCCAAGAGGAGAACCACCAGGCACAGTAATCTGCTCAGAAACCTCACAAATGGCTGCAGCCAGCTACATTTGTATTAGGTTCTTGGGAAGACTCAAACAGATCAAGTTCCTTCATGGTGCCCTGCTGTCACTTCCCAAACCCCCTGTGTGCTCCTCAATGCCAGCAGCAGCTGCCAGCTGCCAAGAGCACAGCCAGCAGTGCCCCAGACCCAGCCTCAGCAGTGACCCAGTTTTTGTCACTTTGGCTCTGAGAGGAGCTCATCTGCCTCTGCTCTCTACCTGGGGAATTTCTCAACATCAAAATCCATCAAAATCTTCAAAAAAACTTAAGAGAAAGATGAGTGTTTGTGTAGCAAAAAAGGGTGGCTACCCCCAAAAACCCCCAACACAATAAAAACCAACCACACCACCAAAAAACCAGAACCAGATCACCATTAAGAGTGAAACTAAAACAAGAAGCTCTAAACCTGTCAGTCTTTCCTTCCATAAACACTGGAAGAAACAACAAAATTTGAACACAACTCTCTGTAAATTACTTCATGGACTTCAGGCTGGAGAAAACAGGTCATTTGCACATACAGATTATGTCTGCTCAGATAATACCTAGTTTAACCTTAAGATGCCTTTCAGACAAATTTACATATTATATATTGCTTGGGATTTTTTTTGCAAGTGAAGCCAAGTTTACCTACACAGGTAAACATGGACATGCATGCCTTTCTTCACAAACTTTATCTTCCTACAGGGGCAGAGTTGAAAACAAAAACTGAATTGTCATGCTAGAAAGGGTTACCTGTCTCAAAACTATGTGCTGGATGTTCTCTATATGAAAGTATGACATACAAAACCCACATATTATTTAAATAAACAAGATTCATTGACTACTATTAGTTCATTTTAATTAGCTAAAAGATAAGGAGTAATATCAAGCTGAATTCAGTTCTTAAGTGCTGGGCATAGTGACATTGAATATTCGTTCATCCTTGCAGTACACAGGAGTCATTCTCAATTTCCTGAATGTATAAATGCAGCCTCTTTTTAAGCCTGTTCAGATCAAAATACATTCACATTTCCCTCACTACACTGTGATCAAAGACTCTCTATAAAACTACTGAAAAGGTTATTTGATGAACCTCTTACTCTTACCCAACTTCATGTAAAGAAATGTTAGCCCCATGCAGACAGGCTCAGTGAATCAGAGTAAACTGTAAACAGACAGCAGAAAAAAAAAGAAAAAAACAACCAAAAAACCCCCATACAACACAAACCTGCACTCAAGTAATAATGAGAAACAAGCAGCAACATCCCCGATCAAAGCTTAAAAACATCATTACCTGTTAAAGAGGACCTGTTCCCCTTCCGGTTTCATTAGAAACTGCCTGTTATACCTGAGGAATAACACATGATGCCACATGATGGCAGCAGACACCAAGCTTTAGCCTTACCTGCACAGGCTGTTCACCTCCTATTCTAAAATCTTCAGGCTGCTGCACATGCCATGCCACTACACCGTAGGGCTCCTCAGCAGGCCTGCAGTCCAGGGGATTTGCACGTAGCTGTTCTTTAAGCCACATTTGAGTCCTCACCGCTGGCTGTATGGGAGCTCCACTCACAGCCTGCTGTCCCAGGGTTGCGTATCTCTGTCCGAAAGCTTCACAACTGGCTGCCGTAGGCTTGCTTTCAGGTAAGGCACTGTAGGTCAAGTCTAAGGCATGTCTCCTACCTGGGGAATCTGAAGCAAAATCGTCTTTGCTGCACGTTTCAAATTTATATTTGCAGTCCAGTAGAGATCGTTTTTTCCCCATTTCTTTGTCCTCAATTTTGAGCAACTCCATGCTGTCATGCAAACAACTTGGCCCATTTGTCCTTAACTGTGGTGACACAGCTTTATCTGTACCAGCTCTGTATTCCACTGAATGACTACTACCATCCTGGCTGAAGGTATTTGGTGAGCTGAGTTTAGACAACGAGGACCATTTTCTTACAGGTCTTGCATCTTTCATGTCAAGAGAATTGTCCAGGGAACCCTGATTTCTGCCTCCTCCTGACCGTACAAAGCTTGTACTCCATTTTGAGCCATCAGACTTGAAAGCTTCCCTGTGTTTGGAAAGTGAAGAGCTGGCATTAGACAGCATCACATGGGCAGTGGGAATAGAAACCAGTGATCGGCTGGGCTTAAACGAGGATGTACCACTTGAAGTTGAATGATCTGTGAAGAGAGATTTATCATGTAAGTAAGTACAGTACAGAACTCATTAATACCAGTGCACAGAAGACAAATCCTCACATTCAAGGTGAAATGCAAAAATAGAAGGGAAGAGGTTTTTTGACAAAATAGGGCCTTCTAAACCATCCAAGATTATGAGAATGGAAATCAATTAAACTGGGAGTAGTTCAGATCTATTTTGCTCAGTTGCCATCTTTACAAAAAGAAAAGTGCACTAAGCAGTGGCAACAGCAGATCCAGAGAGACTTCTCAAGCTGTGAGCCAAAGAAAGCATTGTTCATTCCCCAGCTTTAAGGGGCCAGTATTTCTCCTACACCCAGCTAATACAAAGTAGCTTCTATTCCACAAATGGTAGAGGTATCACAATTCCAGAGCCCCAAGACTGCTTCCTTGTTCATCATCCCTCTTCTCATTTTTAAAGGCAAAACAATTCACTAAACACACTTTGTAAAATGGCAGTGCTGGAAAGGAACCAGTTTAACAATGGTCACTTGGACAGAACTATTCATCCCTTTTGGATCTCACAGATTCCAAAGTATGCTTTTTGTGCTGGGTTTGACAGGGATAGAGTTAGTTTCCTCCACAGTAGAAGGTATCGGGCTGTGTTTTGAATTTGTGTTGAAAACAGTGTTGATAACTTAGGGATATTTTAGTTCCTGCTGAGCAGTGCTTACACACAGTGATGACCTTTTTGCTTCTTATTCCATCCCACCAGTGAGAAGGTTGAGGGTGCACAAGGAGCTGGGAGGGGACACAGCAGGGACAGCTGATCCCAGCTGACCAAAGGAATATTCCATATCATTATGGTATCATGCGCAGCAATAGAACTAGGGGGAAGGTTGGTTTGGGAGGCTGCTACTCAGGCAATGCTTGGCTGGTGGTGAGCATGTGTTTTCATTTGCAGCCTTTCCTGGTTCTTATGTCTCACTTTGTAATTTTCCTTAGAATTTTTTATTCTTTTCAGTTACTGTTTTTATCTCAACTCATGAGTTTTTTCACTTTTACACTTCCAGTTCTCTCCCCCATCAGACCAGGTGTGGGGGCAGGAGGAGTGAGTGTCTGTGCATTTACAGGTCCAAATACACCACCACACCTAAACTGTACCTTAATTTATAAAATCTTTCCCAAGCCAAAGTATCAAGAACAGAGAACTCAGTGGGTTGTTATTCAGGAGGGGACAGGAGAACAAAGATGAGAAAGGTAAAGGAGAGGTTACTGTGTGCTGGCTGAGGCATCTCACACATCAGTAACATGTGCTTAGCATCAGTCTGTGGACAACAAAAATAAACACCTAATCCTCCCATTAGAGGATCAGCTCCCGCCAAGTCACATGGCTACACCTTTGCAAGCTCCTACTGCTTGTTAGATTCATGGCAGATAGAATGAAACTGCTCTAATTAACAGATTCTTTTGGTGTCTCTTTTTGCCAAAAGCAAGACAGATACATTCTTCTTGTTTCTCTCATCCTAACTTAGAGAGAACCTACTTCATTGAGATTTGTCAGCTGGTACAAGAATTCATGGTGGGACAATTTAAAAGAAAAAATAATTGTTAAACAAGTACAACTGGCATACCACTAGGTCAATGTGATTTGCTGAAAGCCAGAACACATTTTTAATTGAGCACACTTTCAAAGCATATATTTGACTCAATATACCACAACACCGATAGGAAAAAGAAGAGCTTCCAATGGTGCAACACCTTTTAAAAATGGTAGCACTTCTTTTCCTTTGTATTCAAGTAAAGATATCCTTATCCCCAACTTGAATACTCCTCTCTATTTGGGACCAGACTGCCTCACTCCTTGCAGCACAACACAAAATAATACTGTTTTATAGTCACAATCTTCATGACAAAAATTAATTACAGCCCACAAAACAATAAACAGTTCCTTGATAGTTACTTGTTTATTACACAGTTAATGCCAGAGCTCCTAAGAAGGCAGAAAATCTTGCTGAAACCCTCCTGCCTCCTAATGAGTCACTGCCCCCCCATGTACTCTCCCATTTCAAAGCATAAGCTCACACCACACTGTTTCTTCCCTCTAGCCAGCCACCTACTTTCACAGTAGTTACAAAACATTGCTCTCTTTAAAACGTGACAAAGCTGCCCAAGATGGATGAAGTGGACCAACAGTTTAAGAGCTATTCATAGGGTGCTGATGACACCCAGAGAATACACACAGGGGCTGTCCTGTACAGGGCCAGGAGTCGGACTTCAATGATCCTTGAGGGTTCCTTCCAACTCACAAAACTGATGATTCTATGATAAGGTTAAATGAAGAGTAGAATACTACCAGCTTGTTTCTTGATTAACCGCGCTGCTAATTTATGTGGGGTAACATTTTTTATATTCAAGATTAAAGACCTTCCATCCTTCCTGTGCTTCTTCCATAAAAATTCTATACTGCAGAGAGAAACATTTTTCTTGGCTGTTCTCTCTCTGGATACTGGGGCATGCTAAAGAGGAAGACAGAAGGTCATACAACTCTTCTCAAGTAGAAGGAATCACAGCATTCTAACCAAACACATCAGTGCCCTCAAATATTGTGACAGTGGAGATGGTGATCCTGCAACACTATTTCCAAAACTGTGATATGCCCACCACTTGTAAACTATTGAAAACTATTTGCCTATGCCAAGTACAGTATCAGCTTCTCTCAGCTCTGCCTGTCTTCTCTCATTGCTCATTAGATGCTTCCATAAAAGGCCACTACAAACTGGGTACATCTTGCTACACTGCCTAGCAAGGGCTGAAGCTTCCAGTCCTGCTCTGCAATAGAAGCAAAGGCACAGGGCCCTCTTCTCTCTGAGGACGTGAAAGCAGCAACAAGGTGAAAGCGGTATATGACCTGATGGAGCTGGAGACTTGCACATATGTATTATAAAATGGAAAGCACAGGGTTACAGTCCTGCTTTTGGGAACATGCAGCAGGAGAGTAGGAAGAGACTCTTGCTCTTCTGCTACGCTCCCAGGGAAAGTAGGGATGGAAATGTACAGGAGAAACAAACGTGTCTTCTTGTACATACTGCTCAGCTAAAGGCTGCTGCCTTTGTAACACTCAAGAAAACTAACCTTTGTATTGCGCCTTACCCAGAAGCTGAATCTGACACAGCACAAAGTCAGTCCAGCAAAGGCAGCAATCCCAGGCTTTTTTATATCCAAAGAAAATTGATTACATGAGAATTCAAAAAAACCCCAAACTGTTAGGACCTATGCTTTAGGCTATGCAGATTTCTAGGAGTAGAAACGTCACATATGCAAGAGAAAGAGAAGAAATTCTGTATATATGTATCTGTGAAAGTTAAAATAATTAAAAAAATACATAGTAGCATTTAATATAGCATTTTTAGTCTAAAATACTGAATGGTATCTATACACAGTCTTCACACTAGAATTAAACCCAATAATAATTAGTAGTATATGACCTCCATTTACTAGATTACAGAGTTATTCATATGTGGAAGATTTACATTTTTCCTTCTTCTACTCTTTATTAAATTAAAAATTAATTCATTTTGAGTTAGATTTAATCATCTTTTCCTCACTTCCGATTCTAAACTCTTCAAGCAGATTTAAACTTGCAATACCGCTTATATCCAACTACAGCTGATGGATGTCTCCAACAATTTGTCTCAAAGTGAAACACAGTAATTTTGGCCTCAAGTTGTCCTAATTAGTCTTCCCATTAACCCTCACTGAAACATACGAGAAAATTCACACCACTTCTTAGAACATATTGCTTCCGTCTGCCTTGCCTGCAGGCTCAGCTGGAAAGAGAGCTAGTCTGCATTCTGAAACATCTCACTACACAAAAAGCAGGAAATTCGTAAATTTCATTGAAAATAGTAGAGAATACAGAAAGCATCACGAAACTTAAAAGACATTACTTTTTCTACAGTCGCAGGAATAAGCTCCATTTGGCCAAATCCTGTGAAATACTACTTTATCCCAGCTGCAGGTTTTTCCCTTCCATACAGGCAGGGGTAAGCAAACACCTAGTTCAGAACTGAAAGCTCTCTCTCCTCGGGATTACTTGGTTTTTACATCATTGAGCTGGTATTTATTTGAAGATTACAAACGCTTTTAAACATGGCTTGTGTGTCTCTAGAGTCTTTCAATGCTTAAGACTGCTCTCATTAATGAAAACTGAAAGAGACAGGAGGAAAAAAATGTAGCTAAATGATTCTGATTTTTCTTTTAGCAGAATTAAGTTTACATGATGAATTTTGCTTTTCCATTATCCTAATAACTTTTTTGGGGGCCCACCATAAAATTCCCTAGAGCACTTTTCTAATAAGCAAGACATTTTAATACCTGATCCAATCCTTCAAACCCCACAAAAAAAAGAGAATTCAAAAAATGCTATTTTGAAAACACGTTACAAGATATCTACCACATAATAGCAGCAGATGGAACAAAAAATAAAGAACATTTCATATGGCTTTCTTACCATCTTGTGTTACACTTCTGAACTGTTTCATTAGTGCGTATCTGGCAGAGAAACTAATGTAACATAATCAATTTTGGTCCTAATAAAAACAAAAAAATAATCACAGAGAGAAAGCACATCAGACACTTTCTTCTGAAGTAGGGGGAGAAGAAAGAAACCCTCCAATATAAAGTTAATGAACACCTCATACTCTTTTACATTTTCTTGTGCTATGCTTTTTACATCACTGGAAGAAAAATCTCTGAAGCCACTTCTCAGGCCAGATGCATACCACCATCATTCAGCTACCCAAAATCCTTATGTCGCCCAAGAGTCACTCAAACACACGAGTCAGGAAAGGTTCACTGTAACCCTAAGCAACTTCTTTAGCTGCAAAATGAAACTAGTACTATGAGAACTCACATCTACAAGACATACTTCTGCATGGGACAAATTCTTCAATGCTCCCAATAAGATATTATCAAATGACAGCAGAGTAATCAGCTAATATAGTCTCCTAATGGTAATCATTTGATATACATATTTATGGGACACACGTGTATCTAAGGCCACTGAAAACAGAGAACCTTCCTTGTGTGAAGGACTTTGAAATCTGATATTTTATCCAAGGTATAATTAGAATGCCCTGACCATGGAGAAAAACACCAGCATGAAAAACAGCTGACCTTTTCTTCCTGTCCTTCCTTCCCACTGCTCCAAAACACTGACACAGTTTACCCCAATCCTGGAAAATAAACTGAACTATTCTTAATAAGTGAGCAGAAGATAAACAGAGGAAATCAAGCCACCATTATACAAATTGAAGGTCTTGAATCTGGCTGTGGTTTAGTGTACAAAAGCTCTCACTTTCATTATAGGATGTCAGTTCCTGCAAACTGATCTGTAACTCTTAACTGCATGAACCCCAGCAACAAGCCAGAAGCAATTCTAGCACCCAACATGGGACGGAAGGGGCCATGAGTCTTCAACCTACCATGCAAACATGTGGCCGCTTCCCAGAAATCTCCAAAACAGCTGCTTTCAACAACAGAAGTGTCAATCTCTCCTGGGAGTTGGCTGAAAATGGTTCATGATGGGATGATGTACGTGACAGCAGTATTGATGCTGCATGTGTGTTCCTCCCACCTACATACTCACAAACTGCACCAGCCTTAATGCAGCACAGATAATCAGATGAGCAAAACCAGAAATTTCAAAATGGACAGGCAGGAGGCCAGTCCTAGCAAAAAGTCCTGAAAAGACTGTCCTCTGGAAGCAAAAGCATGCCTTCCCAGGGTGCAGCAGCAGTCACTGGAATGGCTTGGGCTTGGTTGGTTTGTTTTGGTTGGCATTTTTTTTTTGTTTGTTTCTTTATTTGTTTGGGGAGGTTAGGGGTTTTTGTTTGCTTTTTTGTACTGTCTAAATATCTTCTTTTTTTTTTTACATGCCCTGTTCATAATTACTTCAAGTTTACTATGTCAAAATGTGAGGTGAATGAATGAAAGAAATCTCTGCAAATAACTTCTTTCAAGGAATAACGCAAAACATGCATCATAGAAAGCTGTAGCAGAAAGGGAAGCACTGCAGACACAGCAGAGAACTGTTCAGACATTTAACAAGTTCTTTATGAAAAAGAATTCCTAACATTATTTATTTATAAAGTTCTGTGTTTCAACAGCAACTAATACAGAAGAGCAACTAACAAAAAAACTTAACTAGAGGCAGAACATAATTTAATACTAATTCCATGATAATGTAAGATAACATTAAACACTTGGTGCCAGTAAAGTGAGATGGTTGCGTGGTTGTGTCACATTTATGTCTTCACAGGAGAAACAGTCATGTGGTGTTCAGAAGCAAGTTCAATTAATGTCATTTGGGAAAAAAGAAGTAAGCTCACTGCCTTCCACCATCACCAGTTAGTGTACTGCCAGTAGCAATCAGAACTCTTTTACATAAGATGTGGATAGCAAACTCCAAGTCAGTTCTACTTTGTTTCACACTAATTGTGTAGGATTTTCTGTAATCTACTGTGCTGCATACCAAAAGAACAAACTTTGTACCTAAAAACTTGCTGGTTTTAAAAGCTGAAATAATTTACACGTTACATAATTCACAAAGAATTTATACAGTACAACCCTGAATAATAAAAATGTAAACTTAAAAGGTTGCAGCTGAGGCACGATTTTCAAAAACTGAAGCAATATTATTGCTTTTATGACTTCCCTTCAGATGAAATACTGGTAAAGCTCCCACCCTTGAGCAGTGCTATTGTAGAGAGATGGAAGAAGGAATAAATGGTAGGTCAGCCTCACAGGCATCCTACAATGTACAGAAATAAAAAAAGCACTGCAAGAGGAATTTAAAGGATTTTTAGTAAGTAGAGCAGAAAACCATGCTGGAAAGAGTAAAAGCTACAACACAGAAGTACCAGGGTAGCATACAGACACAAGAAATGCAGCGGTAACACTGAGTTCCAGCAAATGGCAAGCAGCTTCTCAGGCATCCCTACCAACAACAGGAACACTACATACACATGAACATACTTGAACAGAAACTTGCCTAACATATCCCATCTAATTTATTATGGCCTGGTCATTTAGTATCCATCTTCATTAGCCTTCTCCTCTACAGTTCTGAATTTACTTTTCCCCCGATTTATGACAGCTCATTCATTCCCACACCCTTCAGGCAAACACACCTTCTCCTTTGTTTGCCAGAGAGGTGATAAGGTAGCAACAATCCTACTCAGTGTAGGAACTTGCAAATAATACGAAAAAAGGGGGAGTGGGAAACACGTATGTCCTAAAGTTTATTTAATGAAGCTGAACACAGAAATTGACTGTCACTGAACAAGAGAGAATTGTACCTCCTCAGTGCGCAAATGAAAAGTATTTACTCATAAAGCAAATTACTCACTTCTCCCTAATTTCATATTATTCACATCCTGTTTTCTGCTTACCACATAAAAGGTTGTCTTGCTTCACTTATATCTACCTACTTCCCCAGAACATAGTATTGACAAAGAACGTGCCCAGTAGAACTTACTACTCTGACTGGATTAAATTGTAGTATTTATGGTACTGAAATACTCTTTCAGAAGTCTGCTCTTTGATCAGTTCTTATCAGGACACAGACGACACCGGCTTTGATTTATTTAGAGCACTGCCCCATGCCTGAGAGTTCACCCCTGTACACCAACATCAGGTTCCCACCATACTTCCTGAGATGGCAGACTTGACAAAACCTCACTAGTGAAGTTCTTAGATCCCAACAGCAAGGACATGAAGCTAAATGACAGAGTGGACCACATCTTCATACAATCTCACCTCAGCACTACAAATCCATCTCTGCATTCCACATCCCCATTCCAAGAGCCAAAATTCTTAATTCCATCACTTAAATTAGATGACAAGAGGCTATCTGAGTGCCAAAATGAAGCACACCAAAAAGATAATACATTAGCCTTTTTGACCATACATGATCAGTTTAAAAGCCACTACACAGGAGACAAGTTCAGTAGAAAGTATTAATTTTCTCCTATGTGCCACAGAAGTCAGATTTAAGGCCAAAGTTCCCAATACTAACTGAAATTAAAAGATATTTAGTAGGAAGACCTGTCATCCAAAACAATCCTCATTGAAAATTAATGCACATTTCCCTGAAATATATAGTGGGTTTGGGGAACATTTTTGTGCAAGAAGATATTGGGTAAAGTGATCCACATTCTGCTTTTATAACAGAAGTTCCTTTAAATTAGCTGACCGGCAGTATCAAATAATCAATATTTTATTATCAAATAATAAAAACTTCACATGTATTTCAACAAACAAAGCTTAACAAAAACTTCTAAGGACATTGTGCGTTTTGCAACAGTTGACTTCAGGGATACTGTACCAGGCCAGTGCAACAATAGGGGAAAACAAATACAAACTCCAGAAACAAACAAAAAAAGGCAAGCACACGTGAGTGGTACATGTGTTTTTGAGTGGTACAGTAAACCTCCTGGGATTTGCAAGGATAAAGCTGAGGTCTTAACACTCATTATGTATATACATGCAGAGAGAAAATAGAAGAGAAAAGCCCTAAGTCCCCAACATATTAGATACATACCAAGTATAGCCATCCTGCCTAAGGGATCTTAACATAACTGATATTTTAGGATACAAAAGAGAGTACCATCTATTAGTATTTCTATGAAGTGACAATTTACCTAGCAATATCTAGGCTAATAATATTCAGATGGGGAATCCATAACTCCAGAAGAGAAATATCTTCAAACAAATTTAGTAACTTCCTACTCTTGATCCAGATCTGGGTCAATTTAGCTTGCTCACATAAAGGCCAGATTCAGGTGATATAATAAGGGACCATAAAGTGAAGTAGCACTATACAGAGGTGCGATGCTGCCATTCCAAAATGGTCCTGTGCAACAAGGTCAGATTTAGTGAACATGCATACTGTTCAAAAAGCAGAAAGTGAAACTTGTTTTACAGGAAAATATTATTCAGCAGAGAAAAATAAATTGTAGTTGAGTCAACCACTCAAGACTCTATTCTGTTTTTCCTTGCTGTACTCAATTATTCCAGATGCCAATGCTAGAGAAATGTCAAAGTATAATTCATTAAAAGCACATGAGACAAATACAATACCATGGGGTATTTAACTGATGCAGAAAATATTTCACAGACTGTATCTGAGCAGAAAGTCTAAACAGCAGGTAAGCCCGAGAGCAAATTTTTACTCCATATCAGTCACTAAAAACAAGTTATTTATGACTGCCATTGGTGTAAGCCTGCACTGGCCATCTGCTAAACTAATCTACAAAGACAAAGGCTAACCGAAATTACATAAAAATCTCTTTAGATGAGAAAACAGAGCATGTTGAGCTAAAAGTATGTCTTTAAAGAATGAACTCGTTTTACCAGACTACCAGAGACCTTTTGATTTATGCAATTTGCCTCCTTATCTCAAGGGTATCACACACCCACAGTCAAATATAAGTGATTTCTAGAAACACAACAGAATAAAGGATGCTCTGAACAGTCATTTTCAAAGTTAAACTTTCTCAGCAGTAACTGCCACACACACAGAGATATCCAATTCTCAATGCTTTCTCTTGATGTGCCCCTCTGCATACAGATTCAGTTTTGGTCCTATTATTACTGCTATATATATATAGTACCTGACAGAAAACTCTGCTACAGATGTTCACAGGCTGCTGTATGACTACATGTGAGTTACATGCAACTGGCCACCACCAAACAGTAAATATTACGCATGCAATGTGGGTGCTCTGTGCAAGAGCACAAACTGAACAAAAGAGAAATTTGTGTCCCACAGTATCTCTCCATTTTCTCCAGCAGTTGAGAGCTATTTTTAAGAAACGGTTACATAACTAAGTAGAACAATTTTTAGATTAACAGGTTCTATATTCCCCCCTCAGGCTTCCCGGGGTAAGAGGATAAAGCAATATTCCAGAACAGCAGTCACGTAAACAGGCAACTACATTTTGCTGAAACAGAAGTATGAATGAAAACCTATACTGCCACAGGGAACTTGTCCTTTGTGGGTGGCTGTTTCGTTTTTATAAAAGTCAACATCTTAACTTGTATTTGCCCTTTTATGAAGGCCATCTACCGCTTCCAATTCCATTTTCCAACAACAAGCACTTAACAGTGAAGACAGGAGGAAATTAAATATCCCCCTAGGATCTTCATTAAAAGTAATGGCTAAAGTGGAAAAATACTATAGATGTCACAATATATCTCTTCTCCTGCCTTTCTGAATCTGCAAGATACCCATGCTCCAGGGATGGTGACTCAACTACTCTCCTGAGCAGCCTATTCCAGTATTGGACAATCCTTTAATGGGTAACTTCCAAGTACCACACACACTTCTGTACAGTAAGAGCACATGTGTACATCACCCAGAAGGAAAAAGAAATCCTTCTACAGACAGAAGCAGGTGCTCTATAAGCAGCCACAGTAGCAAGGCTGCCATGGGTCCAGTGAGGCATAGGGATACTTACTGCTTGACGGCTTTCACTGCTCCACAGGAAGACTGCCCCTGTCTGCCTCCTTCCTCCTTCCTTCTGCTGCAGACAAAGGTCAGGCCAGGTCGCCAGACACAGCCAGCTTGCCTTGCTGCAGCACTGCCACACACCTCTTGGAAGCACAAGCAATTGTGTACCACAAGCAATTTACTTAATACACTTTGGGAATACCTATATCAAGCAGTAATCCCTTCCAAGGGCCAGAAATCATCTCAAGGAATCCCAAAAATTCAACTGCTGCCTCAAGAATAACTTAACTCATTGGGGAAGTCTCTCCCCTTCAGATGCTGATCCCCAAATGGTACAAGAACAACAGGTTAACAGAAGCTCATATTCAACTGTAATAGGTCTGCGGAGGACCTAGCAGTCTTGGTCTACATAATTACTTACCAAGACTTGGGAAAAACATATTTAAACAAGACATTAAAAAAAAAATTAGAAAAGGGAAAAAACCTCAAACAGAAAAAAAAAACCCCAAACCTGAAAATAAGTATTAAAAAACCCCAGAAAGTAAATACAGAAAAAAGTAAAATACAATATTGCAGAAGTCGCTCCAGCACTCTGGTTTCTAACATTTATATTCTTAGCTTTGCTATTCTACCCTTCATTTAATATACAATAATCTCACCTTCCATTAAAGTGTCTTGGACACTTTAGGGCTCTGATAAAAAAAGTTAACAGCCACATGTAGGTCACCATCTGGAACCCAGCTCAGGACATAGAGGATTAACCTTAAATTGGATTCCAGCATAGCTCTATATCCCGCAGAAGTGGTCACTTTTTATACTCCAAATATTAAGCCTCATTAATCCTTATTTCTCAAATTAATTACAGGAGGCAAAGTGTTATAACAACTATCCTAATGTCACTCAGTAAACCTTAGCTGTTTCCTCCCACTGCTCTCTACACTGAACAATATTGGCTACCCTGGTTTAATGTGTGCCTTTTACATTTCACAAATTCAAGCAGAACAAAAAGGAGGAATAAAACGGGGGGGGAGGGAGGGAAGAGGATAAGACCCATCTAGAATTCACAGCATTTTCCTATAGAAACCAAAAGCATGATACTTGCCAAAGGAATTTGATATTCCTATAATTAAGAGAAACATTCTGAAAACAAGAAGAAGATATGGAAATGTTACTCCATTCATCCAACAAAACTCATTACTATACAAAAAACAGATGTGGAAAACCCCTTGCCTTCCTGCATCATCTGGCGTTCACCATCTTGACTCCAGCTCCTAATATTCTCTTTTCCAGACACATCTGTGAAGCCATGATACTAAGACTTAATAACTGAAACTTGTTCTAACTCCAGTACACAATTTACCTACAGCTTAAAACAAAGGAGCAGGATTTATGCTTCTGTAATGCTCATAAACAATTCTTCCTCCTGGACCTCTAACTTCCATATACACACTCTCAGGACTTAATTTTACTTTTTTTGGAGGACAGTTGACAGTTTGAGCAAATGCGAATAATAGATGGGTAAAATTAGCAGTGTTAACTCAGAGACTATATTTAGAACAAAAGTACACCCTCTTAGGAGGATTTCTGTACTGTAAAAAATAAGCCTCCAATCCAAAAGGGAACTGCTACGTCCACCGTATATGCCCACCATAAGAGAAGCCATGGAGGATAATTTTAAAGCCAGGAGGAAAAAACCCCCTAGACTTCATGCAAGTTACTGTCTGAATAATATTACTGTGAAGTTTTCCTGGAATATATATACAAATCTAAATGCTTGACAGTGTTTCTTCACCTGCTAGTAGTTTGTCTGTGAAGTAATGACAGTCATATACTATTAATCTGAACCTGTATGTCACTTTTTTTTGAAAAATTCTGAAAACTAAAGGTCATTCATGCCCTCTGAAAAGGCTGATTGAAAGATCTGATTTCAACTATAACTGATGCTTAAATAACCAGGTACCAAATCAGGAGAGAAATGCATAATGCCCAGTAGAGTCTTTTATCGCAGCTTTTCCTAATGACAATATTTAGCTTTGTAAATAATTTCTAAAGTAAATATAATTTTAAAAAATTAACAGCAATTTACTGCTGCTCCATTTTTCAACAGCAATCCATTTCTAAAAGTTATTGTTTCACCACCCATTATGGCACAGAAAAGATAGTTTACTGCCCTGACATTACAATTTAATTAAATGAAAACAACAAATCCAATTAAATCATAAAATCCAGAAAATAAAAGCAATTAATTAGAAAAATGCTTTAACAGAATGTTTCTCCTTCCCAAAGACCAAAAATTTCTTTGCCAAATTATATGTATGTCAGGCACCATTTGGTCCACCAAATTCATCCTCCCTGGAATGAAACACAACAAATTATACCAGCAGTCTCAGATTAAAAGACTTGACTATAGGTAACAGAACTATAACCTAACTCCAGCTTGTGGATTTGAGATTATTTCTGTAGTCATTTAAGATAAAACACGCTAAAGCATTCGAAACAAAAAGAAGGCAACACACACACAGACAAAATCCTTCCCTGATGAAGTTCTGGGGGTTGATCATAATTCTAGAAATCAGCTTGGCATCTCAATTCACAAAGGCAAGGTTTACCCAGCACCTGAATGGGATGCTGCTTCACTGCCAACACACCTTCCTGAGTACCCTGAGTACCCACTGGATATCCAGCAGTACTGAGCAGAGCCCTTCGTGTTTACCCAGAGCATACCACATGACATAAGAACTGCAGAGTTATTTGAAGTGCTGCTACATGCATTGCTACCCAGTCTTCTGAACACTCTCCTAGACAATATGAAAACAGAAGAGGGGTTTACACACAACTAACAAGCTTGAACACATACAATCTACATTATATTTTTCTTCTTTTAGTGATCGCTTCTCTCTGCTCCCCATGAAAACTGGAAATTTTTATGTCCCTTCTGTTTTCTGATGTGCACAGTTAAAAGTACAGAGCAAGAGGTGGGAGAGCAGGGAATATTTCAATTGCTGTCTTTGATAATGGAAAGAATTTAGTGTTTACAAACTTATTTCCAGTTGTTGCCTGATATATTTAGATATTTATAGTACTCATCACTATGGTATCCAAGCACATTAGCAGTGTTATGCCCTACATGAAAAAAAAAAAATCCCAAAACTGTTTCTTCTCCACTCTCCAGCCTAATAACAGACACCTCAGTTAAGTTATTAATACCACAGTATGTTCCATAAATTAAAAATGAACTCTTAAAAAGGTAGACTCAATTTCAGATCTTACTTTTTTATTAAAACAAGCAGGGAACAAAGTATATCATAAAAGCTGGTGTGCGAGAAAACAGATTACCAGGATGTGCTCTCTGGATCTGAAATAAAGCCAGCTACATAACTACTAGCTCAGAAAGTCTGAATCATACTTACAGCAAGTATTTAAATTTTAAAAACTTACAGTTGTCTAATTACATTAATAATTGAAGTCATCTTTCACCCCACAGAAACACAAGACAGTCATTTTGCGCAATGCAGTATCTAATGTGTTCTTCAGGGTTACCCAATAGCACCAGTAAATCCCTAACACAGCAAATTGTAATGGCATTCAGCCCACATCCAAGCTACCAGGATGAAATCTGAAACTCTGCAAAGGGTAGCAATGTTAGAAGCTACACACAGATCCTCACATTCCCACTCAAGTGGTATAAGGTTATTGATGCACTTCATCTTCAAAAGAGAGGCTGACACAAAAGATTTTTAATAATCAAAGCTACCATGCCTAACAGTCCAGAGAATATTTTTAATCAGCCACTGTTAAATTTGCTTTCACATCTTGGGCCAACATTGGTAGGCAGATTAGACACAATTACAGTATTGAAATAACGAAGCAGTCGAAACAACTGCATCAATAACAATTATAAACACTGAGTGCTAGAACAGCTCTTAACAGAAACTCCAGATATATTTTTATCCTGTATTTTTGCAATGCACCTTACTTTTAGATTTTCATTTATATTCTCAGTTATTATAGGCCAAAAATATTAACGATGTTGGAAAAACAAGCATGGTAACTGTTTTACATATATATGCCCATTCAAGCTCATACACACATGCAATAGGTACATATTGCCTATTAGTAAATCCATCTATGCATGCACATGTCCAAAGATACTGGTTTGTGAGGCTAGTAAATCAGTGTAAGTTTCAGAGGAAAAGGGGAAAAAAAAAAAAATCCATGCTTCTCTAAGCTTGTTATCACGCTTCTGAAAAAAGTAGTGTTATCACTACTTCCCAAAAACTAGAATAACACCCACCCATGTAAGCACTAGTCTAATTAACTTTTACAGTAAATTAACGGTATACTATTCCCATGGGAGTGCAGTACTCCCAGAGTCATATAAACATGAACTCTAGGCAGTAAGTCACATGCTTTATTAATTCTAGACTATGCTACCTGCCAGGATTAAAATAAATATTCATATGTATTCATAATATTCCTACCTACTTTCAAATTCCTATTTCGTTCCAAAACTTCAGAAGTACTTAATGAAAATACTTCTGAATTTTTCCCATTCCTCATCTCCTTACAAAATTATCTGTCCCTATTTCCATTAGGAATTAAATAAATTTTAATTTCCATTAAAAAAATAAATTCCACTCACAAGCAAACACAAACGCTTCAGTTTTTGTTACTCACTCATCATGTCTAAATATATATAACACATCTTTATATCCTGCAAGAGTTTGGTGATGTCACTTACTGACATTAGTCTTAACATGTAGAAAAACAATGCAACTCTCCTAGACCTTATTTCACAAAGGAAAACAAGGAGGAAAAAAAAGAAACAGAAAAAGAAGGATAACAGTACTACTGCACCATCTCATAAAGATGTTTTAGAAGCTGAAATGCCATCAGTATAAATTAAGAACTGTTTGTTCTCTTATTTACAACACATACTGTTCTTTTTAAGCCAAGACCCAAGTTTTACATGAACTGAGCAACTACGAACATCAGAAATTACAAAGACAGTAAAAGAGGAAGTCTGACCAGAACCAACCTTTAACTGCTTTCTTTTTTTTTTAAGGAACTAACACTGAAAGAATAGAAAAGCAACAAGCTGAAGCAACTGTGTATGTAAAGCTAATCCAGTTAGGCATCCTGTGCTGAAGTCCTCTGTCATGGTCTCCTCAGCATCAACGAGTAAGATCATTTGAATACATGGTAAAGGAGAGAGAGATTTCATGGAAAGGTCTGAATGTGGAAAGCACACCTACCCTGCGGCCTACTTCAAGTTCCCCTCTTCTCCCTGCACTCCATTAGGAGAGAAAAGATGGGATAGTAACAGGACCTGAAAAGGAATACTGAAACTGGTGATACTGACGCGAGTCAAAATGAGAAAGTAACGGAAGATCCAGTTCAGACCTCATGTCACAGGGGCAGCTCACTTCCAATTTTACAGAAGCCATGAATCACTTCACGCGAACTTTTCAGAGACTATATGAGACAACGGATATGCAAGGAACTCCCAAAAAACACTGCACTGTTTTCACAGAATCAGAGAATGGCGTGAGTTGAAAGAGACCTTAAGAGATCACCCAATTTCAGTCCCCCCCAGTGTGTGTTTTCTTTACAAGGGCTTTTTTTCGATCATGGGCATTTTCACTCCCACTCTAAATACGACAAAATAGCAGAAAAGATAAATTCAGCACAACTTATTTGAATTCTTAATAGTATCTAATTTTCTTTTTTTTCCACAAGACTTCTTTTGGTTATTACAATTTCTCTAACATAGGAGGAGAACCACAACTCCACTGTGGATGCCCCAGTGAATCCAACTCCTTTTCTATGCACTCTGAACATATTTTTAACTTACTTTTCAAGCTGAGCTAAATAGAATTAAAACCTTGCCATCACTCTCAACAAAGAAGTATGAGTACAATGCAGACGGCTGATGCAATAAGAAAGAAACAAGTACTTCTAACCCTATCACCTCCCTAAAGAAAAACTTGCACCGAAAATACCTCTCACCCAATTAAAAAGTGTCTGTTTATTTAGAATTTGTACATAAGATAGAACAACAAACTATAATTTTGCCCAGAATTCCTAGGCGCTTCTATAGTAAAACTTATAAATGGTAAAACTGAAAACTTCTTGCCACTTTATACAATAAATGCCATTGTTTAAATCAGCCTAGAAAGACTTTTATTTTTGAAAATACAAAATATATATTTTAGCTTTTAACAGCAATAGGCTAACCCCTGATGGAAAAGGATGTGCCACTAAAATTTTATCATAGCTCATACAACTTAAGAAAAATGCACAGGATACTGTCTTTTGATTCAAACACCAACATCAATAATAAAAATCATCATGCATGTTTAAGAATAGCAGTCCAAACACAGGGACTCATTCAATGCAAGACATATCAAAAATATATACATATATTTAAACTCTCTTTTGTAATAGACTTGTTAAAAACTATAGGAGTTAATATTGAACTAGAACAGTTATAGCAAAAAAAAAAAAAAAAAAAAAAACCAACAAAAACCAAACCAACCCCCAACCTACCCACTCCAAAAAATACATGAATAGCAGATAGCTATACACACTTTTCCTGTTAGTAGCAGATAAAATAAGGGTCAACAACACAAAAACTGTACCTTGGTAGATTCAGGCCGGACATTAGGGGAAAACTCTTCATAAGAATATCCTGTAAGACTGCAACAGGTTATTCAAAGGGGCTGAGGTGTCTGCCAAGGTTTTCAAGAATCAGCAAGACAAAGCCATAGCTGACCTGGTCTGCGTTGGTGATGATCCTGCTCTGAACACAGGGCTGGAAACACAGACCACCAACAGTCTTTTCCAAACTAACAATTTTACAGCATGAAAATATCCAACACAAATTCTTTCTCAATAAGACTAAAATCATCGTTAATTTTGTGTTAAAAACATCTGAATTAAACGCTTTGCTTCACATTTTCAGATGAGCTAGGCTGTGACACTTAAATTATCAAGCACCAGGTGAGTTGCAAGGAACCAACATATAACCAAGTCTAATTTGTCACAGGCAGTCTGTACCAGGTGTGCCATGCATTTAAGAGGTGCTCATCATGTCACAGCTATATTATCATCTGGCAGGATGAAAGCAAAAGTCTTTTCCACTTCCACCCCTTTTTCAGGGCCATACTGTCAAAGGCAGTATGCTGTCATCTCAGCAAAGTAATTTCTTCTGGGACGCTAAGCTCGTGGTGAAAAAAAGGCCTCCTGCAGTCCACTGAAACTGATAGCAACATCCTTATAACCTTTCTGCTCAATGCCACTTTTTACTCTTGTGACTCAAAATAATAAATAAATATCACTCAGTCTTTAAGAAACAAGGCATAAATTGTAATATAAGGACAATTAACAAGGAGGGTGATGGTAATTTATGTTTATGTAATCCATAAATGTAACACATTACTAACACCTCCTAAGTATATTTTATTGTTAGCACTTTTTCTATTAAATGATTAAATGACTGAAGGAACAGCAGGATAGAGAACAGAGTACTGAAGAGGGTGCAATTCCTGAACATCACAGAAGTACCAGACACTAAACAAGAAGAAATTGACCTAAAAATTAGAAAAATTACTCCTGTATATTTTCTGGTTTTCACTGTTATTACAAGAAACTTGGAAAATGCTGCACAGAGGACTGGTGTCAGCAACATCAGGCATTAGAGGGAATAAAACACATTACATGTTTTTCCTGCCCATCATCTTTCTGCCTCTAAGAACATACACAATTTTATTCTTACATAAACACCTAAATTGGCTTTTGATTTTTTTTCTGATCTTGCTACTTAAAGCACATTTTAAAACAATACACAAATACACAGAAAATACTGTTTAGATGAATACAACCAACATTTCCTACTAGGGAGGCCTCAAAAGTGTTTTCCTGAAGAAAAAGGTTGAATATTCACTAAAAGGCTATTCATTATGTAAGTTGTATTTATTTTTATAAGCAGAATAAGGTGCAAACTTTTCAACCTATGATACACAATAACTACACTAGAAGAACATTAAATTCCACTGGAAAAATCATCTTTAATAGAAACTTTTCCCCTCCAACAGTTTCAAAATAGTCAAGGGGCAAGAACGCACATCAAGAGGTTTATTGTCAACAGAGGGCACTAAAATAAACCAGCAAACTTTCACAAAGCCACCATGTGGTCACTTCATGAGAGGATTTTTAATCACTCTGGGGGTGGGGAACAAGAGAGAATTTCACAGTAAGGAGTTGGGGACTTTGCTTGGTGGTTGGACTTTGCTGGTGTTGTGTGTAAAAACACACCACTAACAACAGGAGGAAAAAAACCTTAAAATGTCAAATGCTGACAACAGATTCTTCTCACAGGGGTCAATATTCTGCCTTCCACAGGATGAGGCTCAACTTCTGCCTTCTAAAAGTAAATGTCACTCTGGAGAAAAGAAACTCCAGGATCTATATCCAGACCAAATGGATCTAACTTTAAGCCAAATTTTAAGTGAAATAAAAAGAGCATCACAGGAAAACTGAGGAGTTCAAAGACCAGCAGGCAAGACTCATTACACAAATACAAATATATTAAACCCCCCCACATTTCAAAAATCCACTTTTTGGAAGTTTAATCACTTTTTTCAGTGTTACTCACAGGTCATCGTGACATAAAGCAAAAACGGTACTTTTTTATGGAGACACATCCTAAGATTTTCTTAGCAAATGCCTTAAAACAGCAGCGTATTCAGATGTCCCATCTGTAGTGTGATGCTTTTGTTCTTTTATTATTCATTTACAGAGGGAAAAAGAGTCCCTCTCAAATGAAACAGGGAGAGAGAGACAAGGGTCTCAACTCTCACCCTGCCATCAAAACTCTATTTACTACTACATTTTAGTGACCATCCTGCAGTGGTGAGAGAACACAAGGCCTCCAGTTTTAAGGATTCCCCCCTGCCCCTCCCCACCAGCAGTACCAACCCTATTGACACTATCTAGATCTCAACTGAGTCACAAGAGAAGAAATCTCAAGCAACAAGTTCCTTTCGGCCCAGTTCAGAGTTCAGTACAGCTCTCAACCCAAACACCGAGTGCTGATCCTCAGAACCGATCACTGGAGCTACCTGGCACATCCAAGTGAACAAAGGAAGTAATTCATATGGTGTTGACAAGAACTGGACAAGAAAGATTTGTCTGTGTTTTGCATATTTTGAAGACTGTTCTTAAGATTACGTGCAGCCTTTTTCCACACTATCTTAAAACAGCATTTACAGTATTATATTTTGTACTCAGTTATGAAGCTCAATTTCAAATGGAGGAACATCTACTGAGGAGATGTTCTCATTTCTGCTCTCTTGATATATTTCATACAAAATTCTCTTAAACTCAAGATTTTTGAATTAAAAACCTTCTTTCACCACAATGCTAAAATGTTTCTACTGGCAAGAACAAAGAGGAGTAAAGTTAGGAGCTATCAGAGAAATTAAATTTGCTTATACATTTCTACATTGAAAAGCCTTCTTTTTTCTTCCATTAAGACCAAACATAAATGATGGATTCACTTCAGCACCCAGTCATTGCTTGATTTTCTTCAGTCTCAAATACTTGTATTTGCAATGATTAATGACATGCTAATTTTGCACTTGCATTTTTAGCTGAAAATACAAAAGAACTGTACGCCTGGGTAAACCAGTTATGATGACTACATAGGTGTACCTAAGGTAAGACACAAATCCTCAAATCTCCAGATTTCAGTAAAATTACATTATGGCCCTCAGTATGAGGCTGTAAAGGAGAGTCACAGAGTGTAGATGTGGGGATAAACAAGAAGCAACCTCAACAAACAACATGAGAATGCAATGTGATGGTGTGAGGATCAACAAAAGGACCATCCACTCCAGGAGCTTTAAAAGTGTCTTAGGACACCAAAAACATAGAGCAAAGGAAATACTAAATAGCAGCACCTAGGTAATTGGGGTTTCATCTGCAATTTCCTCTTCAACACTGCAGGAAGGTTAGATTATGTTTACTGAACACTTTCTAAGGACAACAATACTTAAAAAAACTAACATCTATATCTAAAGAAAAAACCGTTTAGGAGAACTTCTAATTATTGTAATATTACTTAAATCTGGAATAACTTATTACAAAGAATAACAAGATTATTCTTATAGATTAACCAAACCTTATAAATTCGACAGCCCTTGTTTTTCTAGGTTTATTCCAACCTCTGTTTTTGTTACCTATCCTGGTTAGCCTATCAATCTGAAAGATGAAAAATACATGGCTATAACTTTTATAAAGCAATTTCTAAAAAAGCCAGAGGACCAGTTAGAAAGCAAAATTACCCTCTGCAATTATCCAGAAGACTGCTGATAGCTGTTCATAGCTCAATATTATATCAAAAATATGGCTCAACTCCATAATCATCTCAATTCATAGTTTTCATACATTAAAATTTGCCACATGCACATTTAAAACATGCTCTCTAGAACGGGAGGCTGCTCCCTTCCAGGGGCAAAGCAGTGACCTCTGTGTAGCTGACTACACTCCTACAGTGCTGACATTCACAACTGCAGCTGACACTAACACAGTCATTGTCATACCAAAATCTTATCTGTCAGCTCTTTAAGAAGAAGAAAATAAAACACCCAAGAGATTTCTTACACCATGTTTGCATCAGGAAAAGCCCACAGCTTTCCTTCTAAATCTGGGTAAGCAGCAGAAAACGGTTAATAGAAAGAAAACCACCAGTGATGAGGACAACAACTGCTTTAAAAACAAACCAGTCACAATTATACAAGAAATTTAACATATCAAAAGCAACAAATTTGCACTGATTCTGCCCAAAAACAGGCCAGCTGTTACCAACCCGAACTCAAGTGAGGTTACTGCAAACAAAGCGCCCCTGAGCAGGCAGGCAAGCTTTCTGGCAGCATTTTCTCCCCTCTCTATTATGAGGCCTCACAATTCAAACTGTTTTGTTCCACCCTGTCATTTGCTGCCTTTTTCACTTCCTCATACTTAACTCCCCCAACCTGAAGAAAGTCAGAGATGAAGGAAGTGAGATGGACTAACTACACTTCACAAAAGAGCATTCTCTGCACACTGTTCTTTCTCACTGCTGCCTTTATACTGCCAAAACTGATGTAAAAAGTCCATCTGAATTATCACAGAAGCTCACAAAACACAAGGCCCTGAAACAGGTTCTCTAACAGAGAACTTTTATGTTCTACTTCAAAGGGTATTTTAACAGAAATTAATCATCACTACACTGAAACCATGGCTAAAATAAAGGATGACATTAAACACATTAACTGGACTTTAAATAAAAATTTTATCTATGCATACATTATAGCAGAAACAAGTCTGTTGACTAAAGCCTAAAGAGTGAAGCATAAGCCCTCCAAAAACAGATAGTTTTGTAAAACTGTAAAACCCCAGAAATTTACAAATATTTCTTAGGGGGGATACCAGTCTGTCCCATCAAGTCCCAGGCTAGAAGTCCAGGCAGCAGCAACATGTCTTTCCTTGCTCAGCAGCAGGGTATAAGCAACTTGCTGCCTGCATCCCAAATGATTACGGTCTACCACTAAGTGCACTACTTTTTCTATAGTGCAAAGGATAAAAATGAGTCCTGTGATTTTTTTAGATAAGGCTACAAATGCTACTTGAATGTGTACATTAAATATTAACTAGCTATAGAATTCATAAAAATTTAGTTTAAGACTCAAATTGTTCCTCTCTTTCGCTCTTCTGAAACTGATCTCACTCCTGCTTGGCTTCATGAGATTACGAGTTACAAAGCTCCTGAATGAAGGCCAGCGAGTTCCTTCTGATGTAACAGTGAGGGAAAGTGCTTAGGTCCTCCCTGAAATCTCTCAGAAAAAAATGTATAATGACTGACATGCCCAGGTCTCATTATATTAAACTAAATATAGACAAGATCATTGTAGGATACTCTTGGTTTTCTTACCAAATGCCAGATATCCACCACAATCCAAAAGTACAGATTACAGGTCATTTAAAAAGACCTACCTGATATTTCACCTGAGCATGACACAGATGATATGCAACAAGGGGCAGAGATTGCATGGAGTTTGGCTGGGAGAGAGTTAATTTTCTTCACAGCAGCCCCTATGGTGCTGTGTTTTTCTCTGGTGACTAAGACAGCGTTTGTGACATACCAATGTCCCGGCTATTGCTGAAAGGCACTTACAGGCATCACGGCTTCTGCGACCCCCATGAGGGGGTGCACAAGAGGTTGGGAGAGGACACAGCTGGGACAGCTGACCTGAAATACCACAGAGATGCCATACCACACAATGTCACACTCAGCAATAAAACTGAGGGGCAGGTTTTTTCCAAAGTATTTGTTGCTCAAAGACTGGCTGGACATCAGTCTGATGGTGGTGCTTTTGCATCACTTGATGTTTGTCTGTCTTCTCTTTCAGTAGTAAACTGTCTTTATCTCAACCCTGAAGTTTGGGGGGGTTTTTCCTTTCTTTTGCTCTTCTCATCATCACACCATCTCAAACACATTCATTCTGATACAACACAGTGACACAGCTCCAGAATATATATGATAGAAACAACTTTTTGCACAGTAACCAGGTGAATGCTGCTAAATCTTAAGCATGACTTATCTTCCTCATTTCCAATTAGAACAACAAAAGTCATCTTTCTTAAAAACAATTACTGATGTTGGCTGAAGGCAAAATGCACTGAGTTCATTTGGCAGAACACTCCCACTAGCTGAAAAAAAATCCTATTATTTTTTTATGGGAGGCAAACTGAGCATGTGCATAACTGTGATCTTGTTCCTGGAGAAAATATCACAAAAGAAAACAAAGTAGGAAGTTAAAGCAGCAGCTAATTCTCTCTGCAGAGCATTCATATGTGATACTAGTAAGTGAATTTAGTTTTTCTCAAGCCCATTTCAAAATCAGAGTACACAGGGAATATGTCTCTGTCGTTTGAAGCAAGTTCTCCATGTCTTATTTTAGGAAATTTATTAGCATAATTTTTTCCTATTTATTAACTCCTGGAAATAGGTTACTAGAATCTGAAATAATCCTTGTTTAAATTTTGTTTAAATCCTAAATCCCCAAAGAAAATAAACAGCCAAGCTCTGAGCATTAGGATTTATATTCCTCTCAGCTATACAGACACTTCATTCTAGCAAGGGATGGTAAAACCACATCTACGAGGACTAGAGTCTAATACAAGCTTAAGTGAAGTGCACATTTCTGCTTGTCAGAATAGATATAGATAACATCTGAGTAACACAATAAGGTTGACTCAGAGGGCTGGATACTGCTTCCAAACGTGAGACTTGGCAAGCAGAGAGGAAGGAAAGCAAGGAAAAAATGCCTCAAGCATAATTATTTTCTATCCTCCAAATAATCAAGCTACTTTACCAAACATATGCCAGTACTTGCCAGGATCCAAAGGCACAGAGATTAACCTCAACTCAGCTAAGATCAGGAACTTCTCTGAAAATCCAGCATCTTCCAAGATCACAGAACGCGGCAGACAGTGAGCACAAGGTAAGCTGCCAGGTCTCAAGATCTACGATCCTTGTGCTATTGCACTTTTGTGACACCAAAACTGTTAGCACAAACATGTCAATCCTTAGCAGCATATTAAACTAAAAGAACCACCCTCAAGATACTTCATAATTAGGCTTTGCCTCCTGAAATTCAGTTCTGCCTTCCACTATAGTCAATAGTTATATTTATTAACTTTTCTTTTTCTCTTTTATTAGGGGGAAAAAAAACAAACAAAAACCATGTTAAGTGTTAAAAAACCAAGCTTGGGATCTGCTGGAAGAAAGAGTGCTTGAAACAGCAAAACCCAGTACCTTTGGTGCTGGTTGTACCATGTTCCCTGGTGTATCAAAAAATCCTACAATTAAACTCAACTAATTAGATTTTTTTTAATCCCTTTAAAAGATAACATATTCCATTCAAAATGATAGCCAAGAAACTCCTCTGGGTCTCATAACATTAAAACAAATTCCTATTCTATCAGCTAAGCATTCCAAAAAAGTTGTTGGAGGCGTTTGTTAAGAACTTTTTTTAAAAAGCTGAACTAGCAGAATATCAACTCCTAAAGGAAGTACTAACTCTGATCCTCTGCATCCAATCTCTCTCTTCCAACAAGGCAATATTGTATGTATTTTCACTATTAATTTGCAAGCAGAAATGTTAAATGAAGAATTGCATTTAACATTAAGGTTTAAAAAAATATATAAATATTTTTATATATATATAAATAAGAGTTATAATAAAAAGGGTTATAAAGATCTGCTTTATAAAGAACTTTCCACAGCACAACAAGCTTATTTGATGGAGGAAAATGTTTGGCCTGCAAGAAGCATGGGCCCTGTACCTCGTCACATCTAGATCTACTTCTTATCTCTCCTGTTTAAAAGGCAAAAGTCACAATGTGCACAGGGGAAAGGGCTCTGCTGGGTTTTACAACCCATTTAATTTCTGCTAAGGTCCTGATTCCCTAATTAGGTACCCCAAATAAAAAACAGTCTCAAAAATACTTAAAATATAGACTTCATGTTTCTTATGTAAGTGGTATTATACACAGGTTTTACAATGGTTATTAAAAACCAAGTATAAATGCTATCATTGCTGATGGAGAATAGGAGACATGTTTCATGAATGCATTTGCATATAGTATTCCATGCCTTTTTCCTAACTGACACTGTAAACTGTAAGAGAAGCACTTTAATCTAGACCATGCATTTAAAGTACAGAATTGAAGCATCATTATTTAGAAGTTTACCACAATCTGCTTCCATTTTAAAGACTTCCAAGTTAGACAAAACCACAAGATTCTGTAACTGAAAGTTTTCAAAAGTTTTAACCTGCACTTTTCCATTAGAAGAGAGACTTTTTTCTGCCACCCACCTACCCTTAACCTTGTCTCTTCTTTTAGCTTCAATTTTGAAATAGTAACAACAATCTTTCGGTCAAAGTCTGAAGTTTGAGAGACAACCTAAAACTAAAAGCCTACACAAAGCATAGCTGTTAGCTAATGTTGGGAGCTGTCTTTTGTTCCTATAAACAAAAGCTACAAATGCTATGTCTGCCAGTTTCACTGCTGAAACTGAGAAGGAAACAAGAACAAAGCCATTCATGTAGTCTTCACTGATAGCGGACCTGCTGCTGGCCATCAACTAAAAATCTTTTCTTGCACAAGATTCATTCAACACAATCTCCTGCTCTCCCAGAAATGGAGGAACTTTTCAACAGTTTCACAGGGCTCAATATTTCACTTCTACCATATTTGTTAACAGAGAACTTGAGATCTTTCAGAAGACTTAGCAGCAATCAATGCCCAGAGTAAACTATTCACACAGACTTGTCCAGGATAAGTTGAAAACAGTAGTAACACAGTTGACTTAAAAACAGAGCTAAGTTTTTAAAGAAAAGAACCTGGAAAAGACTATATTAAAATATTTTCCTCCTGCTCCATAGAGAATACAGTAATTATTTTTGTATTGCACAAAAGCTGATCTGTATCCAGAACACCGTACTGAGAGGAAACAAATAAATAAGAAACCCAAACACATTGACTGTAGTTTACACAGAGATAAAATGCCTGTCTTTACATTAAGAGCACTCTGAATTAGAAGTTTTATATCTATTATACCCAGACTAACATACTCACATTTATGGTTTATAAATATCTCTCCTCAGCTTCCCTAGTGAACAACAACATTGCACTATTTCAACAGTGAAACTCCAGTAGCTATTTCATTTCCTAATTTTCCTACCTTTGCACAACATAATATACACTCAACTGAATACATCTTAACATAATGTTTCTTTCTCATCTTTGTCAAAACCCATCTCCCCTCCAAATCACATAGGTTTGAGCCAAACACAAGAGATACTTGTCACTATTCTTTAAACCCTGCATTTCCAAAAAGAACAAGTGTTCCTGAAATGAAGTATGAGTAAGAAGATAGACTTGGAGGAACACTACACATGCAATGAAACAAAACCTGTAAAGATACATTTTAAATGTAGCTGTCCTCTGTTCCCTGCACCAATATATTTATTAGCAGCTACACATCTGTACAAATAAATTCACCTGCAACCTCCAGAATTAAGGCAGATGTTAATGCTAATTCTCATAATAAGTTTTTCATTTTTAGTGGGCATAATATAAAGGAAATGGCAAGGCCACAATTCGTTCTCTGAACATTGTTAAAAACTGTAACAATCTGCTGACTTGTGAAAAAAATACCCCTCTGAAAAATCCCCAGGAGCTTCTTCCCAAGCACCACATTGACAGCAGATGGCCAGCATTAAGTCTGCAGTTACCAGTCTGGCCTGGCAGCCTCACAGATGACAATGATACTCTTTTCTTTTTGTGCATGTGGGGAGGGGGCAGTTTGAGAGATGCAGACAACCAGGTTTCACAGGCAACAACCCCTTCCACTAAAAACACATGTAGGTAGTATACAATCAATTTCCCTGTCACATGCTTCTTCCATTAATTTTCATTTGTTAGGTTTCCCTCCTTTATTTTTAGCATTGAAAAACTCAAGTAGCAGAAAAGACAAATAAGGTGGCAGGAAACGGATAACATTAAGGATACAGTAAAACTGACCACTGTCAAGCATTGCCAGAGACAAATTTCATGAACTACTGTTGTTGCAACTTTCTCCCTCTTTATTTTACTTTCCCCCCAGCATGGTCTCCCCCTGCCTGGCCCTGAACAGATATTCTCTCACCTAAGGAGTTGAACAAAACATCTGATGATGAGCTGCTGTTTCATTTCCTCTCCTTCATCCCACCCCTCAAACAGGGAAGCCCTCAAAGGGGGGAGGGGAGGGGGCGTGTTTTTAATTCAAATGCTGCATCCTAAAATACTGTTGTGCAACATTTGGCTGAGAATGATTGTAAAGCTATATATACACACACCATGAGAGTGCTTTATTTCCCCCTACATCTCTTAGGAGGAAAAAAAAGAACCCAAGGCTTCTGTATTAATAACCATTTATTATTTCAGTTTTACACCCAAGAATTTGAATATCTGAGCAAAAACTTCATTTTGCCAAAGCCAATAACTGTTTAGAAACGAAAATAAACAGAAAGCAAGCTATGAGCTCCTTTCCAACTGACAGATGCAACAGGAAGAGGGTGGAAAGGATTTTCTCTTGCGCAAAGAGGCCTGACAGACTTAACTGAGGCATTTGGACCTCTCCTCAGGAATGCTCAGCCCCCCATGGAGACTGTGTCTTACATCAATTCAGCATTCCTTACCTCATTTCTAATAATTCTTCCTGTTCTTCCTTGTTTTAGATACCCCTTTTGAAAAATTTATCACACACAGAAAGATGCCAGAGGGAAAGTATATCAAAGTCCTGCTGCCATCACCTGTCTTGAAATTCTTAATGGGAAATAAGTCTGTGTAAGAAGAAAAGCTCAAGTCTTGTTATGACTCAGTTTCTCTCTCATTCAGGCTTAATCCCAGTTACACATTGAATAGGGAGGATGGAGATGTTGCCACCTTAGAGGCTGCACCGCTCCTGGATTAAGAACACCTTTGGGGAATTATAATTTAATCCAAACTAAGTTTTAACAATCCTTTGATACTGTTGATTCTTCTCCAAGATCTTTGACTATGTGTCAAATGCCATGCAATAAAATGTAAATTACTTCCCACCAGAAGGCAGAGATGAGAACACAAGCCCCATTTTCCTCCCAGTCCCAATGAGAAGCTTTCTTTGCTGACACACGCAATGAATACCAGAAAGCATTATCCTCTCATCAACTCCCTCATAAGTTTTTCTGCTTTTAACACTTGTTCATCAGGTCCTATAATAATACAGGATGTTACTTCTCTGTATAAATCTGGCACTCCTTGTAACTGTAATTACCAAATATGTAATACAAGTACCAGCTTTGTGGCAGAGATGCAAGTTAATGCATACAACTCATGCAGAACTAAATTAATCAAACTTCACCAAAACAATTACTTGATCCAGCAAGGAAAAAAACATGCATGCACTAAGCAGCTTTGGAAAAGTATGGTTCTTGTGGGAAACACATTTGAAAGATTTTGGATGGTTTCTCTCTCAGAAACATCCAAAACTTAACAGAGTCAACTCACCTTCCACACTATCAGAACAAGAGGTACCAATCCCAGTGTCGCCGCTGTCGGAAGCTATACTGTGTCTTCTGACAGGATTGCTTTGACTGCTTGATGAAATCGTTGTGGACTGCCACAGGGATTCAGTACCAGGTAACCATCCCACTGAGGAATAATCTGAGCCTATAAAAAAGGAAGCCAGAAGTCTGTCATTACAGATACAGTACAGAAGGCAACAACAAAATACCTGTCAAGATGAAAATTGAATCCTATGTTTCATTGTTCAAGTTTGAGCCAAACTGTGTCTCTGTCTTGGGATATTTTCTTTAAATTAAAATCTGTTTGCTAAGGGAAACCTTCCCAAAAACTGCAACACATCTTTTTTACTATATAAAAGCATGATCGTTATACTATTCTTGCACCAACTTTAACAAGACAATTATCATATGATTTCTATCCCCGAACAGATTTCTCAATTCACAGCAGATTTTTGCATTGCATGCTTTCAAATACAAAGAGATGAACACATTTTAGGGCAGAAACCAGTTGAAATTTGGCAATGAGATACAGTCATTTCCAATTCTATAAATTGTATATAAATGACCACATAAATAAGCCACATAACCTGGGTGATAAAATAAAGCCACCAATGAAATCATCAACACCAATATCTATAGTCATTACATTTCAATGGTATCAGTAGTTTTCAGTGATCAAGACAGACTACAAACTCAAGAAGGCATGGAGTAGTAGCATACAAGCTGTCTTTATTTCGGTTTGGTATTTTTCTTTAAATAATTAAGATATTACATTTTAAAACACAATTCAGAGCAGCAAACAGTTCCTTGGCTCAAGGAGATTTTGAAGTAGGCCACATATTCTCAGAGTCTACCTCAAGAGAACATATACTAAAGAGCACAACTCCAGAGGACCATTACAATTTTCAATAGCCAATATCTAAATCTGAGAATTGCTTATAGGCAGAATACCAGTCACCACATTCATACTCTGAACCAGCAGACATACATAAAGAACCTTGGAAAAAAGCACGGCTGCACTTGATTTATATATAATCACATACATACACCCCCTCTAGCAGTCAGCTTTGTATAGCACTTTCAGCAGGAAATGACTCATGCAGAACTATCAGCTCACATACAATGTCCCTTATGCTACATGCAATTATTTTTAGGTTGTTCAAACATTTTCAGCAGTGTCCATCCAAAGTCATAACAGCAATTTACCTCTGCAGTGTTATCTGCAGATCACTGCTATTTCCAGCTGTACTTGTTTTCCAGCAGATTAAATAGTTTAGAAAAGGATGTAAAAATGAATATATGTGTGTGTGTGTATATAAAACCCTGCCCCCACATATAAGAATACATACATACTCCCCATATAGCAGCCAGATCACCAGACCTACTAGCCAGAGTGGTAACAGCTGCTTGCCAAGTCACTTGTAAATTGAGAAACACAGTAAATACTTACTTACACAGTAAATTCCTTACTCCATGTGCTATTTAACTGTAGCACAACATCTAAAACAGTCTACTTCCTGTAAGTAGGTTCCTGAAGGTCTTAAATATGCCTGCCCTCTCATTTGCCTCAACTTCATTCACTATTGAGGTTACTGCCTCTTCTTCCTCTTAACACATTTTCCTGGTATTCAAAAATCACTCAGTTCTCCTTTGCCCATCATTCCACTTTAGTGATATCTTGTGTAATGTATTGCCTTCTTTTCCTTAAACTTAGTTGTTCCTCTCCAAAAGTCTCTCAACTATTCCATTGAGTATCTTTCAAGACCAGAAGAGCCAAACATGAACGCACCTGCCCGAGGCTCACCAGTCACATCCTGTAAAGAGGCACCAGCCAAGATTCTTAGGGAATACCACTCCAGGTGTCCTTTGTACCATCTTCTCTGTGTCCTCATCTAATGTACAGTTACATTTTTGCGTGACAGCAAAAATGTATTTTTTGCGTGACAGTTTTGCATACAGCTAGTGGGAAATTGGGACATTTCTTCCTCTCTTACCATCCCGCACATTTTTCACTAAATACTCTGGCTGCTTTGGGAACAATAATTTTTTCATCCTTCCCTCTAAATAGGGCTACTTTCCACAAGAGTTCCACTTCATACTTCCAAGCTGCAACTAGCTATTCCAGCAAGAGTAAAGCTTACTTATGGGAGGCTAAGCTAATTAAATCAGAGACAGTTCTGATTTAGGAGACTTATAAAATACATTTATAGAAGAACAATTTAGATTGATTTACCCTTTATTACGCTGTTTTCCACTGTACAACTCTTTCATGACATTCCAGCTTCTATAGCAATAAACAAGTGTTAAAAGAAATTGAGCAGATAATGCTACCAATACTGCACATTAAATTAACACAGCATTAATTGTCAAACCCTTTAGATCTCTTGGTCAGACAAATGCTCAGTATGTAAACCTATAACTATCCATATGCAAACCCCCAAAGGGGAGAGATACTTTTCACTCTGGTGGAACTTTGAGGAATAAAAGCTAAAAATACCACAGAATTAGAGTAATTTAAAGGACATTCAGAGATCACCTACTCTAACCCCAACTCAAAGCAAGTCTAATTAGATCAGACTGCTCCAGCTGAGTCTTGAACACTTCCAAGGACACAGATTCCAACAACTCTGAGCAGCTTGTTCTAGCATTTAACCACATCTCAAGAGTCTCTCATGTTCCAGATTTTGGTGCAACATATCCCAGAAGATGCAACAACACAGTGGAACTAGACTTGACAAAAAGGGTTAACATACTAGAGGGGGCAGACAGTTGCCCCCATTGGAATCTCTACAGGTACTGTAAGCTGAGAAAACAATAGGCACTACAATTACAGAAAATAATAGGCACTATAACATAACAGATTACCCCTGCTCTGATCTCTGCACCCTGTTCTATCTCTCTTTTGAACAGCTTTCTGCAAATACATAATCTTTCATGCAGAAAACAGTCTATACTAATAGAACCAACTGTACGAGAGGAAGATACACAGGAGTCCCCACACTGCTCAGCTATCACACCTGTCTTATCCTGCTGCTCGAATCTCAAGTCTGCCAATCAACAGCTAGTGTCCATCTGCCCAAAATACAGAGTGGGGTAAGAAAAGCAAGGAAACACTTTGAAGAGATATTTGTGCTGTTAAAAGGTATATTCCAATCTGATTATGATGGTCCTTTACTGGGCTAGAAAAATCTACATTTCATATGATTAACTAGAAAAGAAAAGAAGTGTCATCTTACTTTCATCAACAAACATGACAAAATACATGCAAGATCCCAAACAAGTCTCATAAGGAGCCTTGTTTATACAAACAGTTGACTACCTCCTTAAATTTGCTCATCTAAATATAAATATAGTGACATAATCCTGTGTTTCCAGCCCAGACATTTAAAACAGACCTATTTACAACTAAGTATAAAAAGTGCAGGAAGTAGATTATTTAAGAGAAAACAGTTGTTGTAATTTCACTCCACAAAAACAGGCATCTTTCTTCTATGTGTTACAGAATGCTGTCAGCTATTGCTAGCAGAAAGGCTCCTAGTTAATTCTGGATTGTTACCACTCCTGATTTCACTGGCATGCACAGATTCCATTTGATATACATACACAAAATAATCACATCACCGTCTTTATATTTGGTTCCTAAAATACTTCTCAAATGCTTGCATGTAAAGGTTATATTTTAAGTGAGAGCTATGATATTGTTATTTTACCTAGACCCTGAATGGAAAGCAACAGCAGAATACTTAACTGGGTTTCACAGCAGATACATCCTAACTGAAGGTTAGTGATTTTTCTGTTCCACACCATGACTGACATAGATTGTGACCAGAAGTGAACCACCCATGACAGCCATTGTAAATTTATACAGCCAAAGGATTCTGAAGGAAGTTCTCACTAGAGTACTATCAAACCTGACAACTCTGCGAAGCTCATTCTAGTCATCATGGATGTGACCAGGCTGTACAACAGTATTTCATGCCAGGATGGCACTGAAGCCTGCCCGAAACTCCTCCATGGAAAGAGAGTCAGCATTCAGCCCAAAGACACTGCCAAAGTTAATTACCATCTTACCATTACCTCACCATCTGTACTTTTACCCAAAACCCTGCTAATTATGCCAGATCACACGACCGTATTTTGAAACAACTCAACGCACCTTCAAGCCGGTTCTCTCACACCTACTCATACAATTGTTGAACTTATCCCGACTTCTACACAGACCCCCCTTCTCAAGGAATTCTTCAAGGTGTTATAGCCTCTCTCTTGTACTCTCACCCTGCCCCGTGGGGCTAAAGTAGCCACTCACCTCTTCAAAAGGAAAAGTCAACAAACCAACCCACAAATGGTCTCTCAGTGACCTGCTTGCTGTACTGCAGGAAAAAAAACTTACTTTGGTTGGAAAATGCTTCTTTCCTCATCAGAGCTGCAAGATTACTGCTGAAAGATTAAAGAAAACCTCACTGGGGAGGGTGCTTATGCAAGTCTTTCCCAATAATATTCTATTTTGTTTAACTGCTGAAAAGACAACAAAGTGAGAAAAGGAAATTGAAGGCAGGTGAACCTAAAATACTAAAATACCTTTTCAAAAGTAGACACAAGAACAGATGCCATACTTCAACACATTTATATAGGGTTTCTAAAAAAGCTGAGAGTCAGTGACAGAATGGTGCAACAGCAGCTTCCTTCAGTCAAAGGTGAAGCGAATCATAAGGTGCATCCAGTCAATCTGATATCCTGACACAATAAAAAGATCCAGGCATGTAAGTGTTCTTTGCAGACAAAGGCAAAAAGAAAACTTATTCGGACAAATAAGTACTTAATAAATGGTTTTGAAAATAATGTTTAAAAAATAGATTCCCAAGCCTAACCACCTAGACACATACATGCCAGGTGCACTTCATCTTTATGTTTCTTCTGCAAAACAAATTGCAGCTTTTATTAATACAAATGTCCAAAGCAAGTTCCAGGTCTACAATGCAACCTCTTCTCTTCCAAAGATGAGCAGTACAGCAGAAAGAGAGGGTTTCTAATGCTTTCAGGAAAGGTGGCCAGATGACAGTTTCAGGATCCTTTTCACAAATGCTCTGGAGGTGGTGGAAACTCACAGCTCTACCAGCTGGCCATGAACTCGGATACCAGAAGGGCCTAGTCCCTCCTCTCACATGAATGCAGCTGAGAGTAGGTGGATGATGTAGTCTGATCCAAGTGCAATAAGCAGCAAGGTAAGGTGGGATGAAATGAGAGCCCTGAACTACTGGGTTTTTACATTTCAGCTTCTCAAGAGCACAGTGTCAGATAGCTAAGGTATGATTCATCCTGAGGACTCATATTCTTTATTAGTGTGCTTTTTTGACAGAGCCTGCAAGCTATTTAACTAAGTTCTCCGAGTTTTTCAGCTGGAAACTGATTAGAGCAATCCTAAGTATGCAGAAAGATAAAAATGTACAGATATAGAGGGAAGCAGGAAGAGAAAAGTAGGAATGCAAGAGTTTAAACAGAAGAATATTGAGAGAGAGAGCTTTTTATCATTTTTACTTGTATAGCCTGGTAACACACTGCCTGGTATAGAAAGGCCCATGCTGGTCCTCTGTATTATTAATGTGCAAAGAATTCATTTGCTAGAGAGAGAGAAAAACATCATAAAGTAGTAAAGGAGAAAAATAAAAGTAGAAGAAACCCAAAGAAGAAAATTCTCAGAATACAATCCTCAAAGTACACTTATACCTGATTGGCAGTATCAATTACAAAAACCCAACTATGGTCTTATTTTAAGGAACATAAACTTGTGTTTCAATTTCTTGAGAGCCTAATTTTAAGTAGATTGTGTCATCAAACCTCTAGCTTCTTTTGCATCTCAAATTTCTTAATAGAAGTTAAACAGTTTTGGTTTTCCTCCCCCACAGAAATGGCTAAATGCACAGTCTCTCATCATAGATAATTATAGCTACAAAACTTTTATCTTCTATACAAAACAGTATTTCAGTGATAACCTTCAAAAGTTATTTTGAGACTTTATAAATGTGTACAGGACTGTACAACAAGTTACAATGCATCCCATGCAGGAAAGTGTGCTATTTAGAAAGAACAACAGGAACTAAGACTAATAAATATGTCAATTTGACAGACGAGCTTTAGAGAATCTTCCTATGGCACTTTAAAGCCACCATCAGGTAGCTCCCTCTCTATCAACCCCCACACCAGTGTCTATAGAAAGTAAGAGGTGCATGGCTCTGTCTTTCCATCAAAGAGTCCAGCTGGCCAGCTTATGCCACTGGCTAAAACAGGTTTGAGCTGAGAACACTGTTTGACATTAGAGCTCATTGGATCTAGTGGTCAGCTGCCACGCAAAGGCTGCTCACCCTTCCCAGACACGTACTCACCTTTGCTTCCCCAGCATAAGCCTTGCCACTCCAGAGCCCACAGAAAGTGGTTTAGGAACAAATTGTCCTCGCTTACAGAAAAGGTTATCTCCTCCTTTGATTTCCTAAGCTTGCTCAGCAAGGAGTCAGACATGACGCAGTGCCAAGGAGGGAGTGGGAACATACAGGTCTGATGCCTAGCAGCCACTAGCTGGTAACTAGGGTTATCCTATTGCCAAATTGCACATCAAGGCTGATTCTAAACTGCAGAGAAATAGGCATGTATTTCTGGCTGACTGCACTGCAAAGGACAAAAATCTGTTCAACTAGTAGAAAGCTGTGTTCAACACAACATTCTATTAGCTAAAAAGGTAGCAAAATCTTAGACTGACACAGTATGTAATAATGGGCTTTGCCTTCCTGATTTCCACTATAGAAAGTATGTAAAACAAGAACTCAAATTTGTAACTCACTTCATAATTTATACACAGACAGCATTTAGCTACAATTATTTAATATCAACCCAATGATTAAATTCTAACACTTCTCGGGAAAGAAAGAGGTTTGCTTTCATTTCATCACAGGAGCAAGACCAAAAATTCACACCAATTGTTGACGGCACTCCTGCAAGTTTCCTGCTTCCAGATAGAGCATTTGCATAAAACAGAACTTCAAAATACAAACTGCAGATGTTTCTTATTTCATGTTTGGCACACAGACTACATCTATTACCTCATGCCTGTTCTGCTGGCTTCCTTCTTTGTCTTCGGACTCAATGCACTATTCACCCCATGGAAACACAAAATTATATTCTCAGTTTCCATTCACTTCCATATAGTGACTGCAGAGGAGAAGGTTACCTTTTAAACTTGGAAAGTTTATCAAGTACAATATGAAGAGGGGATCATCTAGGAAAATAAACACCTTAAGTTGTGCCTAAAGTTAATATAAACTTTGAACAGCAAGCCCTCAGGACATGCAGTCAGTTACATTCAAAACCATAATCAGGTAAGTTTTTCTCCAAGTTGTTTGTCATTCTAACAATTTTCTTACAGAATTACCTTTGTTCTCCCTCTTTCTGGTTATAGAGTTAATTCAATCTCCTCTACACATGGGGAAAAGTGAAGTAATCATAACTGCTAGAATGAGTCAAAAAATACTGAATTGTTTTAAGCAGCTCCCAAACTTTCCAAAGTGGATCAAATAAAGGAGTCTAGCAGCCTTTTTTTTAAAAAAAATTGCATCATTTCTCTCCTCCTTGTAGTCAAGTATCAGATCTAACAATATCCTTGATGCCAAAATAAATGGTGAAGACAGAGACTCCCCCAAATACAACTTTGCTGCAATATTTTGCTCAAGAAAAACAACAAAAGAAATCCTAACGTTAAGATCTAATGTGCATTATACACAAAACAGCATATACTTGAATATGAATGTACCAGAGACTGATGATCAAGAGAACAGAAAGACGTTAAGACTGCAACTGCTATCTCTGTCTTTCCAAAGTAGCAAAAGTAATAAAGTTTTAAGTAATGGTATTTCTGATGCCTTTTTTGCACTTTTAGCTGGGTCACTGTACTTTGCATTTTGTTTTCTTATTACCCTCAGAACAATCAGGCTTTTGATCAGCGTGTCACTGAACTTTTATACAAAGCACTAATTCTCAGGCAGAAGAATGCCTCCAAAGGTTGAGAATTGCCAAAAGGTATAAATAGCTTTGCTGAAGAGTAGACACTTGGGAGAGAAGATACCATCTTATAAAAAACAGACTTAAAAAAAAGTGTTATTTATTCTGAAACATCTGAAAAAGTTGCAGCTTTCCACACCATCTGGAAACTATGCTACAAAAGGAGTAAAACAAACATTAAAAACATAAGGATACCTTATAAGGACTCTCAGATCTGCCTCCAGGATGATTCAAGAAAGAATGTTTCTTGTATGAATACCACACCACTGGTTTCTAATGTATTAGGAAGCTAAAAGACTGAAAAGCATCTTTGGCCTTTCTACGTGTATTTGCTAAGTCTACTTCAGGTATTTTAATGAATAAAAAGGTAGTTATAACTTTTCCTTGACACTACTTGCACTGCCCTTCCTCAGCAAGACTAAGACAGTCTCCTGCTACCTCTTCAGTCACTATGCATTATCCTGGACTTGCTTAAACCTGTATGTGAGTCCACTAATTGGTGGAAGTTACGCTGTCCAATGGAATTAATGTCACTTTTTCCTGATCCTCATTCTTAATCTTCCTCGGCCTTCACGGTAAGCTTGAGGATTAACTATATACTTCCTGATGTCATCAGCAGTGACAAACCAAGACTACACTGGGAGATTTTTCCACTGTTCATGAGCTGATTGAAGAGCTAGTCCATTCGACTCAATATTCCACACCTGTCTGACATCAGAATGGATGCTTCCTGCAGTAAAACTGACAGATTCCTGTCAGTTGCCTGACACCAGGGTCAGGCAACTGTAAATCCCTCCTTCAGTACTTAAGGGCAGTATTTTCCTGCTCCAGCTTCCCCAGTTAGTTTGCTGTAAGGCTGAACAAGTGCTAGAGTGAGCACATAGAATACAATAAGGATACATTAAGTGGAGGTATGCAGAAAGGTGGGAGCAACTACCAGTTAGATTATCTTATGTGGAAAATTAAATCATGCCCCACCATCAACCCACATACATTCTCCTTCAAGCAAAAGAAGTTTACCTGCCACATTTTCCTCACATTTCAGGGACCATCACATATTCAAAGAAACAAGAAAAAAAAATTCTCAACATTTTCCTCACATTTCAGGGACCATCACATATTAAAAGAAACAAGAAAAAAAAATGCTCAAAATTCAACCTTCTTTTATTTGTGTTAATTATTCCTTTTACAGATGGGTCATTAGAATCTCAAAAAACAGCAAAGATCCCTGTGGAATGAGGAAGAGAAAGATGCAGTGTCATTTATGGCATGGCTGGCTGCAGAAAAATAGGTCACTTGAGCGTGGCTGTGCAATCAATAGGATGTTCGTGCCCAGGCAACCAAGCCAGATGCTGTGGAGCACAGTGCCCAGGGAAAGCCAGCATCCTCAGGGACAATTCCACGGGGATCAGCAGTTTCAGGGAACATGAGGGATGATGTGTCAGGACTAACACACTTGTGAGCATATTTACATGAGTTATTCCCTGCTGCATGTTCCCTTCCTGTTCCCCAGCCATCCACATCTAAGCTTCTGCAGCTGATCTGCAGTTTCCCATATGCCATATTTAGTAGTTCTTCAACTTGCCCTAGACAGCAAGAAACTTTATTTAGGAGCCTGAGGCAGAAATCAGAACCTTATTACACTTCAGTACACTTTCCCACACCTTCCCCCAGCGTTGGCAGGAATAAACTTCAGGACAATATATATAGTATTATTCCAGGTCTACTAAAACAAGCATCAAAACATAATGGCTTCTTTCTGGGGGAATTTTATGGGGGGTGCAGGTGCCCAGACACTGGTGGGGGCTTCAGGGTAGCCTCTGTGAGGAATGTCTGGAGCTGCCCCAGGTGGGACATGGCTGGTTCCAGACAGCTCCAAGCCACCCACCTCAGGTCAACAGCTGAGCCCATCACACATGACAGCAGCTCCTCAGGGAAAGTACATGTTAAGAAGGAGAAAAACACTGTCCATAAGTGATGAGCGAGGGGGGAAAAACCTGTGAGGAAATGGCACTGCGAGTTCAGGAGCAGAAGTGGGGGAGGAGAAGCAGGAGCTCCGAGCACTTGCGCAGAGATTGCCTGTAAGGCCCTACATAGACCAGTCTGGAGCAGAACAACAGCACAAGGAAGAAGCATGAAGAGGAGCTGACATGGGCTGACACTACTATCAAATCTGGTTTTCCTGTGACAGTAGCTGGCAAGCAGTCTCTTCTGTCTTCTTCTCAACTCAAAAGCTTTTCCTTCCTATTTTCTCTGCTGTCTCTCTGAGGAAGGGGAGCAGCAAACGGCTGGGTGGACGTCTGGCAGACAGCCACAGCTAACCCACAGTAGAAGCCAGTGAGAAAGTCACTTTTTGAATTACACAGGGAATACGCTTGAGTGTGTTCTAAAGCTAATCACAACCACAATCAGACTGTCTCATTGTCGGTGTACAATTTCAAGACACATTTGGGCATCAGAGAGACTACGGACAACTGCAACCAAGTCAGCACTTTTTCAGCCAAAGACCAACCAGCACAGGAATTGAGAATTAGTTTAACTCTCCAACTATTAAACCACAGGCAAGCTGTATGATAAAAACAAGCATTCAAACAGTATAGAAAGCAAAGCAGTTGACACTGAACAAGTGTAGTACTATCTCTCTTCTCCTTAACTAACCTGTCTACAATAAACAAGCTTTGCTTCCAACAATGTCAGATGGTAACCTCTGGCTACAACCTCAAGTCATGCAATTTACGAGGCTTCCAGCTATTCTTACCACCATGCACTGTTACCGTATTTCACAAGTGCTCCATATCTTGAAACACATGGGTTCTTTAACAGGTATTAAGTGTTCAACTAAAATCTTAGCATAAATAATTTGCAGCTGTAAGAATCAGTATTTGGTGGGCATAAATCCTAGACATTCTTTGGAGAAGCTACAGGTGCTCTTATCCTACTAGCACCTCCTTCACCACTATCCCCTAGGGCAGATGTGATTGCTCAGGCTGTTTTTTACTATATACTTATTTCGTACAACCATTTAAAATTAATGCATTCTTCTCAAAATCATTAAACTAATTACTACTTCCTGTAATTAAAGTTTTAAAAGCACAGAATTACTGCAAACACAGGTCTGTATTTAGTGAGTAAATGTTTAACATGCAAGAGATCAGAACAGCCTCCAAGACCAACACTATAATACATCCTTACATCCATCACTCTTCTCTTGCCAAGCAGTTAAGACATATGTGTTCTGCACACACTAAAAGAGTAGATGCTATATCCATAAAAGTGAATTGCCTGGAGGGAGGAAAAAAAAAAAAAGGCTTTGTTTTTGAAGTGATGTAAGTAGCTCCTGTTCACCATCACTCAAACACAGAATGTCATTTGACCTCACAGCGCTTTGTGAAAGCCATTCTAGCAGCCAGTCTTGCAGATGGAACACTACATTTTTAAGCTCGGGTGATCAATCTTTACAGTGCACAATATACAAATATATATATACACACTTTTAACTGGTAACCAACTTGAAGCCTGTGCTGACTAAAACTCACCATTTATTGCCTCGCCTAGCCTGTAAGATAAACCTGCCTTCTCGAGATAGTCCAAGGGCTGTCACTTCCCCAGCTGCAGACCTCCAAGAGTAGATCAAGAAAACTTGTTACAGAAACAAAACCGCTGGATTTCTGTCCCACCTGCCACCTCAGATTATGGAAACAAATGTCATCAGCCTCATCCTCCCCACATCAGCAGTGTTAGGAAGCTGACTGTGAAGCCCCTGGGTACCCCGAGAAGGCAGCATCCCACAACGTGTTGTGACCTTAAAGCCACTGACATTCAGCTTGTGACACCATTAAATAATTTTTCAGATCCACACGTGTCACACTGCCAATAAGGATCAAGTACAAGAAAGCGTAACAAATTACACTGTTGGGGCTCCAGGAGCAGAGGGGTGCAGGCTACTATTTTTAGGGAATGTCAATAATAACTTCACTATGTCCAACCTTACCAATAGATAATACTGAACAGTGGAGAGAAGCTTGAGTAGAGGTGACACAGTTTACTGAAAGTAATAAATACTTGTTATTTCATTTTATAGGGTGCTTGTTTCACTTTCCACAGGCATCTGTTGGACACATATGGCCTAAATGAATGACTGCATGCCCCAGAGGAACAACACATCTAGATGAAAACTTTTATAGTCTTAAAAGAGTTATTAACCAAGTGTGCATTTCAAAGGCTGGTCTAGATGAATAAGCAAAGGGATTAAAATGCTGCATGCCCTTCACTGCAGTTATTTAAACTCCTGCAGCACATGGGTAACTGCTGTCTTTATGGAGGTATAAACTATGCTGTAACCATTTCATAAACAGTTACATATGCACAAGAAGACTGAAAGACTAAGTCAATCATATACATTCCAAAAATAGCAATTTAATTTTTCAGAACAGGCACTGAGACTGTAAGAAGCTGAATTTATTTCCCATGACCAGCAAACTTTATCATTAAATTCACTGATTAAACAAGAATTACCTGTCTAAAAAAAAAAAAAAAATCTCAGCGGGATGCAAACAAGACAGCACACTTGTTTTCAGAGAACGTACTCCCAACTGAACCAAAAAGCAGGAACAATATGGGAATTACAGGAGAGAATAAAATGAAAGGCCACAAATGAAATATGCCCCAAGAAGTGTACCTGCCTGTTATATTTTAAAATAACCAGAATTAATTTGCATCTATTAATGAAAAACTAGTAATTCCCCTGGGTAAATAGAATACTAACTTTGTAAGGGAACTGTAAGATTTTCAACAAAAATAGGACTTCTAAATACACATATTTGTAGATAACTAGAGTACAACTACCAAAATAGAACGCTTTTCAGTAATAAATACAGCTTAACAAGAATTATCGAGTTATTAACTGTTACGTTTCCACATCAATTAGAACGTATAACATATAGTTGCCCTTAAAGAATTAAACATATCTTGACAAAAGAAAAATTCCTTCAACTTAAAAAATAAGTGCTTAAACGTCTGCTTCCTAGTAGGATGTTACTGCTCTGCTAAAAAATACTTTTCCCATGGACAGCTTCCTTAAAAAAATAAAAATATCTAACATGGCAATAACATAATAGCACAGGATCTTAGTAACTATCATCCCTTCAATAAATACAAGCATGGAGCTAATTAAGGTCCACTGCTTTAGACAGATTACAAACCTCAAAAAAGAGCTTCTCAACACTTTCCCAGTAAGACAGATGAAGAAGGGGACTCCTGTGTTGAAAATTATAATGCACAGGTGATATCTCAAGGTTAAACCTTCACTTACTTGCTTTCTAATTAACCTCCACTTTCTCTTAATCTTATCCCAAATTAGATGTTTTTCTACAAATTTTGCTACCTTACACTTCTCCTGCTTGCATATAAACATATATTTAAATACTCTGGGTTAATACAAGTTCAAATGAAAGAGAGGTTGGGGAAGGAAAAACAATATACAAAATTTGTTCTGGTATTGTAAAGACAACTCTGACAAACATGCAAAAGTAAAACATTCATCCAATAATTTACTGATCAGAATTGCTGATAAATTCAACACAGTACTAGAACCCTTCATTTGACCCCAAACAAAAGGGAAGACATTGTACCAACAGGCACAGTCTAAAGTTTTCTGAAACAAATGAAAAACAAAACCAACAATCTTTGCAACACTCTGAAGTTAGTGTCAGAGTACGCTTGGGATATAATCTTTTAATATTCGTGTCCTAAACACAAATAATCAAGAACTGAAAAACCCTAAATTCCTGAGGTTTCCGTCAAATTAACTGAAATCTCTGTGCCTAGAGTTCAGAATACCCACTATCTTTGCAAGCTGTAGCACAAAGATAATGCAACTCCATTCTTCCGCAGGAAGCACTAAATAATTGGAAAAAAAAAAGCTTCAACAAGGCCAATGAGTTATACACAAAAATTAATAACTTAATCACAGTACAGAAAAAAGGAACAACGTCTTCTTTCACCTTCTAGGGATGAACATTAGCCTACTTGTAGAGATTCAGGCAGCTGCTGGGAATGTCTTAGGAGCTCTTGTATTTGCAAGAAAAACCCTGTCAGTCGAAAGCAAAACAATCCTGCCATTTAAATATGTCAACTAACTGTACACACATTATACAGTCATGCTTTACAATCTGAAAATTAAAAGATAACCCCAAATTTCTGAAGGAAAAAATTACTCCAACAGCACTACTTTGCAATTGCAATGGCAGAGCCAAACCACAGACCTCCACCGTGATCAATTGCTTCAATAAATCAAAACACGACAAAATATTTGCAGAAGCCCTGCCAGAGTGATACAGCAGGTGATACAGCCGGTAGTATTTTCAAATCCTGAAAAGGGCATCCAAATGAGCTGGTACCTTGCCTCACCTGCCCAAAAGGCAATGCTCACAGGCTGAATGCAGAAAATTCACCAGCTTTGCTCGGCCGCTCTGACAGCCCCGATGGGGAGCAGCCAGCCCATGGCTCAGAGAGGTGTCTCCCCTGGAACAGCCTAACTCCGAGCGCTAACCTGGCAGCGCATCCCTGCCAGCCCGCACCAACTAGGCTCTAATTAATCCACACACAGAAAAATCGTGGCGCGGGGCGGGGGGAAGGAAAAAAAAAATAGGACTCGACCCATTTGTTGCGGTCTAAATTTAAAGCAAAAAAAAAAAAAAAAAAAAAAGGCATCGAGAGAAGCACGTCTCCGCTCTCTGCCTAAGGGTATACCAAGGCACCGGGGAGGGGAGGGAAGCCTAGAGCACGGAAACGGATTATGTAGGTTAAGCTGAGCTTTCACCATCGGCTGC
>JAWWMO010000121.1:65191853-65203638 GCA_035047845.1 Dendrocincla fuliginosa | reverse complement strand
GGCGGGCCGGGCCGGGCTCGGGCAGGGGCCGGTGGGCAGCGGCGGGTGGCGGTGCCCGGGCAGCTCCGGCAGGGGCGGGACGCGGGACTGCGGCATTGCAAACACCCCAGGCCGCGGTGTGCGCGCTTCGCTAAGCAAAGTTCGTCATAAAATCATCATTTTCCTCTACTTTTTTATTTGTTTGGTTTTGCTCGTTTTTTTCGTTGTTGTTGTTTTAGTAAGAAAACGAAGTGGAAATAAAGAAGAATCCTAACATTTGCTCAACAATCAGTTCCACCAAAAGCCCCACATCAGCACCATAAAGCTTGAGCCGCGGGACTGGGAACAAAATCCTCCTGGGCCAGCAATAATTCTAGGGTAGTAAAAAAGGCTGACACACGCCCACCCCTTCAGCCCCAAGATGCTCTGAGTCTGCTCCACGTACATCAAGAGATAATTCTGCAGGAGCGACCTTAGTGGTACTGTTGCTTGCAGCTGCAGCCCGGTGGTCCCCATGGTAAACCAACTACCTTCTGAACAAGTGTACCCTGATTTGATCAGCAATCCACATCATCAGGCAAAAAAAAAAGAGGAGGAGAAGACACTTGGACAGCTTTTAACTTCAGTGTAACCATCCCAAAATTATAAAACACACCACCACCAAAAAAAGCAGTGCTTCAGACAGCATTGCAGAGTATGATGGACCTGATAGCTTAGGGGAGGTGAGGTGAAACAGGAGCAGTTCTGTAATTGTGTGGAAACATTCACAATCAATAAATAAAACTATGTTCAAACACTTCCTGCTGACTCAATGCATTTTTAATTAGCAGCTAATGATCACAGAATAGCTTATATCTCTTTGGAAAGTTATATGTTATATTCCAATGCAATTCATGTTTTATTTATGCCTAGCTTGGTATTCATAATGTAAAAGAGAGACCTCAGAAGTACTGGCATGAGCATGTAGAAATGCTGCATGTTGTTCTTTCTTCCTCTTTCTTGTCTGTATAAAGCCCTTATGCACTCAATGAAGACCTGATACGATGTGCCTGATTCCTTACAAGCTTGTTTAAACTACAGAGTGTAACTGTCAATGGGTGTTTTGTAGGTAGAGTTGTAGAAACACAGGCTTTAAAAAGTTAGAAAATACTGAATAAAAACCCCAAATACTAAAACTACAGGACATCCTGTCAAAACTTTCACAGCGTTGCTGGAAGTCCTCTGAATGATAGATCAGAAGCATTTTCAAGAACCCACAAACACTGGCTACAGCTGAACACTCTTGAAATTACTGTTGATAACACCTCAGTGAAATTGTCCAGCCTTTCAACCCTGAAGCCAGCTTCAATATTGAAGAAAGTTTGCAAGAAAGAGCATGGTAGATAAACATGACTATATGAAGGAAGAATAAAAGCTAAAGTATCTTGTAAAACATTCAAGACCAAGAAACACATAGTTTAGTTCAAGACCTCTTTAAAGGACTTGTCTGCATGTAGCATTTGTTGCATACTATTTTGTCGGATAAGCATGAGTACTTAGCATATTTACAGGAGGATGCAGTGAGGTATAAGGAAGCTGCAAGTCAAGAAGGGGAAAGGCATCTAGCTGCAGCCAAGAAAAAAAATACCTCATAACTGCTGAGCTCTGGAGTTTGTGATGCTGTCCTGTAATGCATGTAAGCTGCGTGCCTGGAAAAGGTGTGATAGACTGTTCTTCCATCCCCTAATATATGTCACTGCAGTGGTTTTATGTACTTTGGTGTTGCTGTTCATGGAAGCCTTACAGTTTCCTATCTATCTCCTGTCTACTTGTGAACAATACCTCAAAGGAAAAAAAAATAGCAGATAAAAGGCCAAGATGAAGGTGGCAGAACACAACCAGGCAGTCTGGCTGAACCACCTCCCACTGCAGGGCTGTATCTTCCAAGGTGTCCCTGCTGGGGCATCTGCGCTTTGACAGTGCTACAGCTCAGAGCAGAAGGAAAAAAACATGCTTGAATTTAAGCAGTCAGATAACAGAACCTGAGACACATTCACCGTTTTGATTGGATTTTAAGTTACTTTTATAGAAACTGAATGTAATTAGTAAAGCTTTTTCACCACAAATTGCCTCAGTGTATCTGTCTGGAAACCAGGCCAAAATGAAGCCAGTAGTTTTATTCTATAAATAAATTTTAGCTTGTTAATGCTTAATTCTCCATCCAGCAATGTTTTGCATCTGCAGTCTTCTTGTGTACACAGTTCTAGGCCAGGAACAGTATTTGTTTTAGATTTCCCTAAACCTCTTGAAGAAGTGTGATGACTGTCTTGGACCTCCTGCAAAGATGACATTGTGCGATTTAATTCTGCTGAAACAAGCCTCTACTTTCACATGAATCTCAGCCTGGCAATGCAGCAGGCCCTGAGGACATCCCAAGTCCCTCTTCTTGACAAGTCTGTGTTGTCCCACCTACAAGGCTCAATTGTGCAGAGGTGGTGAGTAGTAGTGGCTCAGGTCCACTCTTACATGCCTTAGTCCTTCTGCACCTAAGGGAGCCTTCCCTCCATGAGGTGACTTGCATTAGAATTGAATAATGGGATTAAAGTTCGAAAAGACCTCTAGGATCATCGTTTCCAACCCTTAAGCTTATCACATTTTACAACTGTTGGGTTGATAAGAATTGTATTGTGTAGCAATCTGTGTTCCAGTGCTGCCTCACTCAAGAGGGGTGTCAAGGTCTCAATAGTCATGGAAAACAGCAGCATGGTATGAGGGAAAACTCATGTAACCTTACACGTGAATCAAGGGTAAGTGGAAGCAGCCCACATCCCTGGATAATTACTGTGAAATGCGATGCTCCAGACAATGAATGGACTCGATTTCTTAGTGTCTGGAAAGCCTTCTCCCCACCTCCTTTTTTCTGACACAAACTCCACCTTCTTGGCAGAAGGAACAAAGAAAAACAACAATAGAATGTAACAGCTTAAGCATTAGTTCTAGGCAGATGCTGTCTCATTAAGGTCAATTGCAGCACATCTTAGATTTGGATCTGTCTCCAAGTTCAGAAATCACATCCCTTTTATTTTTTTTCCCTAAGTAAAAACATAATGCTCAAAATGGAATTAGGCTGAAGCATAAGCTGTGAAAGCAGCACTTTCTTTATGAAAGCCAGAAATAAGTCCAATGTTTATTCTACACACTTGCTTTCAGGTGCTCTATTTCATGCAATAGAATTAAAAGCTTATTAAATAACCCGAAATGCTAAATACCTAAACATTTTTCTAAGAGAATGCAGACCATTTCCCCTATCTAATCAAGATTTCAAGTATGTGTGCACTCCATCAAAAAGAAACAGCGGTATTTCTGCAAGCACATCTATATTGCAAATTACTCTGAAATTAAAATCACAGTTTTTCAGTTATTGAGTTGCTTCACTAAGTATAGAAATCCTTTCCCTCCACCCACAACTTTTTCAGTTGAACACTGTGTCCTAGCAAAGTCTTATCAGCCTGTAAGAAGCCTTAGAACAATTCCTCCTGTTTTGTTTTGTTTTTTTTTTTTAATAATAACTATGTATGTTAAAAAGCAAGATGTTAGACTGTATTGGGTGGCACTATAATTAAGAACAGGTTAATGTACCCACTAAACTGCCCGCCTGCTGGTAGGGCCAGGCTGGCCTACAAAAGACTGAAATGTTTCAAAGTACATGGTGTTCACTGCACAGCATTAACAATAAACTGTGTCACCTAATATCTGCAAAGCAGGCATCATGAAATAACACAGTGTATACAAGGTTTTCATTTTTGCCTTTTCTCCAGGCAAATGGGAGTGGACTTCTTTCACAAAGGAGCACAAGTTGATACTCATTCGAATCTGCTTTGCACCTCGTTTTCACTAACAGCTTACACCATGGGAGAGGATCAAACCAAGCAGCTTTTTGTTACCATAGCTATGGTTTATTACCAGCCTCCTGAAATATCAGTGTCTTCCTAATGTTCCAGATTCCAGAATCAAATTTTCCCCTGAGAAATTCAGGAGTCAGGAATTTTACACTTTTTTTGGTGTGTGTGTGTTTATCCTATGAATTTAAAACACATCTAAGAAATCTAAGTCAACTTTGTGTCATCAACTCTGATAATACAAGAAGAAGAATATATGCAGGGATGGGATCCAGTGGCATCTAACCAGTAATTTGTGAAGATAATCAGGAATTTCCCGGGTGCATTTTTCTCAAGGGGAAATTTTTGACTTCTGCTATTTTACCTTCCCTTTCCTCCACACGCAACTGCCTCCTCCCAAAGGCAGTGAGAAAGAAGCAGAAATACAAATTACTTGTGAGGAGATGGAGAGAATATATAAAATACCACAGGCCAGAGGCAGGTCATCTTCTCCCAGGTTTCCAGGGTTGGTTCCTATAAAGTTTAAGTGCCTGTCCCAGGCAGCCAGTCTCCCCCTGTCCCCACCTTCCTTGCAATACATTATGCTTTCACAAAAAATATTTTTTAAAAAATTGTTTCTCCTACTCACATTGCATGACTTTTTCACAGTTTCTCCAGTTCACTTGTTCTTGAGTCCACTCGTCACTTTTGCTTTCTGTGAACACACTATCTGGTTTTAGGAGCACTGATCCTTTTTCCCCAATAAGTCTAAGACGAAAAGAGTTATCTAGCTGTAAATCCTCTTGAGAGAGGACTGAGACCTCTTGGTGATATTCTATATCTATTATGATGCTGAAATATCTGGTGAAGGCCGTATTTGTGACCTCTTGCAATCTAGAAGCTTCATTGTAATAATGAATAAAAATTGATGCTGTATAAAAAGTATTGATAGTATTCTTTTATATTTTTCAGAGAGAAGGACCAGCAAAATGAAGAAAATGGAGGCATGAACTAAGTGTGTTACCAGTCATCAGACAAGGCAGGCATAATTCAGTTTCACAATGGCTGTACTAAAAACCTTTCAATTCGGGATTATGAAAACACTGAGCTTTTTGTATTTACTTTTCTGTGTTAAAACTTAAACTAAACCCAAGAAGAATCAGCAGTGCTTCAGTTCAACTGCCACTGATAATGCTCAGATTTTTATAGCTGGCATTTTACTTCAAGGCAGACTTGTTTCACTCTGTGTTATACACAGACAAGTGAGTGCAGAAGGATAAAGCACTGTATGATATCACTACACAGTAATTTGCAGACTTTTTAGAGCTTCTTTATGTATGTATGTTAAGCTCTACCTCAAATGTGAAGTAACTGCTGTGTTAGAAACACAAAGCTGCATTTAGCCTGTCCTGTCTCAACCTACCTGCCTTAAAGGTTAATCAAAAAGCACCCCCTTGTATGTAGTCACTGAAACAAAGGATCAGATCATGCAGTCAGGTTTCCTGATCCTTCTCTACCTTGGCACAGAAAGGAATAAATCCTGTTTTCCTTTTGCAAAAAAGCATCCCTGATGAATTATATAACTTTTGAGAAATCAGAATTTCAAATTAGAAGTAACTGTTAAAGGAAAGCCAAAGACACTACAGCACAACCAGCCAGCAATGCAACATTGTATGAATACTTGGAAATGGAAATTTCTTCCAAGTGGCCGTCATTATCTGCTTATAGCCTGAAATATGTAGTTTGTTTACGCCAAGTCAGAAATACAACCTATGAACGTTACCAGTGAGAAAATTATCTGGTCATTTGTGTTTGAGCCAAATCCAATATTGCTGCAAAGGGATGAAATTTCAGTAAAGTCAATGGAGTTATGCCAGTGCTCAGTTTAGTCAGCTCAGTGCTGTCATATGCCCATATGTAAAAGTCAGATGGAAAAATTTATTTCATGCTTTAACTATAAATACAATAGCTTCATGGAGCTCCCCGCCCCATTTTTTTCTCCATTGACTTTTAGTCTACAAAAATCACAGACATTGATTCCACAATAATTCACTACTAACACAATACAATATTTCATTATATACTTTATACTATAATAATGTATCAGTATTACTTTGTTTTCTCTCAGTGAGAAGTCCATGCCTAAAATGACAGGGTTTTCTATGCTGGTAGAATAAAATCCAGTTTCACAGAGCACTTTTATACCCACCCAGCACAAACCCTGCAGAAGTCTCAGAACCAGCCTGCTCCCAGCAGCCATCGGCTGTGGCACTGCTGGGAACTGCAGAGTGTGCAGGACAGGCAGCCTTAGGAAACACTCTGATATGCCTGACTCTGCTAAGCATAATTTGCGTATATCTTTTGCTTTGTATCCTTCTCACAACAAACTAGCAAACATGTACATTAGCACACAGACAGACCCAAGAAGGTAGAAAATGGCTCTAATGTACAAAGTGGACCATATTAGTTTGTGCTGCCGACAGAGCTCATCAGATTTGCTTTACGGCACCTCAGAGTTAGTATATAACATACCAATCCACGACAGTATCCTTAGACTGTTTTGCTTTTGACTCAAAATTAACACAGATGAGAATGTTTATTAAAAGTAACTTTGCAGCTCTGGCTTGGCTGTAAGATCGTTCTACTTTTAACATATTACTTGAGTGACGAACTTGATCTGGGAGGCATTTTAATAAACATGTAACCTGATCTTTGGTCACAGAGAAAACAAGAAATCAAGCTTCTAAGTGAGCATGTAACTTTAAATGTACATAACTAAAAGAAGCATAGACATTTAAGTATTGCTGCTTGAACTATTGGGGACTGTGCCACTTGTTTAGGAATACTGTGGCTTAAGAACTGCACATCATACAGTGTACTGGTATACCTTTCTAATAACATGAATATCTGGTTAAATCCATTAAAATGAAATTTCAGAATCATAGTTCCAATTTTCGGGTCAGTGCAGGACAGTATGACATAAATATACTCTATACTTTGACCATTCAGTTCTAGGTGTTACTATTTTCTGAGCCAAGCATCAGATGTTCAAGCCAGAACATAAGAATGTCCCCTTGGCTTCTGAAAGAGAAATGATTGCCCTCCGTCCACATGGTAAGGAGCTTGAAGCATCCAAACAAAATACATTAATACAAGAGATAAATAACTAAAACTTTGGAACTGGTTGCATCCTTACGAAACAACATTATGTACATGCTCCCAATGAGAAAATTACAAAGAACAAAAAATATACAGAAAGAGGAGATGATAAGCAGTGCAGGAAACTAAAGTGGAGAGCAATAAAAACGCATTAAGAAAGTGCAAGAGGCAGTCATACATTAGACTTCCATGTTCACACTACTCCAGTGAATGCTCTATGAAGCCAGTTCATTCATGGAAGTCCTTGCTCAATGACACCACTGACCATATGTTAAGCGAACCTTTCATGGTGTTGGCCTTTCTGGAAAACATCCCCAGAAGTCACTGTGACAACACCTTCACTTAGCAGAGCCACCACAGTTAACAGATAGAACAGGAAAAATAAGAAAGAAATAAAAAGGAAGAAGCTATAATAAAGTATCTTTAAATACATGCAAATATTACTCATCTTTCACTTCTGTGTTTGAAGAATTTTGCTACAAGAATAAACTATCAAAATTTGGACTAAAACCACAAGAAAACCATGTATTTTGCATTGTATTAGATGTAGAAGTCAAGAACAAATTTTAAAAATGATAAATTGGATCACATATTCCCAAAACACATTTGCTGCATTTTTATGTTACTGCTCTCAGATGTTACTGATAGGCAGGGACACAAAAATTAAAAGCATAAAAATGTGACCTCTGAAGTTGACTACAATAGACCTCTAGAGTAAACTGAAAGATCTAAAACTCTAGGAGTGCGTTACTAACTATAAGGGCAGAACATAATCATATCTACTCAGTGCTATATATCCTTGAGCTTATACATTTCAGTTTAAGTAAACTAGTCTCCCTTGCACAGAGATAGGAAAATAGAGCTGTGTAAAACAAAAACTACCAACCATTTGACTCAAGTCTATATTTAGCATTTGCTGTGTCATGCTTTAATTGCTGAAATTGCCTCTACAGAAGCATTAAAAAATCACCAGGAAAAAAATTGTCATTGTGAGGCACATTGAATGTTCAGAACAAAACTTCACCTTGCAAGATTTACACATCAGTTCTGAAGCACAAAGACATTCTAAAATATACGTTTTTATTTCCATCAGGTAACAGATTAAAAAACCATATTCAAACCCTCTTGGAGCTCACCATCACAAACAAAACATGATCTATTACAAGTTCAAATTCGGATGAACACAGATGAAAGAAAATGTTGGCAGATTACTTCCATCTTTAAAAAGAGCCGATAAGTTAGTACACACAGTAATTTCCACTGGACTAGCAAGTCAATTTATGAGCCAAGTTGGATCAAACAGATCCATCTATCTAGTTTGAGAGGCTGTGAGTTGTGTTTCCTTATCTAATGAAGTCCCTAATTTTCCCTTTCTGTTTGGTTTTTTTTAGCATAATCTTTCATATGATTCTAAAATACAGTTTTACATGAAATATATAAAGGTACTCAAACTGGACCATATGGTAAAAGACTGCTTCGCTAAAGACTTGTTTATTTAAAATACAAGTGACCAGTAACTGAAATAGATGTCATTTGTAGAGTTCTGATCAATTATATCTACAGTTGCAAGGATTTGTCTAAGAAATTCCTTTTGCTATCCCAAGTAGTGACCGCAGTATAGGGTTTTACTGCCCTTATACTGCCCCTTTACAGCCTCATCAGACATTTTCACAGCACACACCATGGCATGAATACTGTAGCTCCTTCCTGCCTGATGGTGATTCCATACAGAGCAGCACAATATGGACTTACAAGCTCCCTAAAGTTCTCTGGTTGGATTTACTAGATAAAAAAGGCTGGTACAAGAGTTATTAGACCAATGTAGAAGAGGAAAAAGGCTCGGGGTCCTTGTGGTGCTGGTCTGTTGGGAAGCTATGCTTGATACACCTGCAGGGTATGCAAACCTTCTTGCAAGAGTTTGAAAAGCAATTTCGTAAAATCATAGAATCACAAAATGGTTTTGGTTGGAAGGGACCTTAAAGTTCATCGAGCTCCAAGCCCCCTGCCATGGGCAGGGACACCTCCCACTAGACCAGGTTGCTCAAAGCCCCTTTCAACCTGGCCTTGAACACTTCCACTGATGGGGCATCCACAACTGCTTGGGGCAACCTATGCCAGTGCCTCACCACCCTCACAGTAAAGGATGTCTTTCTAATATGTAATCTAAGCCTACCCTCTGTCAGTTTAAAGCCACCACCCCTTGCGCTATCATTTTGACGGACTGGACCATAGTACTGACTCTAAGGATTGTACGAAGGATAAATAAGCACATTAGGGCCATAGAACAAATTATCCAATTAGGTGTGCAACTTAATCATACAGTTTACCATCCCAGAAGGTGACAGTTTTGAAGGAATTCGGGGTAAGGTTTTCCCAAGCCCTCATTTCCTGAATGGTGAGCTCTTTGTAAAATCTGCCACAGAGAGAGAGAGATGGAGGAATAAATGGACTGCTCACAAAGAACAAAAAGCCAGATTTCTGAATGTGCTTTTCCACCACCCACACCCTTAGCTCTATTTTTAAATACAAAGCTAGCTCCATAGAATTTCCTGAGATTTGACAGTTGGTCACACAGTTACAGATTAAACAGAAGAGTGGCAGACTTGGCTGGGCTTGCTGCTCAGCACAGGAAAGAGAGAGACCTGCCCCTGTAAGCACATCATGGTGTTGGGAAGCAGCATTTGCTGAGCGACAAATGAGCGTGCAGCAGGCCTGCCCTCTGTTCACTATACACAACACAAATCCTTTCATCATACTTCAGCTTTGATGCAGGCACTGCCAACAACCTCAGCCCTGTTCAACTACTGCAAATGAGTAGACAACTTGTTTAGTGGGTTGCTAGTATCTGCGGAAGTAGCTGGCAAATGCATCATCAGAGTTAGTCATGACAATCCATGTGTGGGTGTGTGTTGAGGCTTTCAAAGAGATGGTGTAAAATATCTGTCCCTCCAGGCTTTCATGGTGTATAGCTCTTCCTCAAAATCTTTCACTCTTATTCTGCCTTGCCCTTTCAGACATCACTTCCAAACCAGTGGATGCGAGTCCCGTTGTGGCCATTTCAAAGATGATGAAAACTGGGTGTGCAGCAGCCCACTCTGGAATTGGGAAGGGCTCTCTAATTTTAATGTTTCACTGTTAGACAATGCTAAAGGTACTTACTACCCATAGAATTGTTTATTCATAGGTTAGTGAACTGAGATTTTTGCTAAAAGTTAATTTTGCTGTCACAGTGATGTAATTATTATTAACCAGTTTGAATTCCTTTAAAAAATACACAAGGAGAATCCAAATTACTTCTATGCTGTGCGTACCTATTAGAAAAGGTGATAAAGAATAGATAAAATTAAAAATAATGCACTTTTCAGAAAATTACTCTTTTCTTAATACTATTAAATACTATTGTCTGAACACTTTAATACTACACAGCTGAGTCATAGAGAAAGAATGGTTATATTAAAAAATATGTTTTTATTAAAGGCAGCTTTAAATTTTCAAACAGCACAGGTTTTTCTGGCTGGCAGAGTATCAGCTTGCCTAGTGAGAACCGTTTTCCCTTGGAAAGAAGAGTAGAGTTTAGGATGTACCCAAGAAAAGACAATTCCTCTTGGCTGACCTAAGCAGTATTGATTTGGGTCTCTGAAAGGAGTTCTTTGTTACAGCAGGGTAAATTCTTCAGTAGCTACACAGATGGATTGTTTTCTGTTGTGGGTTGTTTTTTTTGTGGGTCCCCCTCCTCCCCCCCCAAAAAAAATAGAAGGGAAGTTGAAATTAGCATATTTTATAACAGATTTTGGAACCTTAGCAGATGGTAATGAAGAGAGTCATGGGAGATATAATAAAGAAGGTGATTTTCCACATCTGCAGAATAGCAATGATGGAAATTGAGAAGACAATTCAGAAATAACATTAACTTCCAGACCCCAATTAAAGCTTAGTTAGGTTTTCAGAAATAAGAAACAGGCTCCTGGTAGGAGGCCCTGAATTTTCATTTGCCTCTTGAACAGCATGAAGAGTGTTGTCAGTTCTCACTAAATAGCAACAGTCAAAAAAACATACAAGTAATATGAAGTAGCAGGAATGTGTTAGTATCAGGTTTTAAAGTTTTCCTGTTGTCCCCAAAAACTCTTTGGTTCAGAAAATGTTCAAGCTTTCTTTAATGTACAAGTTTTAGGTAGAAAAATAGGTAGATTCATGAGTCTTTCTTTTCTTGCTTTCTTTCACAAAGTCTGGGCAGTCACTACTGAAATCCATTTGGGGTCCCAATTGTGTTCCAAATCGAACTGCTGACTGGCTTGCTCAACTCACATAGCATCAAAAGAACAACCAGCAGGATATGCATTTATATCACGAACTCTCATCATATAAAGTGTTTCAGAAACCAGTAAACAAAACAAAAGTTTTGTGTCTCCTTCATAGGACTTGCAGTGACTTGCAGAATAGAATAAAAAACAGAATTAGAGAGAAAATGAGAAATAGAGAGAGACAGAAAAATGAAGATGAAGAGAACAAGAAGGAAGGCAAAAATGAAATTTAAAGAAACAGATATTTACAAAGAAAGTGGGGGACAAAAAAGAAAGAAAAGGAGATAAGGAAAGAAAGAAAAGGAGAGAAGGAAAGAGAGAAAAAGAGAGAGAGGAAAGAAAAGAGAGAGAAAGAAGAGAGAAAGAGGAAAAAAAGAGAAAAAGAAAGGAAAAAGAAAAGAGAAATAAAGAAAGAAAGAAAGAGAGAAAGAAAGAGAGAAAGAAAGAGAGAAAGAGAGAGAGAAAGAGAGAGAGAAAGAGAGAGAGAAA
>JAWWMO010000121.1:65156688-65188017 GCA_035047845.1 Dendrocincla fuliginosa | reverse complement strand
TCTGGCCACTGTTTGCACAAACTGGCACTGCAAGGGGACCAGAGCCAGCTCCAACCTCTTCCCACCACAGATTTCCTCCACATCTGACAAGTCATAGGGATCCACAGCTCTTTTCCTTGCAGTGACTTTGTGGGTAACAATCTGAGGGTGTACAGAACATGACTAAGCCATAGAACATAAGTAATTCAAAACTAATGTGGTTTACTCACAAAAGCATGTAATACACTGGATGTCTAATCTAGAATTTGTATGTCTTTCAAGCCAAAGGCCAAATAAAAAGAGCTTGGACAGGGCACAAGATGGTTGTTGTAATCTCCCTGCCCTTAGCAATGCAGCGAGGATGATGCTCTTATGATGTGTTGTGTAATGTTCTTTTACATCATTCTTCATGCAATTAGAGTGAAAGCTGCTGCCTAAAAGACATGTTGAGCATGTATGCCCTTTATTTTCTCATTGTATTCATATTGAAAAATAGACAATATAACCAGCCAGTCAAGGTGATACTCAAAGTTTTTGCAGTACTGCCCATTATAAATGTTACTTATATCATCTATATTTAACTTCATACATGCTGGCAACATAGATTAAGAAAGAATTCACATTTAAGATGTTTGCAGATTCTAAACAAAAGTATTTGGCTATAGAAAAATGATCCAACAACATATCAAAAACTTGTTTCCTGTGGTGTTTCAAGAAATCAGGAAAGGAGAGGAAGGGATTTCGTGACAATTTTTTGCAGTTCTTGAGGAGAACTGAAGATGTGACTTTCAGAAATTCTTACTTTTAATTTATTTTAAGACAGAAGAAAAGTTTCTCTCTTTCCTTTATGTTATCATTATAGTTTATCATTACATACAGGCTTTTTGTCAGACAAAATTTTTCTGGTAAATCATGGTGAGGTATGCCTTTGGCTCTTAGGTGAAATATAATTGTTTAGTATTTACATTTTTTCACACATTTTTGTTAAATAGATTCTAAGAGTCACTGCACAGTATATTTACCACACAATGCAGTTTTAAAATGCACACAAAACTTCTGCACACAAATGTTTCTCTGGGACAGTTAAAACTGTAGCAATTTGGCACCAGAGCAACAGAGTGTGAGACACTTGCCAAGTTTTTATATTGGACAATAAAGAAAATGCAGTTATCTCAGAGAGGCAAATTAGGATAGGTAAAGTAGTTACACAATCCCAAATCTAATCAAGGTGCTTGCTTCATGAAGCATATTTACATTTGTGCTAACATATTAAAAACCAAGCAAGCAAACAAAAACAAGAAACAAACAAACACACACAAAAACAAAACACACAAAGAGTGCACATGAACGTAAAGTAAGACAAATGCATTTACAAATCGGGTTCCAGGTCACTGAACAAAAGTTGTTGCCCTTGACACTGGTCTGTAAAGAGAGAGGTATATAATCTTTGACTGATTTCCAGCAGACAGATGGCATTATTTTGCAAAGCCCATGGTATCACAAGACATCAACATTGCCATGTCTGTAAAGTAACAACTACTTAATAGATAACAGATTCCAAACTTGGTGATTTTTACCCCTAGATCTCACCAAAAGGACATATGAGAATATTAGTGGGAAGCTACTGCTGCCTCTTTGGATGATGCCGTTCTGTTTACTTAGCTATCCATCAAGTGCAGTATGAATGGGCATCTGCAGTGCAGCTCCCCAGGACACTACAGAGAGGCAGAGAGATCTATCAGGGAAAATTACATCAGCTGATCTCCAGAGCATAAACAACAGAGCCAGCAGGGCCCAGTTTACCTTCCTTTATGCCATCATGATGCCATTGATGGAAACCAGCTGCTCTGGTCATGTTCTTCACACTGTATCCAGCTCTGCCACCAACACGTGCAGACAAGACCCAAGTGTCTGATGCTCTTATGCTTTATTTTGTTTTCAGTAATTTCATATAATATGTAGACTGACATTCTTGTAATTAAAACAAAGAATCACTATCAACAAATCTCTCACTCAGACATTTACAGGAAATATAAACTGTTTTCCACAAGCTTCATAAGTAGTGCCAGTGCAGTATCAAGCCTAGTAAAATAAGAATTTTTAAAATGTTTCTGCCCATTTAACAATCTGAATACATCTCTAATGACACTTCATCTGTACTTATTCAGAAACATGTTGTCAAAAATAAATTCTCTTGGCTTGCTTTACCAGAGGAATCACTGCATACATGCCAAATCAACAAATCACTGGGTAATTCATAATGATGGGTTATCAAGTAACTGATAGAAAGTGTTGTGTGGATAGGAGGACTAGACTGATCTTCGAGAAGAGAGGTGTCAGTGTTCCACCCTCAATCACAGACTGCTATTATTAGTGCCCTTATTGATGCCTAACATCAGCAGGATAACATTTTTTCTTTTTGTTTTTCTTTTTTGTTTTTCTTTTTTTTTCCCTTTTTTTCCCCTAGAGGGAATAAATCAGGACCAGTTTAGATGTGTCCTTGTTCTTAGCTGAGATAGGTAGATCCCTGGGTGTCCTAACAGATAACCCATTTCCTGAGCTGCACAGGGTCCTGGGAAGCCTGGCACCACAGGGCCTTGCCTGGCAAAGTCCCTGACCCCAAAACTTCCCTGCAGCTGCTTTCCCAGGCTCATCTCTTAGGAGATGCCTGCCAGGAAGCACACTAGCACTGCTCCTGCTGCTTGGCAGAGAGCCACTGCAACATAGCAAGGTGTGCAGCCACAAGAGGTACAAGCTGCAGAGCAGTAAGCTTTTAGATGGGAGTCATACTCCTCCCGGGACAGGAAATGCCTGGGAACAATGTTCTTTCCCCCGGAGACAGCACAGCTGCACCTTGTCTTCCAAACTGGTCTGGCTCAAAAAGTGATTGTCACACTAAATTCTCCCCGGAGGAAGATTGATTTATTGATTTATTTATTTATAGCAAGATAACAAAACATGCAAACAAAAGAGATTTCACAAAAACACATTTATGGTTATTTTTCTAGAGCACGCACAAAAGCTGTTGTGTTTGACAATCAGTTTAACAGCCACTTGTGTTGTTCAACTTTTTTCCTTTAAATAACACTCCTAAATTAATTGCTGTTATCATTTTATCTGTCTGTTCCATGATGCTTCTGCAGGAAAAGTGACCGCAAATATGTGCACCTCCCATATTTGCACACTGTAGAGCTTATCATTAGAAAAGAAACAGGAAAACCCACCCCCTTGAATTTTGCACAGCCTAAAGCATCCCTCAAAATAAGAGGACTGAAAAAAGCCTTTCTGTCATTCTTTTTTTAATTATTTCCAGGGCCAGATTTGGAGGACTTTTTGTACATGAATCAATAAGGTGCCTCAGCACAGGAAGTGCAGGACTCTCTATAAGTCCCGTCTAGAAAATGCCACTCAGGAATCCTAGGAAAGGGGAGTTTCTTTTCCCTGTTCTCTGGTTTACACCATTGCTCTTTGTACTGAAACAAAATCAGACTTAAGATCTAAATCCTGTGACTTCAGTGAAAGTTTTGATGCAGATCTGCATATGTCTTGTGAATCCACATGTGATTTCTGTTCTACAGTTCTATGATTTTTATTCTCTGCTCAGTTCTCACCTTTTTCTGTATTCTTCATAAGCAGTGATACACAAGTGCAGGATTTGTTTGATAGCTTCAAATGAAATTTCGTTCTCAGCTGCTTCAGAAAACAGACAGACCACTTGTGCTAAAAGTCATCTCCTCCTGCTGCCTTTGCTTCCGTAGCACCAGCAGCACATTTATATACTGAAGCAAAGGGCCCTGCTGGTTCTCCTGTGTGACCTGAGGTGGTGAAAGTGTTCTCTGTTATCTAGCTGCCAAAGAAACAAAGCCAACCAACCCAGAGATCTAAACTCAAAAGAAACTTAACAAAAAGGCTCTTGTGGAGAGTTGCTCCTTCTTGAAAGGATTTATGTCTTTCCCTAGAGATCACAACAATATATAATGGCTCAAGAAGATAATCACAAAGAAAGCAAGGCTGTACTCTTACATCCTACTCTAAATCTCCTACATACAAAACTATTCACTGTAATCCCTACATGAAGCATTCTCTAGTTTTATAAACTGTTGTAGATGCACTAGAAAACATTTTCTATATTAAACAATATTAAACTTTTCACTTTTCATCCTATAGCTAATATTTTATGTTTTTTTGCATACTGAGACTTTTATTTCAAATTATTCTGTGCAATCTGCAGACAAGTGTATAATATTTGCACAGTGGAAACCAAGCAGTTAAAATCATGGAGCCGTATTCTGTGCACACTTACTTTATTTTAAATCCCAAGTAACTCTGCTGGCCTCACTGGATTTAAACTAGATTTATAATGAAATTCAGAAATTGTCCCATACTTCCACTGATTAAGCTTCAAAGTCATTTACTTATGACCTTTTCTGAGCACAAAGACATTTTAGACAGTGTTACATAAGCATCTTGCTAGATACAATATCACTTCAGTTAAAAAACAATGATGGCAACAATTGCAGTTTCTCCTTCTTCAATCCTCTTTAATGTTACCAGAAATAAAAAAGATATTTCCTTTTTTTGAAAGCTCTACAATATTATCTTTGTTGCTGATCCTATTCTCTGGCTCAGATAAACACGAAAGGTACATCTAGAAGCAACCTACTTAGTGACATAGTTCACCCACTGCAAAATATCACGATTTTTTCTTTATTTAACTTTATTTTCTTCATCAGCCTCTCAAATGTCCTGAAAAATACGGTTTCTAGCACTTCTCAGGAAACTAGTCTACATTCTTGCCACAATCTCAGGCAGAGTGAGTATGCTGCCCTGGGGAATAACAGCCTAGTCCAGGGGACTATCTTTCTATTAGTAATGGAAAAGTAAGAATGGAATAAGACAGACCCCAAACCACAAATGAAGGTCAAGCCCTTGACATGTACCTGAGACAATCCTACAAATACTACCTCTGGAATTTTATTGCTTTGCACCACCCGGAATGTTTTCCCTGTGGAAAGCACTCTCCATAGTCTCTGTCGTGGAGCAATGCATCCATCTCATAGCTTCACTAGGTGATGTTGGAGCCCACCACAACATTCCTAACAGGATAGATGGCCCCTGAAACCTGGCATATTTTTGACAGCACACCTGCACAATTCTTTCACAACTGGGAGCAGTTCTGATGTGGAGTTCTGCAGTGTCAGTGTAATCACACTTGTGTGGTGCATTCAAACAGAGGTTGCATAGCACAAGCTTTGCAACATGAATGTAAAGAGACCAGACAGATCATTTATTCATGCATGTAAATGCATACCATACATTCTGACTCTCTTCTTTTCTCTCTGGTCAGTTATCAGTAGCAATTTCCAATCTGCATGGAACATATTTTGCACTTGTTAAGTCCTTTTGGCTACATGGAAAAGAATGACTCCCTGAGTTACATTTTCATTTATGCTATTGATCAAGCTTGACTCATCAGCGTAACATCAACAGAGCTCTTCCAGCAAAACATTAACTGTATTTAATGAATGTAAACATTTTTCCATCTTAAAAAACCCAATTACTTTTTATGGCTCTGACTCACAATCTGCTGCACTTGTGTAGGTGCTTACTTTATTGACCCTTATTTTATTTTCAGATTCGGAAAACTTAAAATTTGAAAATGTGAATTTAACATATTCACATTCACATGCGCACATACATTAGCTGGATATAAATAATGATAGAGTGGGATACATATTTACTGTCGTCATCTACAAACCCACTGTTTTCTAATAAAATGCTACTTTGGGTTCCTCCCAAAACAATTTTGCAGAACTTTATACAATTGTATTAAAGCCTTACAATTACCCATTTTGCATTTACAGAGTCACAGAACCTGAAACTGTGTCCTCACCACAGGTAGGCTGACACTCACATGTTTGGAAGAAGTTAAGCAAAGGTTCACCCTCACCAGAATGCATCTTTAAAGTCTGTGAAGTTCAGTATTATTTCATAAAAATTTAGTATTTCATTCCCCAGTGAGCTGACACATAGCTCTGTCTTGAGGAAGTGAATGAGTGAGTAGGAACAGACCAATCAATCAATGGGTAGGAAGACTAACACACATTTCAGTTCCATTTCTCCCACTGGGAATATGGCCTAACAACCCTCATGCCTGCTGGTGGGAGGATCCAGGGCACATGTGGGACACAGAGCAGGGTATTGGCAGGTGCCTGGGTTGAACTTTGACACAGAGTTGCCAGGCTCACCTTGCGTCCCACAGTTCAGATACCACCTCAGTGTGTCTCTTCCACGTAGTGCAACCAAGACCCTTCCCCAAAGATCCCTCCTGGCCTCACTATACTTTTTCCTTCCTAAGGAGCTGTGACTCACACTACACACACCTCAGAGGTGAGGAATGACTCACACTATAGACCTTCTCTTGCAAAGATTAGGCTTCCTGTTAATCCACAGCTACTTAAAAACTGCTTTTGTGCAATGTATCTTGCATTATCAACTGAGAAAAACCCCCTGCAGTTGTGACAAATTGCTTACATATCTATTATATTTAAAAACATAGGTAAATAAAAACAAAGCCCTAAGAAATAGTACTTATAATTTCTTCTTATTTGAAGACCCTCCTGTGAAGTTACATGTTAAAGGTCACAGGAAACTCAGCTGATCATGGAAAAGGACTAGGCCAAATACAGATGCTTTTTCAATGGTGATAAAATTTAGGATGGGCAGGCAATAAGGCAAATCTGCATATGTATCAGGAGCAGAGACAAGGCAGATGCCCTGTTAGGACAGTGGTAGCTGCAGGTCCATTCTCTTCAGTGGTTGCCAATACAGACAAGGAGAATTAGAAGGACAGAGTGATAGATTAGATAAGGTAAGTGCTACAGCATCTTTATTCTTGTAGATAACTTTGTCTTGTAACCAAAGAGAAGAGCTTCATTCAGAACGCAAATGGTTTGTAGTGGCTTCACCAGCATCTACTGTGTAAAAAGTCTCATCTTAATTTACAAAAGAATCCTATGGAAAGGGCCATTTCTCTGATGTTACCTTGCAATGATACCCTACAGAGGCCTGTCCTTGTCTGTTGAGCTGCTAGGGATATAGCACTATTTAGAAGTAATGTTCTTTTAAAAATAGCTGATTCTTCTATAAAAAAGATTTTTATTATTTTAAGGCTATAAAGAAATAAATAGCCTTTTAAACTTAATCTCAAAATGTGGCAATTAATTAATGATAGTGTGGTCAAGTGTCACTTGTCAGCCTTGGATAATAATTTTCAAACCCTTTCAGTCTTTTTCCATAGCAAAATAAATCACTGTGACCACAAGCCCACGTGCATTCCACATTGTGTCTTTTTACCCCTTTACCTCCACATTTGCTTTTACTAAGCTATTTAATTTGGTTAGGCATTTATACACCACAGGAAACTGTTAACACTTGAAACATCCCTTTTCACAGATACAATCTCCTAATTAAACACTGAGTTAATTATATCTGCCTTTACAGCTTTGATTAATTCCAACAAATTAATCTTTATCTCCCTTCCATGTCCAATACAGGGAACTGTATGTAGTGCTTGTTTATCCCACTGAAACTGCTCTCACTGAACAGTGCCTCTAAGTGATGGCTCTTGTCTCCACATCAGCTTTCTTGGCTCTTGCAATAGCTCTGCACGTTCTCCAAATACAGGAACTTGGGCCAAACAGAGAATAGAGTGAAGAAAGAGGTCTCCTTTCTTGGATCTCATCACTTGGCTTCACAGTTACTTCCTCAAGTCCTGGCCGTGTGAGCTAAAAGCTCCCTAACACACAAGAAGCAAGCAGAGCTTAGGAAACATAACTGGCAGATTCCTCCAGCCAAAACACAAAATATTGCTTGAACACTGGAGGAAGAACTGCATTTCACCTGTGACAGGTCTCCTGCATGTGAGTTAAGAAAGACTTGGCACTTGGCCTTTGTGTGTTTCAACTTAAGTGCTCACAAACCTCATCAGACAAGATGTTCACAGTAACACAACCAATTCAGAATCACAGAATCATTTAGGCTGGAAAAGACCCTTAAGATCATCCAGTATAAACGTAACTGTAACACTGCCAAGTCCACCAATGCAAATTGATTCTATTGCAACTAGTTATTATTATTTTTCTACTTCTATTGCAAAGCCCCTTAGAGGTGCCAACTGCAGCTCATGCCTGATCATACAGGAACTACAAGCACAAGCAAATAAACTTCATCTGTGCAGAGAAATGATGCTGCTTAACTTGGGGTCTGTCTGAGGTGAGTAAACTGGTTCGGAGTAGCTAGAGTGTGAACTTGCAGCCCACTGGCTAGGCTGCACTAGGCTTTTGCATGGTCACTGTGAAAACAGAGTAACTTATTGTAATAGTTATTGTATACTAACAGCACCCGTATAGAATATAGGACAAAGTAGCTAGGGAACTATATATTCACATCTCGGCTAATTATCCACTTATTTCTTCAATGACTCAATGGACAACCTAAATTAGAAACTATAGGAGTTGGTGCAACGCGTTTCCTTTTGTGCTCCAGCAACAATAAAACCCAAAGCACTAATAGGTTAAGGCAGGAACAGGAGAGGAGAGACCTGTACTCCACTGATCCACATGAGGATCTGCACTCAGCTCTTCTCCAACCCCGTTTCTCCATCTGCTTTCCCCTGCACCAAAGCTCAGTGTCCTGCCCCACAGCTCAGGTGTTCAGCCCTGCTCCTTGGTTTGGTCACTCACTTCCCTACTTCTTCAGGGCTTATTGCAGCCCAGTGATGGCCCCAGCATGGATCAGCAGAGCAGCCTGTTTCCTGCACGCTTCCCGACTTTCCCCTGAACTGCCCCATGATCATCACAGTTAGACAAATAAAAGAATTTCCAGTTTAGCGAGTTTAATTATCTTTGATTTAAAGCTTGTCAAATGCCTTTTCCTCCTGATGTAATTAATGTGAAGTTCCAAGAAATGATCAGTTAAACCCAAGGAGGGGCTGAGTGGACACTTGTCCTGGCTGGAGACACAGATAGAGCGTCCAACCAGGACAGTCCTGGAAAACATTGCCAAATTAGAGCATGCTGCATTAAGTTTTCAGGATACTGTTTTCTGCCAGATTCTAACTCACAATATGCAATTTTCCCCACCTCCCCAGGCCAGAACCATGAGATCTCACTGGTTCCTGGCCCCATGGGAGGAGGGTGAGGCAGGTGCCCCATGCTGAGTCACAGAACCCCATGGGGTGTTACACATCCCTCGCCTCCAGCCTGAGATGTGTGCCTCTGCTGATGCCAGTGCCAGGCCATGAGTCCTGATGTGGTAACTGTGTACCTTATGACATCTGCTTTGCTTCCCAGGCTTACAGACAGGGAATAAAAGAAGAAGAAAAGCCCTGCAAGTTTTCCAAAGCAGAATCTTTTTGTCACCCTGTGTCTGCATAATCTCAACCTCTTGGTGGGGGCCTGTGGAGTAGTGCCAGCAGGAATACCAGCACAGGGTTACTCATCCTCACCACCCCTAGAAATCCAGTTCACCAGAGATGTGTTTCTTTCACACGTGTAAGACAATTTCCAAAACAAAGGATTTAAATACACATTACTAATCTTATTTGGATTTTGTCCAGAAGAACTAAACAAAAACCTTTTAAATAATAATATAGCAAAATCATACTACTATGTCTTAGAAATATCTATTCAAAACTGTAATAAATAATTGCTAGAAATATTCAGACACATATCAGCAGTTCTGTCATTTGGGTACTTATTTAATGGAGTTTTTGAGACTAATTCTTTGCTCATATTTTTTTCTGCTCAGTTTCTTTCACAAGCCTGGCTGTCATTTCCCCATTTCCTCTGTGGTTAATCACATTCTTTTCTCAGCTTCCTCCTTGCTCTGTTTGTGTGTTGTCTTCTGGGATCCTGCCTTCACCTTTTCACCATCTGCCTTGCGTGGATGTTTGTTCAGAGGAGAAGTATTTCTTGCTGTGGGACCTCTGCATTGGTGGCCCACACTGCTCCCGTCCATTGTGCTACACCTCAGGAGCTTTGGAAAGCTGAATTAACGAGCATGGACAGTGTCATTTTGAAAGGTGTGATGCAGTTTACAAAAGATGGAAATATGTGCTTTTACAGGATCAAAGCCTCAGCGGAGGAAAGAGTTCTTTTAGGAGAGGTTTTGTGCCTAACTTTTTATAAGGCTCTGTTTTGTAAATTACAATAAAACCAAATTTTATTATGTGAAACTAACAGTCTCCTCATCATGCCAGTTTAAAATTATATGCTGAAATCTCCAATTGCAGCCACTTGAATGATGGGACAGGCCTGGCTACAAAGTCAGCTGACGACATTATGAGGGCTATTTTGGTTGCTGGCAGCAGATAAGTCATGTTAGTGGTGGGCCTGTCGAAGCTGCCTGGCTTTGCTGCTCTGCAGATCAGACTCAGCATGGCCAAGCCCTGCCTCATGGCCAGGCTCCCATTGCAGATGGAGTTCAGGGCTCTGTCACTGGGCTGTGTTACCTGAGGGGCTTCTGCATCCCTGTCTGTCATCGTGTCCACTGTCACACACTTCCCAAGGAACCTACTGCAATGGAGGGTATGAAAAAAGACTTATGAGAGAAAAAAGTCTTCAAATAATGCAATTGCTCACACCCACACCCCAAAAAGGGAAATATTTATAAACAATTCTGCCTTTATTTATACAGTTTCCATGGCTCTCCTCTGTGAGACTCCATCTGTGCTTTGCCTGAGACCATCTTCCTTACGCTGCACTTATTCTTTGCCTGTAACTTTTCAGAGACAAGGGAGGGATTTCATTCATAATTTTGACTGAACAAACTGCAAGCAGGAAGAAACGTCACTCATTAATGATGACACATTCAGCTAACTTATTATAACATCCAATACCTGAGAGGGGTAGAAATGCAGCAAAAGTCAATGGTGACACCAAAGACCTCTTGGCTAAGCCGTAACATCTTGAGGTGCTGCTGTGTCAGGCAGTGTTTCCTGCTGGAACTTGGTGGTGAGTGAGGAGGTTACTGGGTAAAAGGAGGTCAGAAAGGGTCAGCCTGCTTCCCTGTCCAGCAGAAGGATGGGGGGGTGTCACCCAGGAAGCAGGCCAGTCCTCTGCACAGAAGCATTTAATTTCCTGCCCTTATTCTTGCCCATGACATGCACTTTAGGTACAGGGTAGAACTTCTACCCGCTTTCCAAACACCATTTCTACTGATTTGTGCTGCTGTTACATAGGAAATGGTGCCTGTGGTGCAAAGTGTTTCCTGCAGATTAATGGCTGGATGGGAGCAGATGGTGATCTATAAGTAAGGTGAGGGATATTAACTCCAAACAGTCAATAAATCTTTAGGAAATGTGTTGACCTCTGTTGGTTATTGCCATAAAAATTGGAAAAAAATCCCATGCATTTTTTCTGTATGACATAGCCACCACTGTTATGCATAGAATATATATTAGTAAATCCTTTGGCTCTCTCTCAGTGCTGTAGTCATCATAACTTGCTGTTTTGAGGGAAAGACATGTTAATGTGCTGGGAGGAGTGGGGGAGGGAAACCATGATTGTTTTGAAAATCACAGTCAGAAGTTAAGGCTCAGTTCTTCATTTTCTGAAATGTCTTTACTTCCCTATAGCATCAGTGTTTTTAATTCTTACTGTTGTTTAGAATGCTAAGCTCCAGTCCTCAGAGTCATTTACTTCATCCCTTCCCTTGGGTAGCTCCTATTATTCTTTTCTCAGAGGATTCGCCAGAATATGACTGTGTAGTGTTTGTGTGACATACGTGTTTGTGTGTGCAGAGGAGGAAGTGAGAACAGAAATGTGTCATCAGCATTTGAAAAGGATGTTACAGCACAGATAACCAGCAAGCAGCTCTGAATGTAGATGGTAATGGACAAACTACACCTCCGCTCGAAGAGGAGCTTATAAAGGTGAGAAGCTTAAAAGAATGGTAGCTACATCTACTTAATTCTTAGCACTTTACCGAGACCTTCACTGCACAACTTTTTCTCCCCTTTTTCTCCCATCACAGTGTGTACTCCTCATATCAATCTACTTTATGGACATTTTATTGCTTTTAAGAACATCTCAGGAAGTACTTCAGCTTATATAAAGACTAACAAGATTTCAACACCCTGTGTCCTTGTCCCTCACAAGACATCACTGTGCAAACTCTTCCAAGGAATTCTTTCAGAAGGGATACTGTGCTGTGGCCCATACAACATCTGGCAAGCAGATGGAAAAATTAAGACTATGATGACACTAAGTGATACAGATTAATTAAATAAGGCAGAAGAGTATTTTAACAAATGCTGTCCTGCCACACAACTCAGCAGTATTTTAAAGATAATGCTATTGTATTTCCATCAGAGTCAGCAGGAGATGCAATAATGTTTGGACAAGATCCTTTGTCTCCTGTCAGCCTGTTGAGGAGATGGAGGCAAGACCAATGACTGAGTGACTTAGACGATGATGAAGGCACTGTATAGTCCAGACCCAATTTAGGTACTGATGATGCGTATCAGAAAATAGCTTATCTTTAAAAGCTTTGGTAGCAACATTTTTGGATTAAAGGTAAATGCTATAGTTCTATTATTAGAGCAACTTTAGTTACAAGGCCAGGGAGAGTTGCGAGAATAAACAGATCTGGTCCAGTCATTTATAGGTGTAACTAAATTGCCACATGTGCCACTTTTTCTGCCCTTTTTGTTAATCTTCTTCTATTCACAAATGCTAAATTCACTGCCAATGAAACTTGCTTTTTCATATGGTGTTGAATGGATTTAATCCATGCATTCCCAGGGACTTGTAAACCACTGGTTGAAAATTGTTAATCTCTCCCTCTGTAGAGACCTTGTGTAAGCCAAGAGGACCTCTGCTGCACAATCCCTCGTGGTTTTCTTAAACAATTGCTATCCTCTGTGATCAAGATGCCTTTGCACACAAGATGATGCACATCAGCCACACCACTGCCTTGTTACTATCCACGTAATTCTCATCTCTGCATTGCAGAAGAGCAATGTTCTTGCCAGGCCTTCTACACACTGACCAGCAGTTCAAGTAAATCACCAGTCTGCAGAAGCTGTTTCCTTTGCTCTTCAAACAGATATTCTCTGTGTTTGCAAACCAAAGCTTCTTGTTGGGACCCTTTCTGGCATTGTAACTCCATTACTGAGTTTCTCCAGAAAAGCTGGGAAAGCACTGGGAGATAACAGTTGTCCTGTATAGTGCCAGCTTTCGCCTCAAACCAATTGCTTAACCCATGTTGTTTGTCAAGCCCACTGATCTTACCACACCTGGGAAGTTTTTTGGGAGCCAACCGTATCTGCCTCCGTGATTCCACAGTGGTACTTTGTGAATCACAAAATACTTTACTAAGGCAGACCTTACTAAAGGTCTTCGTAAAGGCAGCTGTCAAATGTCATCAGTTCCAGACATTGAGAAGTGGTCTGTGCTCAGACATGCTCCTCTCTGCTGTGAATCTTTTGAAAATGACCTAATTTCACTAATCAGCCATCTCTGGTGACCTGTGCAGCTTAGTGGCTCACCTTTCTTAGGCACTAACAGCAGAATTGACTTTCTTCATTCTTTATTTAAGAATCTTTTTTTCCTTTCTGCATGTTGCATACTACCTGTGACTTCCTAAACAGACCAGCTCCTCCTCATCTGGATCATCTTGCTCAAAGCCATCTCCCCTTTGGACCTTTTGTCACTGATTTCTGGATGACATTCTTAACTTCCTCTGCTACAATGCAATCCTCGTCATCATCTTGCTTGTAGAGTTCTATATTTTGAATATTGTCTTTAGAGTGCCTTTTCCTGAGATTATCAGATGTTAAGCATTGATTATCTAGATTCCGACATGCAGTACTTCCTTCTTAGTCCTTATTATTATAAATACCTCTCAGCTTGGAAAATCTGAAGATAATTCTGCAATTTCAAAGTTCCTGGAAAAATGGTTTATTTTCACCTTAGCTGCTTTCTTGCATTTTCTGGTAGTTTTCCCACTCATAGTGTGCATGCCCCTTCACAGTGTTCCCTGCCTCTGCCTTTTCACAGGCCAGGATATCTTCTAATATCAAGGGTACCTGAACCACTTTCATAGCATATTCTAGGCAGAACTTTTCAGGATCTGTATATATCCCTCTGTGCTTTGTTTTGGGCTTGTACCAAAAGCTCGTGGCTCCCCATCTTTTCACGGTCCAATTTTGTTATAGGTATCTGTGACATCTTCTACCAACACCTTGATTTACCATCACTGCTCATGCTGCTACGAAACAACAGATTTGTTGGAACTTTTGTCACTGAGATAAACAAGGGGCAAGGGAGTTTTAGAGAAGAATCAGTCATGATATTGTCAGTAGCAGCTGCAATATTTCAGGTCAATTTTCTATTTAGCTTGAGCATAATAATTCACATGTAGAAGATGCAGTAGAAGCTTTTGAAGAGAAAGAATAGTGCACTTAATGGTTTTTGGTTTCCGCTCATGTCTGCACTTATTTCAGTACCTGGGTAATCCAAACAGCACTCGGTGCACAAACATTTCTCTCAAGCTACTCTCTAGACTCCTGCCTTTGCAACAGAAACAATTTGATCTCCTGAAGCATACGGATAGTATGAATGGATTTCATAAAGGTAGAGTACTCAGCAGACACAGAACAGCTAATCTCCGAGCAACTCTAGCACCTTTGCAAATTCTTTAAAAACAGATTCTGTATGTGACAGAGGCAGCAGGCTTACCAACTCTAAACTTCACTAACTCAAAACAAAACCAGTTGTTCACCCAGAAGTACTGGAACAGGCTCCCCAGGGAAGTGGTCACAGCACCAAGCCTGCCAGAGTTCAAGAAATGTTGGGATGATACTCTCAGGCACATGATATGACTCTTGGGGATGGTCCTGTGCAGGGCTAAAGATTAGACTTGATGATCCTTGTGGGTCCCTTTCAACTCAGCATATTCTGTGATTCTGTGTTTCTGTGAAATTAAAAAAGCCTCACAGAACTGAAACTTCAGAGAAACTTTAGAAATAAATGAAGATTTTTGCTCTGTATGTTATTACTCTGTATAAACTCTTTGCAGAAACATCTAGTTCATAGTAGGCATGAGTTCTATGAAAGATACAATGAAGAATCTAATCTTAACTTACATATCCTATGACACAAACCCCTATTTGTGAATTAGAGGAGCACTGGGCAGAGATAGAAGCACAGAATCATGTGGTAAACCAAATGCATTATTTATTACTTAGTAGGGCTTCTGTAATACAATTCTGTACATTGACTTATTTATGAAGTGCAGTAAGAAATTGAATTCTTGTGTGAAGAAAATAAGGTTTGATATTTAGGTGCTATGCCAGCAAAAATTGACACTAACAAACATAACCTGAAAAGATGCCACAGTATACTTAGCCACTGCTTAGGAAATACTGACTGAAGTACATCAACGCAAATGAAGGAAGGTGCACAGGGTAATGGTGAAAGATGACACCCAGCTTCTGGTTTCTCAGGCCACCAAAGAGCTTATGCATTACAGGCAGCAGAAATGAGAGCTTCCCTTTGCATGAAACACATCCTCCTCCTGAGTATTCATGGCAAACCATTCACACCACTGCCAGGCTTGGCACTGACAGAGATTTGGGCTGGCACCACCAACACTAAGCTACAATAATCCTTTAAAATAAAATCTGCCATGAGACAGCAGGAAGGTGACTTAGAATGCAAGATCCTGTTCTCCACACTCGTCTGATCGTGAGACCATGCTGGCACTGACAGTGGTGATGCCCATGAGTGCCAAATCTAATGGTAGTTTCTCTGACATGAAGCCTTTTGGAGACTTACAGGAGACAGTGGAGACAACATGAATAGCATCATTGAAAAATCCCCTCTCTTCTCTGCATCAGAGTGTTGGTATAGTGTCTGTGACTCTCCTGGAGAGCAGCTTTCCGGCTTCCCACTCTCTGGCATTGTATCCTAATTCTGCAGCTGAAGTACCTAAGATTGCCTCTCACAGTTCTCTGAAATACAGTGTGATGCCCAAGGGCCGTGCATTTCTCTCTACTTCATCTCAGAAATGGAAATTAGTCCCTATTACTAAGGCTACCATTGTAAGTTCCTGGATTTTGCAATTCTTCACATAAACTACAGGGATCATCTTGGGCCGTCACATGCCACTTCATATCCAGTTAATGATGATTTAAGTTAGTGTAAGTATATAGGGCAGTATTCTACTTTGCTTAACCTTAAGCAGAATGAATCTTTAAAGTGATGATGCAAAGAAACCCCAAGTGTCACTGATGAGCATACAGCTAAATAATTTATTTGCTCTATTATTCATTTCACAGACTAAATCATAATAATTCTTCCTCTTTTTGTGTTTTTTTTTTTTCATTTGCATTTGCTACTTTTCAAGCTAATGGCCTGCTTTCCTTTCTAAATCTCATTTTTTCTAGAAGTAACAATGGAAGTTTTGCTTGAGTAAACTGGAACTTGAAGACTGATCAGGGACATTATACAGAAATTAAGACTTTTTGGGTGAGTAGAAAGAAGGGTGTTCAGACACAGAGAAAAACTCGAGTGCACAGATCTCACTGAGGCTCTCGCCTCTCCAGCAGCCTGAAAAGAACAGCCCCTCTGTGGCTTGCTCTGCGTTGGCTTAGTTCCTGCATTACCAGCAAAACAACTGCCTAGCAACCCTGCTTTTCCCACAACATTTCCTGTGTGCCCAGAAAAAAAGTATAGCTCCTAATATTCTCTCTGGTTAATCCCCTTATTTGAGAGCTGTGTTCAGCCCTCTGTACAAATGGGAGATGTAACTAGCAAGGTTAATTGCTGTCGTGACACTCAGTGCAGGCGAAGTCAAGCCAGTCCCTGTGCTCTGTGCTGAAAGCTGTGCAGCAAAGCAACCCTGCACGCCTTGAGCAGGTTCTCTGTTCATGAGACAGACACCAAACTTGTGTGTCTCCCCTAACAAAGGCAGGAAGCCGTGGCTGTTAGCAAAAAGGTACAGATATCCTTCCTATTGAGAAATCTGTTTTGTGAACTGCAAGGGAGCTCTCTAGCACACACTGAACTGTCGGGAGAGTCCATCTGAAGGCATAAATAATTCAGTCCTTTAAGAAAATAGTGCTGGTTTGAACACGTGAAGTTGCATTTTCAGTTACTGCTTTTAAGAAAAAATTACAGTCATATTTACAGTCAGATTTACTAACAGTTACATTTTCTTATCTGACATTCCAGCTGCAGCAGCATCTTGCAAGTCAATATTTAAGGTACTTTCCTCACGATTTCAGCATCACTTAAAAAAAAGAGTTGCCTGGAATCTTATGAAGCTGTTTCTGAGCAACATGCTGAGGGGACTGAAGAATACACAAATTTGCCCATATGTTCTCTGGAAGCACTAACCTTCTCATCCCTCCAAAAGACAGCACTGTTTGAGAAGCACTGCAAATAAGTCCTAACTGGCACAATTAAGAAAGCTTTCTTAACCAAACACGCAGAAATTAGGGCAGCAACTTACTTGCCGTCTTCATAACTTCCTCAGGAGCACTGTCTTTTCAAATGAGTGCAACAGGAAATTGTGGTGATTACGGGTAAGCTGCACGACTGCAGCTCAAACCACCCACTGCAAAGTGCAGAGGCAGTCAGCGCTGGATTGGTAAGCAACCACAGACAGCCGCCTCCCCTTCTTCTTGCACTTTGTATGTAAATCTCAAACTGACGCCATGTGCAGAGAAGTGACTTTAACTAAGATCTACGTGAAATATGCCTGTGAAAAGGCTTTCTTATTCATGATAGCTCTATGCTGAGAATAGCAATATAAGTAAGCAACAGCACTTACCTCTGTGAAGTTCTCTGAGACCTACAGATGAGAAGCATCCTAGGTCTGCTACCGTTAAACACTGATTTTATCTGGGCAGGTGTTCACTGTTGTTATTAAAGGCAGTACTGACCTTTAGTTCCTCTTCCTCATACAGGGATGAACTCAGACCCTCTTGCCCTGTCTTTTGCTGCTGTGTGGTAGAGAAGAGATATGCACACTCAGGGGTCAAGTAGCTCCAAAGACAACTCCACATGCCTTTGCACTCTCTGCTGAGGCAGAAATGTGTCCATAGTAAATCAGGACCCTGCTCCTACCTTCTGGCAACCACGTTTCGTAGTAGGGTACGCAGCTCACTGAAACTATGCCAGTGTCCTGCAGCCTTTAAGACAGGAACTACAATCTCTTTTTTGTTTCTGAATTAGCATCTGACAGATGCAGAAAGCTGCCACTAATATCCAGCTCACAGAAATATGTGTGTAAGACTGGGAACTCAGAGAAAAGTTCTGATAACATCAGATAGTGCAGTTTGGCTTGTCTTTAATAACTGGATTGCCTCACCAGGATTTACACTTTCAACTCTGCATTTTCATCAGTCAGCTTAGCACCCACTGGATGGTTAGATAAGGTTGAGAGTAGCAGCAGAGCAACAAAATATTCATGCAAGTGGATGAAATGTTGACAACCAAGTTGAAACTTCAAGAACACCTGAAAAAATCCTGCAGAGATGGTGTGGTTGGAAAAGAGAGCAGAGTTACAGAAAAGAGCAGTTGCACAGGACTGCTGAAGGGCAGATCTAGCCTGCAGAACTGTGTTTCTGGGGATGAGTCAAGAAATTTGCAGAATGCCTCTAGGAACTCCTAGCTTTGTAAGCTGAGTCAGCTCCATGACATAGACTCCAGGAGGTCCTGCTTGCACGGCTGTGCGCCAAACTAAAAATCACTGGAGATGCACATGTAAAAGGAAACATCTGTGCCAGCAACTAAAGCAAGTTAGCAATGCTCTCTTGCATAACACAAGCAAAAGGGCATGGAGGCTCCCTGAAGGGTAAGTTTTACCTAGCTTCAGTGAAATGCATCTGGTTTCTGTGCATTTTTCCCATTAAACATTAGACAGTCTCTCCTCACTGCATCTGCAGTCTGAGCAGCGGTGTCTGCAAAAACACAGTTTGAACTTGTGTGGAATCCCTGCCCGCCCCAAGTGCACCTGCAATGAGGGTTATCTGACACTTCAGGCAATTTTGCACTTTCTGAAAAACCCGAAAATGCAGACAAAAAATAGCATCTTCCTCTCTGCCCTCCCCCCACTACCTCCACTACCATTTTATCAGCAGATAACTGCAGCAGATGATTTGACAGGAGTGGTTTATATTACTAGCTGACTGAAGTAAAAAGCCTGGTCCCTGAGAAGTCAGAGGTCCCTGCAATTGATCCAGAACTGAAGGTTCTTTTGTCCTTGAATTTCACCTTCCATTTTCTCTCTGGGTTCTTCTTATTGCCTTATCCCTGTGTTTTCTTTTCATGTGATTCTTCACGTTCTAGCTTCCTCAATTCTCTCTTATTGCTAGAATCACAGAATCATGGAATGGTTTTGGTTGGAATGCACCTTTAAAAGTCATGTAGACCAAACCCCCTGAAGTGAGCAGAGGCATCTTCCACTAGACCAGGTTGCTCAGAGCTCTGTCCAACTTGATCTTGAATATTTCTTGGTGTGGTGCATCCACCACGTCTCTGAGCACCCGTGCCAGTGTTTCATCACAAAAACTTTCTTCCTTATATCTAATCTAAATCTACCTTCTTTCAGTTTAAAACCATTATCCCTTGTCCTATTGCAACATGCCCTGCTAAAAAATTTGACCCCATGATCTCCTCTTATTAAGTGGATAATAATTTATCTAGTAAATAATTGCATAAATTTAAAAAAAAGCCTTTTTATATCTTGTCTCTATTTCTTCCCATATTCTTCCCTGCAGTATGGACTATATAATACAATCCTTTGTGATTGCTCTCTCCCTTCTCTCCTTGCCCTGCAGCATTTTCAGGTATAGCCATCATTTATCTTCCTTCAGAACTGTGGAAGTTCATGCAGATGTCCTGTTCCTCTTTCCCTTAGCCCATCATCTGGCTAAGGATCATCAATTATTTTAAACTGTACTGCATGAATGTAGCTGAACTCCAGTGTGACAGGGGCAAGAGAACCCAGATGTGACATGCTAGGAACCAGCTTCCCAAAGTAGTGTTTACGTTGCAACACCTGGCTCTTAAATGACTGGCTTTCTATTTAACTTCACAGCCCTAATCCTTGCATGAAACCAGAACAGCTAAAGGAGAGAGGTACCTGAAATGTTACTAACAAGGAATGCTTTCAGCGCACGTTCTCTGAGGGGCTCAGTCACTAGTTCTAGTGGTTGGTCATCTCACCAGCTGCCAGTCAGATCCCGTTGATGTGCTGGCTGTGACGCACTTGGCTCTTCCCTGCAGGCAAGCATTGCCTTCCACTGTACTCACAGACATGAACTCTGACTGGAAACTAGGCATCTGTGCCAGTACTTCTTCACACACATTGTTGCAGGCACTACCATCAGAAGACCTCCGATTCTCAATATTCCACTGCTTGGATCAGGATATGGAAGGCCCATATTCTATTTTTCCCTCTTTCAGAGCACTGCAAATCTGTGTTTTCTTATATAGATGCTCTGACTGTCACATTATGGAACAATATATTGCTTGACTTAAATGCATACTAAAATTTTCATTTGACTGAGAGCAAGTCACACACCAAGAAATTCCCTGGAAGCCCTTCAGTTCACAGGGAAGAGATGCCAACACAGCTGCAGAAGAGACACCAACTTTAGCCTCAGCATGGAATGGGGTTCTCTTGAGTCCTCGTATTGAAAGTGCTGCTCTTTGCACTGAATATTTACACCAAGTCTCTCCTTTGTTCTTGAGGTTTAAGCATTCACCTGGGTTTGGGGAAACCCATTTATTAGTAGGATATTTAATGTTAAGTATTCACAAGAGTAGACAGAAGATCCCAAGTCTTCTTTTCCTCCCCCAATCTGGATAATTGGTCTAGTCATGAAGTTACTGCCATTCTCTAATTATTTCATAAAGCTGTCCCATTTTACAATGGAAAAGATAAAAACTGCCTCATCCTATAGCATTATGTAGCTAATTTAAGCATCCATAATAGAGGTGAGTTCAAAAACTCATGAACAGAAGATGAACTTGAACTTGAACAAGTTTTTTAACTATAGTTTAAAGGGGAAATTATCCTGTGCATTGAACCAGATTCACTGAACACCAAATGTATCTAGTGCTACCACTGAGTTCAGTAGACATTCTCTCAAAATAGAGATCTCAGTGTAGCTTAGCTACGTGCACTAGGTAGCAACAGCCTGTACACAAAACATACACTTAACTCCTGAGGGAACTTCACTGATGGAAAGTCAGCGCACAGAAACGCCTCTTGTTGTGCAGAAGTACTGCAGGGGTTTTGAAGATATAAATTTTTAACTCTGATACCCAAGTCTTTGTTTTTCTGATGCAATACTCTTGAGGCTAAGTGAAACATTGAAATATTTTTCCTGGCTAGAAGATATATCTACTCATGGGATTATTGGGATTTACCCATGGCCATTTTCTCATGGGATCCAGACAACTGGTCAGATAAATATTGTTGAGATAAATATCGATCTTGCTACCACTGAGTGCATTTGGGTAATGTTAAGACATTACCTGCCTGCAAATCCCTGCACCTCATTTACACAACTATTTTCACTTGGTGAGACACCTTGCTGTCCTCACCCAAACAAAGATTACTGCAAACACAGACATTTTTTCTTTGGAACAAATTCTAATAGTTCTCAGAATTACTAGATCAGCTAAATCAGCTCTGTAGTTCAGGTCTATAATTTACATCTGAAAACGGAGACTGTAGAGGTTCATTGGATGGAGAAACAAATACCTGTGGACTAAATAATTACTCTAACAGTCTGTTTTGATAAACACTGCCTGAAACAAAACCAAACCACAGGAATTCATATTAAAATATTGGTTCTCTAGAGCCAATAGTACTATCCGTAGTAAACAGATGTTTATGCAAGTTTATTTTTTGAGTGAATAGGGATCTGTTTTGGAGTTGAGTCTTCTTTGTTATGTGAAGCTCTTTCTTTACATTAGCTATTCTCATTAATGGACAAATTCCTGAGCAACATTTTAAAAATACAGTTATTGTTTCTTACTTTGTTTCTTTAATTCAAACCAAGCGGCTTCACTGTGGGGGAAGAGACATGGATAAGTTTAAACCCAAGCATGGCATAAAGTCATCCTCTTTTTTAGAAAGGGAAGCATTTTCATTTGAAGTGCCCTTTTAAAGGAAAAACCTCTCAAGAAGATCTGGATAACAGAAATGTTTCAGAACTGCTCCTCCTCCACTCCTCATAAAGATTTGTTTCCCACAGTATATTTGCTAGTTCTTTGCAAACTGTATGTCTGAAATCAATATAACACCTTCTTTTCAAATTCAAAATTGATTTTTGGCCAGTTAAAAGACAACATCCTAACAGTTCCTTGTCATGTTTTCAGAAAATTTATTAACACAGCTGGAAATAATCACTCATTCAGCAGGAATACCCATAGTGTATCTTACAACCAAAAAAACACCCCACAAAGCAGGAAGGCTGTTCCTGAACCATTAGAATGGTTAAGAACATTGGAAAGGAATGATTAGCAAACTAAGGTGACTTTTAGAAATGTGGTATTGTGCTGCAAAAATATGTACAACACTAAGAAAAGAAATCTTTCTTTTATTGACCTCAGCAAGAACACGAACGATGAAATCCCTGTTCAGATTGCTGTATTTCCAGCTGTGGTCTCACATGGCTGTAACTCCTCTTAGCACTCAGGGCAATTACTTAACCACACAATAACTTCACTTTGCTGATTTCATACCTGTTTATCTTGACCGTATTCAGCCAAAGAACTAGTTCAAAATCCATTGATTTAAAATGTGTCATTACTCAGAAAGTGTTCAGGAAGGGACACACTTCTGTGGTTTACACTTCACAGACTTTCTTCTAATCTCACTGTTTTCACTGACAATGTTAAGTTTCTGATTTTCTAAATTCCTTGAGCCCTGTGGATACCACAAGAGAGAAAAGGAACCATCAATGCTGCCTCACATTGTCTATGATGAAAAAATTCTTAATTCAGTCCTATTCAATTGCAATTTACAGAAACCAGTGCAAGACATGGAATCACACAGATTTTTTTTGAATATAACATATAAGTTCATATGTTGGTGTGTAAATTCACTTGTAAGTCATCTTTTTTATGGTTATGGGCAATTTGTGAAAACTTATTGAAAATTCAAGTACCAAATTGATTTTACAAGTTTGGCAGACCAGCCTTGTGTTTCTTCCTATATGCAAACCTAGAATATCTGATTCAGTAGAATAAACTCCCTTTTCAGTGGGAGGCAAAGACAGAAGCCAAAATTGTAGAGTAATGACTCACACAAGACATGCATTTTAAACAGCACTCTTTTATTCCTATATGTGAATTTTTTACATATGGGTAATTTTTTACATACAGGTCCTCCTCAAGGTATTCATGGTATTGAATTGATGTAAATGTAACCTCAGGCATGGACATCAAATTTGTTTCCTCAGGCATATCCACTTTAGTTGATGACAAAACATTACCTGTAAGATATATCTAGGCGTTGGAATTTTTTTACAGTGTTAGAACAGTCCACAAAAATATGTGTAGAATCTATTATCATATATATGTATATATACAAAAGCTTCTTCCTAGGAAATGTAGAATTTAATGTGAAATATGAATTCAATGTGAAAAGTTTAGCCTCTGATCCAACCTTTCCCTAAGTTCTTTTGTCAGAATTTAGGTCTCTGAAGACACATATCAAAAATGTTTACAGGCATCGAGAATCTAAACACTACAACTTATTTCAAACATTAAAAAATACATTTTGTATTTCTAAATTCAGGCATATTCCATATTTCTCATTTCTACTGAAGGGTTACATGGCTTTTGGAGAATCAGGGTTTCAGATACCTTTTTGCCAGTTAACAGTATCAGATAAATTTTCCTCCCTTCAGTTGTGCACTTGTAAACTATTATGATGTTTCTCATGTTATCTTTCATCCTGGTTTGTCAGGCACATTCTCTTTTTTCACTGTTTCCTGAGCTTGTACTTACCGTTGGAAAATACTGCTTCAAAACAGAGTAAGGTATTTTAACTACCAACAAGTGATCGCACCAAGGATTTAAAGCAAAGATCATTGGAATTTTGGCATAAATAGTCTGCCTCTCTCATCCACTAACTCTCAATGACAGTAATTTCTGATTTTCAAAGATACACTTTGCATTTCAAACTCATTATAGTATGCTTCAAATTAAGTGGAAGTTACTAAAGTAGCAAAAGATTTCAGGGATAATAACCAACAGAAAATGATGGCATACATTGCTACGCATGATTCTGTAATGACAACAATGAAGCAATTAACTTAAAAAGCAATCTTGCTGCAGCCTGAAGCAGCTTCTCTCTGCCAACACCTCAGTATATGGTATGCCAATATTGTCCACTGTATTAGTTTTGTGTAAGAGACTGACTTTTGAAATCATGATTTCCCTGGTATCTATATAAATGAATACAGAAACACCTCTCCAGGCCAACTCACTTTGGGCCTGCCAGTTGGTGTTTCAGGGTAGAAGCAATTCAGAAAGAAAAAACCACAGGATGCTGTGACAACCACTGATAACTCCTACCGCTAACACACGGCCACAGGGTCTTTTTGTGACTGCTGGGAAAGGATTCAGGTTGGGAGTGCAGGAACTTCCTGTTGTCTCGGAGTCAATGGATTTTTTTACCAACTGTAAGTTACTGATTGAGTGAATAAACAGATAATTACAGTAACTGTTTATGTTAAAGTGTTACCGTTATTTCAAACATTTTATTTGTGGAGAATTCAATGCGTGGAGTAAAAGCAATTGTTAAGCAATGGGCCATGAAAAGAAACTAGAAAGTGCAGCATATGGGAACAGTAAGAAATATGCATGTTGGAGTCAGTCAGACTTGGTTAATGGTTGGATTTGCTGATCTGAAAGGTCCTTTCCAATCTAAATGATTCTATGATTCTATGTGCAACTGCTAGAGACAGGCACTCTGCTCATGGGCAATAAAGTACTCAAAGCCTAAAGAAAAGAAAGACAGGAAAACTAACTACTTGCTGCATACCTGTTATTAAATGTACATTTACTTTTGTGGTTTAGTAGTCAGGGTTCACTGCGATGTTAAGCACTATAACATGGTCCAAACACACCAGGGATGGAGATGGTAATGGATATACCTTTAAATTGTTATTATAGGAATTACTGTAGCAGAATCCACCTGAACCAATGGAGGAGAAGCCTTAGAAGAAGCAGTGCAAGTGCAGCAGTAACCTGACCTGAGCTGGCTCTGGTGTCCAGTGACTCCACTCAACACTCCACCTCTCCTGTCCTGAGTGACCACCGTAACTGATGGAGCACAAAGACATGGGCTAAATGAACTCAGTGGACATTTGCAGACATTTTACACACATTTTACTGGGGTGGTCCATAGACTAAGGAAAAGATATCTGTGTATTATACCACAGGATGGGAAAGGGGGTGGTAGTTAGTGATCGTGTATTGGATAGTGTGGGACTTGAGCATGATGTTAATGGTATGGAATAAGGGGAGAATGTGATGGTTTGGGGTGGGGTAAAGTTAGTTTTCTTCATAGTAGCCAGTATGAGGCTGTGTTTTAGATTTGTGCTAGAAACAGTGTTGATTGTACAGGGATCTTTTTGTTATTGCTGAGCAGTGCTTGCCCACAGTCAAGGCCTTTCTGCCTTTCAGCCCACCAGCCAGGAGGCTGTGGATGGACAAGCAGTTGGGAGGGGACACAGATGGGACAGCTGACCCCAACAATATGATCAAAGGGATATTCCATACCATATGGCATTATGCTCAGCATATAAACCTGGGGAAAGAAGAAGTAAGGGGCAGGGGACATTCAGCGTGATGGTGTTTGCCTTCCCACCATTATGAGTGGCAGAGCCCTGCTTTCCTGGGCATGGCTGAACACTTGCCTGCCCATGGGATGTGGTGACTGAATTCACTGTCTTGCTTTGTTTGTGTATGTGCAGCTTTTGTTTTATCTATTATACTGTCTTTATCTCAACCCACCAGTGTTCTCACTTCTACTCTTCCTCTTCTCTCTCCCATCCCAGTTGGGGTTTGTGAGCAAGCAGCTGTGTGGGGCTTAGATGCTGGCTGGGGTTAAACCACATCAAATATATTCACTGGACACTTACAAACATACCCATTGCTATGTTATGTATGGCTTATGTATGTCCTTTATTTCTATGTATGGCCAAGGGAGAACAAAGTAAAATGCAAGTTATTTCTTAATAACTTAATAACTCTTCATAAAGAGAGTCACACATTGATGAACTTCTGGGTCAAAAGTCAAATGATAAAAAGCCCATACCTAACAGCTGTAAAAGCCACACTTCCGGCTTAATGAATCAGCTAAGTCTGAGAACCTTCTCTGTAAACAATTCAACTAGACACGTTATAAGTAAAATGGCACTATTTGGGAATTCTGACAAAATCTGATCAGAAAAGGACTGTGAAACAACTTACCAGAGGTGATTTAGCAGGGCAGTAATAAAAACAACTGTGGCAGGAGTCAGGTCCACTGGTCCCTTTCCTTCTCTGTTTCCTAGAGCACATGAATGGAAAGATTTATTATCAAGACATTTGCTTGCAGAGCAATTATTAGTGCTGACTCTTTTAGGAAATGTATCAGCTGCTTAAAATGAACCAACTCAGTGCTACTGAAAATAGTTACATCTGTATGGCACAAAATGAAAAAGACAATTATCTCCACAAGCTCTAGTAGCAATTGCCCAGTTCTGCTCTCAAGGTCTATGCTGTTACTCTCTAGTGTGAAAGGGCTCTGCAGTATGCTGGCTGCTGTCCCAGGGATTTTGCGGGGGAAGGCTGCTGGGACAGCCACAGAACTCCTCTCACCTACAGATAAGAAACACATTAAGTTTTCTGGAATCAAAGGCATATTTTAAATCCGAATTTAGCTATTGCAGTAGATTGGACTGATGAGTGAGGCACTGGAGTGACTTAACCTGAGCATTGTAAGTAGAAGCTCAGTTGCAATCACACATAACCTAAACAATAAAAATAGAGAGGAAGAGAGAGAGGAAGAAAAAGACGGAAGGAGACATACATCAAAGAAAACTGGTCATGGTAACACACATATTTGAAAGTAAGAAACGCTAGAGCCAGACAAGAAAGGAACCATAAAGATAAACAGGAGCCAAATCCTCTGCTTGTAATAAAGGGCAAAAATACAAATTCTGAGCTCATGACCCCATTGAAGAGCATGGAATGGCAGCGGTGTAACAGCACAGCTGGTGGGGTTACCCGCTGTGCCAGACCAGCAAAGACTCTGAAACAGCTTCCTTCCCACTTACTCCTGCAGCTCAAGGTCTGTGTTTCATATCCCACTTAAATATTAAGTGAGGGATTTTGATGAAACTATTGCAGCTACTTACAGACATGAAGATAGTAGGATTTACTGTGAACAGTCTGGAAAGAGCAAAGCAACATTTGTGGGGTTTTTTTTAATTTAAAAAGCTGTTACTTTTCTCAGTTCCAAGAAAACTAAAGTGATGGCAAGAAATGTGATTGTGCAGATTGCCTGGTGTTAATTATTTTTTAATCACTGAAAATTAAATTAGGTTTTAAATATACATTATTAATTCTTGTCTGGGTTGTCCAAAGACAGTGTAACAAGCTAACATATTAAATTATAATTACAAGAATATATTATTATATCAATTTTAGAGACTATAAGAAGGATATATTGTCCATTCAATATAGAATTTTTCCAGTGTACAGCCAGGTTATTTAACCAAAACAGCAAAATAACATATGGTGTGAAATATTATCTTTCACCCTAAATTATCTTGTTCATTGCTTTTCATTTTTAACTACCTTGGAGGGTCTGCTTACATATTTCCGAGAACTGCTGTCATGGTTTAACTCCAGCCATCAACCAGAGGTTTATTTTTCTACCCTTTTTACAATCTGATGGTCTTTGGTCATGACCATCAGGAAAAAAACATTGTTAGGTCTTTGGGTACTGAAACTGGGAAAAAAGCTTTAGGCAGCGCAGCTTGTGTGGATGCGTTCTGCTCTGTAGCAGTTCCATGGTCATAGACCTTTCTGGAGTACATGGATGCCTGTTATTTGGAAAATTGATGCCATTTTAATTAACATAATAGCTCTTTCTTAATGGCATTAGATTTATTGTATTTTGAGGGAGACCAACAGCAACTTGAATCTGCTTCCACAAAAGTCAACATCAGTATTAATGTCAGGATAGGAAACAGACTGGTCAGACCTGAGTAATTGTTACAACTTTCATTATAGTATGGTGGAACAAAGCTCAGAACAAATGAGACATTCAGAAGATTCAGTTTTCAATGCTTTTCATCAATCATATGCAAAAAAGAACCGTCAGAGAATCTGAAAGCTGATCTCCTTGGTGAGCCTGGTATCAGCGGGAAGTCATCAAATGCTACAGTGCTAGAGAACCTGTTTCATGCCTGGATCTGTGGTTAAAGCAACAGTACATACTTGGTGGTCTTCCATGGCAAATTTGAGGCTTTTTTTTTTTCCTATGAAATGCTATTGTCATAGTAGTGCCTACCAATTGCCCCCTGAACTCCTGGAGAACGCCTACATAAATTTCATTCTCTGTGGTGGGATTGAAAAGGATTCATCAAGATTTCTTTCAATTCCTTCCTATACTCCAATATATCAGTGATGTCATACAAGCCATGATTTAAAGTGCTTTGGCAACAGCTGACAAATCCAGGTAGATACTCTGTAAAGACTTCCATACTATCTAGACAATACTTGTAAGAGGGAAAGAAAGAGGGAAGGAGGAAGCAACTGTCTTCCTTCCACCACCAATCAAGTATCACTGCTGATCACTATTAATACCTGGAGAAAAATCTGCACTGAGCTGGGCATATTAAGGAATGGGTCTTGATCTATAGTGGGGGGAAATGCCCATTGTCTTTTGGAGTACCAAAATGCCAGAGGCACTGTGTGCGATGGACTAAAGCACTAATCTACTCTGACAAATCTCTCTGCAATCACTGCAGAGCCCAGCAAAGACCAGATTAATATCTAGAAATTCTGCAAACTTTTCTGGTCAATATTGGGCTAACACATAACAGCAAAATACAAAGCCTTCTGAATGTCTCAGTAAAGGGTATAAGGGCATTCTCAGAAAAGGATGAACAAGAGATACTGCTATGTAAGGGACACAATATTGAAATAAGTCCAGCATCAAATTGTATCTGAATATAAACAACAGTAAATTCCTGCAAGCAGACAGGAAGTGGGAAACACTTCTTTTTTTCTTTTTAAAAAGCCTCTAACTTCTGACCTTGAGCTTCATTGAAGATGAGTAAAACACAAGAGAAGAAACTTAATTTAAACAAATATCAAACTGATTTTCAGTGCATTTGTTGACAGCCCTGTAACACTGCCTGGCAAACAGATATCAATCTGGGTAAGAAATCTGTTCGATTAGCGTGGAAAGAATGGCTACAGATGGAAGTGCCTGTGTGGGGGAGCCCAGCCAGCCAGTGACAGGGTTGCTTTCCTTAGGAGGTCCAAAGTTGGAAACAAAATGATGGGGCCAAAATTTTATTTTACACCAAAGCATGTCAAGATTTTCAGCCATCTGCGTCCCACTACTCTCTTGAGACACAGCAACCTCTGACATGCCAGCTTTTGCTAAAAGAAGAGGAGTGGCTAATTGGATTCCTAATCCATTAATACTAATCTTTTCACTGAAGTGACAGCAAGTGTGATTTGTCATCTCTGCTTCCCCTGCTGCTTTATGTGGCTGTTTAAAACTGGAGCACGGAGTTGGTTGCTGCTGCTCACGCTTCACTGGAGTGATCTCCAAAGGCTCTGCATAACCTGAACTTATGACCTGAGCGATGCAGAAGTTTCTGATCAAATTCAGCCATATAGGGACAGGATTTACTTTGGGTAAATCCATGCTTTGGTACTTTGGAAAAAGTAATGCATAAATAATGGGAGCTGAATTAGTGTACAGTTTTAAAATTCCTTTACGAGCAGTGTTTATTACATCCTGAAGAAATTAAAAGTGGGTTTTGTTTTTTGGGGCGTTTTTGTTTTTCTTTTCCTTTGTAGGGCCGAGCAGGTTTTATAAATGAGGTTGTATAATTAGACTTTGTTCCTCAGATAAAAAGATGCAAATGATGCAAAGTGTATTGCAGCTTTAATCCTTTAATGACTCAACCACGTTTTGGTAATTACATTATGAAGCTGCATTTTTTTTCCCTTGTTCAATTTAGTGGAACAGGGCAAGAAGAAGTACATTGGAAGCATCTGTGAGCACAGATTATTCAAGGCACATGCTGTAGGTAATCTGAACTCACAAAAATTACTTCCATTCTGCTTTTTCATACCGTCCCACAACTCATCAGCCAAGCACAGTTCGCTGACAGCTCTCATCCTAAGCATAGGAAAAAAGTGCTGGAGAGGACAAAAGATGCTATAATAGTGCAAGATGTACAGGTAAAATGCATAAAACTGAGCTGAGTGTTTTAAAAATCTATACATTTTGTTAGAGAACTCTCAGATGGGTCTCACTGAAACATACATGCTGAAGCAAAACTTTCCGGCATTTGGGTTGAATTTCTTAGGGTGTACAAATTTAAGAATTGGTTTTTAAGAGGACATATCACTTACAACTGTCACATTTGGGGAGCTCACACTGTGAAAATTCTTTTATGTAGGCCATTCCTGTGCTGGTTTAGCGGAAACAAGTAAAAGAATAGGAACAAATGAAGGGAGAATATGAGCAAAAGAAAAAGGCAGGCAATGAGGAGGCTCAAGCCATCACAAGGAGCTGTATGCCAGTGAAGCAAATTAATGCTGCTGTTCAGACCCATTGGTGAGAGCTGAGGCAGAAGCGCTGGCTAAAGGTCTTGGAGCACAGCTAGCTGAGTCTGTATGTAACATAGCAGCAGCTGTCTGCTTTCTGTCTCCACTGAGGTTTCTCCTGTGGCTATGCCCTGAGTTGTAACAAGTGACAGAACTACGAGGAAATATCTAACCAGGACAAGAACTGAGGTTATTGAGACAGGCCTGTGTAAGATGGAAGCAGCAAGGTCAACCAGAGGGAATCAGACTACAAGAAAAGCTTGGTTTCCTGTTTTGGAGCAAAAATAATAACTTCTACACCACCATCTCCCACTCTCACCTTTTTGTGAGCAAACTGAAGTCCTCAAACTACAGCCTTTGCAGTAGTTCAGGGGATTTCCTGAAAGGAAGTTGAAAAGTAGGTATCCTTATCACAAGCTAGGATTGTGCTATCTGCACATCCATGGACAAATACGTGATGACTTTC
>JAWWMO010000121.1:65139910-65151383 GCA_035047845.1 Dendrocincla fuliginosa | reverse complement strand
TATAAAACTGTAAGGCTACATCTATAGTAGTAAATGAAACAGGCTAGACACTTTTCCATAGCCTGAAGCAATGCAACATGGGCTGGCACATGTATACAAAGCTAAACTGTTCCCCTTTGCCTCCAGACATGACAATCATATCTGAACCACCCATTAGGAAAGGTCTGAGGCATCCAGTCCTTTTTGTTTCCAGCAATATTGCTAGCTGGCGTGGACCAAATCTGTGCCATGGAGCATTGCAACAATTAAACAAGACACATGATTGCAGACCAGTGCCCTAGTCCTGTTCTACTTTCTAGAATAGAGATATAGCCTATGGGTAGTCTATGGCCTTCTAAAGCCTTTTAAAAGGCTCTCTAGGGCCTCATAGTTTATCAGTTTTAGCTGCTTACCCCAATGGGTCCTCAGACCTTGCCTGTGAAAAATAACAGTGCTCTGCATCTCACTCATAAATAGGTAAAGGGCTTCTTTTGCATGGAACCATTGAGCTATGAGCATTTCTTATAGTATCACATTTAAGCTATCTCAATAAAACCAAAGAAGAATCTATACTATAAAACAGAACTAATAACTGTGGCTACCTAGTCTGTGAGAGAATTTGGTAATGCAAAGGAACTGGAAGAGGTAAATGGGATAATTTGGGGGAACGGCCCCCAGTGGATCCTGGGGTGAGGATGTTAACATGCTTGTTACAGCATAGACTTCTCACAATGATTGGCTCCAGCACAGACATCCTCCTGTTCACCCATACCGTCCAGGGATAGTGCAGGTTCCTCCCCAGCTGATTTTGTTAAACCCAGACATGTTTCGCAAAGGACATCTTCCCTCTCTGATATCAGGTGATGCTGCATCCTGGAAAAACACATCAAAGTTTTTGTGCATGTGTGTTTTTTTAATCACCATTTGCAACTGCATAGTCCTAAAAGCTCTAAAAAGTTATATAGAAACCAAACAGAAAAACTGAAATATTTCTGAACTTTCAGCTGTCCGTATTTCTCCAGACCAGAAATAATGATGAATTATATATAATGAATAACAATTCTCTCATTTTCCTGGCTTTTTTTGCTACCATACACATTACAGCCTGGAATCAAAATTTGCTGAATTTAAAAAGAGCTTCAACACAAACAAAATGGCCTTGGCATCCTGACTGTCGATGTGCACATTTTGAAAACCCTCAACATTTATGAAGCTGTGGGCTTCTTGAACTGAGTGCTTCAAAACAGTGAGAACAATAACAGAAAAACTATGTGCCTAATTGCATTTATTAAGGGTCAGCTCAGTTTTGAATCTACCTTTTGATTTCCACTGGAAAAAACTGTACAACTCAATTAGGATTTGATGATGGCAGTGCTGATGCCACAGGCACAGCCCACATCCCCTCAGCAAGGGCAGTAGCTTCTCCGCTGAAAGGCCTGATGTGCATTAGCGTGATGGTTTGTGGGCTATTGGAAGCTTTTAAATTACACATTTCCAGGCCAAGAGGGTATGCATGGAGGAAAAAAAAAAAAAGAAATAAGAAAAAAGAATTAGAAAATACTCCATCTGAAATATATGGAACACCAGCTTCAACCTGAACTAAATTTTCTGCTTTCCTGATACCCTGTAGATAGTGATTCCTGCTGCAGGTATCACGCTGCCCACCAACCTAATGCAGTGCATACCCCCTGGAGAGCAGGCTGGAGCTGCATACAGGGCACAGTGGCACTTGGAGACACAGGGATCTTATTCTGGGTGTGCTGTGTGTGGGATGAATGAAGAGCCCGTGTTTGTCACAGAGTGAAGTCAGGCTGTGGGAATGCAAGAGAAGAGGAGCCAGATCAAAGGCAGGGTCTCTTCTGTGTGTTTCTCTCTCAGATCCCATGCTCAGAGGGCAGGCTCGTAGGACTGTGTATTTCAGATACAGAGAGCTGGAAAATTGCAGTACTGAAGTTACACAGCTGCAAATTAGGTAAGAATCAAGCAGAAAGTTCTGAACTGATGACAAGAGGAACAACAGGAGAAAACAGATGCTTAATGAAGTGAACATTTACCTTTCTAACACTGGTCTTGGATTGACTGGATGATGGACGTAAGAAAGACGAAAAAGTTACAGAAAAAATTATCTTTAGAACATCTTGATTTCTAAGAAAGAATATTCCTTTGGGCAGGCATGACGTAAGACAGAGTGAACTTGAGGAACTGATCCCTGAAATTAGCCCTGCTGAAAAGTACTTGAAGAGAAAATTCAGCTGTGGTTTGAGAGCAAAAGGACTTCCAGGAATTAATCTGATCTCCCAGCTCTGCTTGGCACCATGTCAGAGGGAGAGGAGCTGGGAGGTGAGCAGTCTTTGAGCTGAAGGTATCAGATGGGAGTTTTGCTTCTCCATTCTCTGTGAGACAGGCTGACTTGGGAAAGCACCATATTTAAAAGCAATAGTTTCTGTTACAACTTCAAAACATTTAAAATGCACAAAAAAATTCTGAACCTAACTGTTGTGTAACTATTCTTTGCAGTGTAACAAATAATTTTTCAATATTTGCATGCCCAGGCATCAGTAATGTCTTGAGAAATAAGCCTAAAGCACTATTTTTGCACTTTGCTTTTCAGATGTCCAAAGTGCCCAGCCATCATCCTGACTCCAGAGGAAGCTCTTGGAAGCAAATCAAAAAGAGGAGGGGAAGGAGGGAATAAAACAGACTGTGGAGCCAGATCCTGCTTTCTGATTATTTGGGCCTGACCCAGGAAGCTCCAAAATGGCACAAACGTCTTCCAGATTGTTTTTCTGCAGAGCAGAGCACACAGAAATCAAGCAGCCGGCAGCAAACAAGCATTTACTACCTTCTTGTCTTCAAAACGAACACACTCTCCTGCATCTGGGGGCTGCCTCAGCATGAACAGAGCTGGGAAGGAGTACATCTTGACATTAATTCTTTGGCAGAACAAGGAGTTACATCAAGGGCACTGCCACACTGCTTCACAAGGGTGTTCATCGCCCCCACAACTGTCTGGACCCTTTGTGCAGAGAGAGCAGCTGCTAAAGGACTGCACAGCTAGTCCTCAAGTTTGCTCCCATTATGTCTTACCAGAGAAAAGGAGGAAGCCCCAGAAGACTGGATATTTTAGTGGGATGACATGACCAGGAGCCAAATGCCGTATGTTTTCTGTCTTCATGGTAATAAAAGTCGAGGGCAGCAGGCATGGCTTGCTATAAGTTCCTGAGGCACAAAAGCCTCAGGAAATTTAAAAAACAAACCAAACCAAAACCAAAACGGAGCCAAAAGGGAGAGCTGAGCATGGTTTTGCATGCATGCTTCACTTAGTCAGCATTTCTGTCACTGGGCCAGTGAGGGCTGAGATCTGCTTCTCCGCAGAGACAAAGGTTTAAGTGCTGTGAAGAAGAGGCAGGCACTGATTATTTTTTTTCATGTTAACTGAAACAGAGCATATCTACTAGAGGTCATTTGTGAGGGCAATAGCATATGAATAAAATTAGATGAATATCTGTTAGATTAGTAGTTAAACAGTATCAGAGGCAAGAAAGTGGCTTCAGGATCTGCAATTGTTATTCAATGAATTTGAACAATGAGGGGAGAGAAGGAGCTGTTGAGGTGAGGACTTGAACTCACAAATCTGCTTCATCTGGGACTGGCTGACTTGACTAACCAGGAGATGAAACACATTAAATGGATTTTATACAATGGAATAAGCTTTGCTTATTTGCTGAGCCAGAGGAGTTTTCATGTGGAAATTTAGGAAAATGCATGTAAATAATTCCTATGCTATCATTTTTTTTCTAGAAAAACTGAGCAGAAATAAATGCTATGAAAAAATATGCCAACAGCTGCCTTAAAATTTAAGCTGAAATTAACTTAAACATATAATAATTGTTTTAGAATGTTAGGATAGTCTAAAAAATACCCTTATGCACAGACAAATTCTGACACAATTTTAATGTTGAGGATTGTGAGCGAGAAAGAGAGGAATTCCTAACAGAAGGGAATGAAAATCATCAAAGGATTTAAATGTTAACAAACAGGATTCTACCAAAGATCATCTATTTCAGAGAAAAGCACCATCCGTCACCCCCACCAAAAAAAAAAAAATAGATTTTGGAGCTCCCTCTGCTGGAAACAATTACTTTTCTTTGGCTTTCCCTGGGCACACCTACCACAGAAAAAAAACACCATCTTTTCAGTAATAAGCTGCACGTTTCACATTACATATGATATCAAAGAAGAAGAGATTTATTTCCCCCTACATAAGAAGAGCAAATGCATGTAAACCAGTACTGCTCACTCTACAACTGGAAAAAAACAAACCCAAGCAGGATTTGAAGATTGACTGTATTACCACTGGGATTTCTTTTGCTGTTTTTCCCCTCTTTTTTGAACATGGGAATTGACACTTACGGAGGTTCCCCCAGCACAACCCTTTTTCGCTTCTTTCTCTCTCCCAAATCAACAGGGAATCAGTAAACTACTCTTCTAAAAATCCAAAAGGGCATTCCAATAACATCATTGCAGGAACAAGCCTTAAAGATTGTGCCAAATGCTGTATTACTCATGACAGACCTGCAGCAGAGCTGACACAGTTATGGTAAGTTCACACCTAAAAATGTGTCTGTAAGTGTAATTGGGCACTGCCCCAAATGCCTGGTTTAGCTCTAGGTGCCCTGCTAGACTGATATTCTGGGATGAGAGCTTGGAGCATGTCAGAAGTGTGTCAGCTCAGGCGGGTGCCATTTTAAACAGCCATCTTAGAATGGGATGAAGCTTGAGGTGAAAGGAGATTTTGTCTTTACCAAGCATAAAATGCATTTAAATGCCTTCCTCAAAGGGGTCTTTTGTCAGTTTTTATCACTTCTGTCCTTTATTGTTCCAGCCTTTTGTCCACAGACAGGCAAGGCTGCTGGCTTCAGCTACTGGAGTGTATCAGCTGCTGTGCTCATACTATGATCTTTTAGTTCAGTTACTGCCTAACCAGGCTAGTGTGGAACATACTTGGCACAGCTCATTGCCAAGCCTGGATATGCACAACTTCACAGAGATATTTAAAAAAAAAAGATGTATTCATCATCCGAGATCCTGCATATATATATATGTGTGTGAATTCTATTAATACATAATGGATATAAACCCACAATAGAAGAGATAAGAAGTGAAGGAGCATTCTTGGGGATACCTACGTGTGTGTGTGTGTGTATGTGTGTGCTTTCAGAAGGCAGATATGAGAGGGAAAAGAGCCATGTGAAAACAAGTCATAGAAGCACAGAATCGTAGGTTGAGGTTATGAGGGCAGCACTAAAGAAAGTGAAAAATTATAATGGGGCCACTGAGAAGGAATAAAAAGTGAGAAAGCAAAGGCAGGAAGAATCAACATCACAGGCCAGGGAGAAGAAGGACACCATTGTAGGGACAAAGGAAGAATGCTACCACATCTCACAGATCTTATTCTGAGAACTCTCCCCCAGCATCAACCTACACAGAAAGGAACAGGAGAAGTCACTTTTTTTTGTTTTCTAGACAGGCAAAAGAACTGTTTTGTGCTTGCTAGCTTCTTGTTACTTTTCATCATTTATTCCTATAAGTACAAGCCCTCCTTTTTAGTGTTAAGTTTAAATACTTTACTGCAAATCTTAAAACAGTGTGATAAATGTTGGCTATTCACTGCTATAGTGTAGATATTGTTCAAGATGTAATGATACTAGCAGGTCTAACCCAATGCCAGCAGTGGCACTGCTGTACAAATTAAGAGAGAGAGACTTGAATCAATACACTACTAAACAGACCACATTTCACTTTAATAGTTACATTAGACTGTTGAATCTGCAATTTTAGTGACACTGTGGTTCTTTGAATATGAGATCATGTCTGATAACTTCATTTAGCTTTATTTAGTTTATTCTGTTCAAGATGAGTAGTAATAGGGATGTAATCTCCAGGACAGCTGTCAAAGACTAATATTTATTTCTTGGGTACAGTTACTTGACAGAGTATAGACTTACAGAAGGGTCATACCACTGCTTAAGGTTAGGGGTCAGTGTGCATTAATTATAGGAGTTTCATCCATTTATCCTTCCTCTCTCATTAAGTATCAAATGCAAAAGAAATATACAGCTATTAAAAATGCCACACTGAGAATTAATCACAGGAGAAGAATCAACCCTAATAGGAAGGACAAGAAAAATAGAGTCAAAAGAGAAGAGATCATTCTTCCCTTTAGTCAGTACTGATTCTCCCTGGAACTTTATGGCATGCAGACCAACAATTGTTTCGTGTCTTCACGGTACTATTTTCACGGCTGCTGAGCTGGGTCCATTCTTGGGCTCCCCTTGGATACAGCTGGTGACTGCAGCTGTCAGCAGCTGCTTAGACAGACTGTAGCTTGGAGCACCACAGCAAGACCAGAGGAAAGCCCTGAGGAACAAAAGGCTGCTGTTCTCAAACAGGTGTTTTCTTCCTAACCTCCTGTCCCCAAGTTCAGTTTCCAACATACAAACAAGGTTCAGAGGGTTATGGTTTTTTGCTGTTGCTGGCACTTCATTTGTTGCATGACCATTTCCGTTACATGTGGCTTTTGTAGTTATTTTGCCCTGCTCTCTGTGTGGGTGGGATAGCACAGGAAACTGATCTGCAGCTTTAAGTAATGAACTGGCCTTTAAACCCCTAGAATCATGGGATGGTTTGAGTTGAAAGGGATTATAAAGATCATCGAGTTCCAAGGGAGACCTTGTGCTAGACCAGTTTGCTCAAAGCCCCATCCAACCTGGCCTTGAATCCAGGTAGATGTGTGTGGGGCTGTATTCTTCTACTTTACTGCTTGTGTTTTCAAAAATCCTGTGGGTATTCTTCAGAGATGCCGTGGCTTGGTAAGTTCTGCTGATGCTGTTAGCTGTGCAAACTCCTAACAAATCAGCTGTGCTGTTTTTCCTTCACACTGGCTGGTATGGGACTATGGTTTAGATTTGTGCTGAACACAGGGTTGATAATCTAGAGATGCTTTTGTTATTGCTGAGCAGTGTTTACACAGAGCCAAGGCCTTTTTGTACTGCCAAAGTGCTATTCCATACCATATGACATCATGCTCAGTATACAAAGTGGGGGAAAGAAGGAGAAATGGAGGAAACATTTGGAGTGATGGTGTTTGTCTTACCAAGCAACAATGGGGCCCTGCTCTCCTGGAGATGCCTGAACTGGGGAAAGTAGTGAATTAATTCCTTGTTTTCCTTTGATTTTGGGCAAAGCTTTTGCTTTCCCTATTAAACTATGTTTATGTCAACCCACAAATTTTCTGGCTTTTACCCTTCCAATTCTCTCCCTGATCCTGCTGGTAAGGGAGTGAACAAGAGTCTGTGTGGGGCTTGGCTGCTGTCTGGGGTTGAACCACAACATCAACTGAGGCCCACGCTGTTAATATTTGAAATGCCATAGGATGCAAATAGAGATCACGCACTTTGATGGTGGATGTTGTTGTTGTCATCATGTCTGGGGGGTACATTCCTGGTAGTCACATGTATGTGGCTAGGTCTCGGTAGTGGGGGAGCTACAGGTGTGGCTTTTGTTAGAAGCTGCTAGAAGCTTCCCCCATGTCCTGCAAAGCCAATGCCAGCTGGCTCAAGGATGGACCCACTGCTGGCCAAGTCCGAGCCGATCAGGAATGATAGTAACACCTCTGAGATAACATATATAAGAAGGGAAAGAAAGTTATTGTCCAGATGAAAATTGCAGCCAGAGAAGAGCGGAGTGAGAACATGTGAACAGCAATGCAGACACCCAGGTCAGTGCAGAAGGAGGGGCAGAAGGTGCTCCAGGTGCCAGAGCTGAGGTTCCCCTGCAGCCTGCGGTGCAGACCGTGGTGAGGCAGCTGTGCCCCTGCAGCACATGGAGGACCACCGGAGTGCAGAGTCCCACCTGCAGCCTGTGATAGAGCTCACGCTGGAGTGGGTGAATGCCCAAAGAAGGCTGTCACCCCGTGGGAAGCCTATGCTGGAGCAGGATCCTAGCAGGGACCAGCAGCCCATGAAGGGAGAAGCCCCCACTGGAGCAGCTTTTCCTGGTAGGACTTTTGGCCTTGTAGGCGACCCACGCTATAGCAGCTTGTTCGTGAAGGACTGCACTCCATGGAGAAGTGACCCACGTGGCAGTAGTTTTTTTTAAGAACTGTTGCCCATGGGATGGACTTAAGCTGGAGAGCTTCATGAAGGACTGTCTCCCATGGCAGGAACCCCACAGGGAGCAGGGGAAGGACAGGACTCCTGTCCCTGACAGTGGCAGAAACAACAACTGACCATAACCCCCATTCCCCATCTCCCTGCACCACTGCGGGGGAGGAGGCAGAGCTTGGAAGGAAGGAGAGATGGGAGGAAGGTGTTTAAGATTATTTTATTTCTCACTCTTTTGCACTGATCCTGTTAGTAATAAATTTGATTAATATCCCCACTTTGACTCTGATTTGCCTGTGATGGTGATCAGTAAGTGACCTCTCCCAGTTCTTACCTCAACTCATGAATCCTTCATTGTGTTTTCTCTGTCCAGTTGCAGAGGGGAGTGAGAGAGTGCCTTTAAGTGGGTACCTGGCATCTGGCCAGGGGCAACCCACTATATCAAATTAAACAGCAACAGCTAATTTCTCACCAACAACTCCCTTTCTGTTTTGTAGACACCTGGAAGAAAAGGATACCTACTTGCACACTATATTGACAAACAGAAATAAGGATTATACAAAAAGAGTGCAGCAATATGTGTGACAATAGGTAACAACAACTCTGTAAGGAATTTGATATGGGATGCTGATATATCAGCAGCTTCTGTTTGATTACAAGTCTTAGGAGACTACACAGTGTGGAACATACTTCGGAAGAAAACATAACAGAGAGTTCACCTTGGGCGGGTTATTAGCTCACATAAACGCAAGATGGTGTCTGCTGGCCTCTTCATTTTGGCAGGTTTACTTTCGCACCAATTCTTTAAGAAACATCCAGTTCCAAGAAGCTGAAAGAACACAAAGAAAAATATCCATTTTTACTCCAAGCATTTTTTTATCAACTCCCAAAAGGTTGTTGTCTGAATGAGTATAAACTGTGCAATGCCATCTAAAAATAAGCCCATACACAATATTTAGTAACAGAAAATAAATCTCCTTTTTCTTTTAGTGCAGAAAGAGCATATTAACCACTTTTCTTGCTGATTCCATCAAGCTTTAAAAACTAAACTGAGCTGAGTTTAAGTTACTTTTTCTTTCCAGTCTATTTCTCAAAAGTTCACCAACCTTGTCACCAGAACGTTCTGCAACCTGAGCCAATAGAGAAAGTATAAACTTTTCACATCTCATAATATCATGGGATGCAGTGAAGGAAACAGGCTGCCTGTGACATCCTCTTACAAATATCGTGAACCAGAAGGTTCCTAGTTGAAGTCACTTTCCCCACAATGGGCTCATCAGACTTCAACCATACTGGGGTGGAAAAGCTGTTTGACGCTGTTAAGTATCAAATTTACCTCCTCCAAATGCAAGAAATAATGATGAACATGTCAGTGGTATTATAAGAATAATCTTAAGGATGAGTATTATTAATCAAGATCTCGCTTTATAAGGGAGTGCTCTACTCCCTGTGCTTCAAGAGGAATGCTTTCTTCTTTTGGAAGAAAGATGAACTGGTGCCCTGTGCACATACTGATAATCTCAAAACACTTCAGGCTTTGAATCCTGGTTGCAAAGAGGATGTATCTAGGCTTTGGGCCAGGTACACTCTACAGAGATCCTGCTCTTATGATTTCACAGCTGAGTTCCTCACAGAAAGTGCAGCAATGCCTTCTGGAGGTACACCCACATTTTTCCCATGGAGGCAAGTATATGGACTAGGGAAAAGGGATGGTGCATGTTAAAGTCTAAACAGGACAAAGAGGAGATGCCTTTGGGGCTTGCACCTAGACCAGGACATAAAAAGTGCTCCCATGTCCCATAATTTAGACATAGCTGAATGTACCTAACAAACCTCTGCAAATTCATGTTGCATGCACTACAGAAGGTTTCTTCACATGACTTTTTGAATGATTTATCTAGTCAGTTTTTCCAAATTGCAGCCAGAATGCGCCATCTAAATGCTTTCTGAACATCAGTTCTGATAAGCAATCCCTTTCTTCAGCTTTTGCTTGGTCTTATAATTTAGATAATACAATAAATACTGTAATTCTAACTGCCACTTAATTTTCTGCATTCATTTCAGTATATTGGTTTGATTAATTTAAAGCCCAATGTCTCTGCTTCTGCTCTGTCCTAGCAAACAGACATTCAGATCCAGAAACAGCCAGTTAAATTCAGTAAACACTTAATGCTCATCTCCTGCACAATTTAAACTGACACACTGATCCAATTAGTTTTTTGGCATCACAAACACTCTCAATTTAGGGAGGGTGGTGGCTCTGCAGCAGTAATAGAAACCAGATATTTCTTGTATTGTTTGCCTGTTTTAGACATCTCAAATAGAACAGTTAAGAGGCTCCAACAGTGGCAGTTTGGATGAAGAAGTAAAATTAAATTAGGCCAACAGTCTATCAGCAATATTAACCTGGGGCGATGCAGCAATTGTTTTTATGTTAACTGATACAAAGTGAGCATGCTAGGACTAAAAGCAAAGATTCCTTTTTTTTTTTTAAACAACTGTGTGATTTTCAGATTAAACCTCTGAAATTTCTTCATAAACTAGATAAGATGCTTTCTATATTTCATCTTTAAAAATTAGAGATCTGAAGTAAACATATCCATCAATTACCATCTTCTAATAACAAAACCTGTTTGGAACATAATTTTAACTTGGAAATGTGTTTAAAATAAAGCATACTATTTTACTTACATTCTCAGAAGAAATCATCTTGAGTCCTGCACAGTGAGCAGAAACAGAGTTCCTGGACTCAGAATGGGAAATGTTCAGTGGATGAAAAGTGAACAGTTTAAAACCTACAAATTGTGTGTCTCCCTCATCAGAGGAAGGATATCTCAGGAGTGACCCCACTGTCCTCTCCCAGGCTAATGTTTGTTTAATTTATCTCTAAGACCGTCAGTCTTTCTATGGTCACTGACTGCTGAACTGTGGGCTGAAAGCACTTGCATCAAGCTTTGCTCAGGTATCTGCTGGTGGGCAGGTCTGCAGTGCCCTTGGGCTTGCTCCTGGATGGGATATAGAATCTTAAAGGTTGGAAAAGACCTCCAAGATCATCAAATCCAACCTTTGACTGATCACCACCATATCAACTAGACCATAGCACTAAGTGCTGCTTCCAGTCATTGCTTGAATGTTTCCAGGGATGGTAACTCTGCCACTTCCCTGTGCAGCCCATTCCAATGCTTAATGACCTTTTCAGTGAAGAAATTCTTCCTGATACCAGGTTTGAACCACCCCTGAATGTCTAAAACCCACGTTGAAGTGTCAGATACAGGCAGGCTCCCCAGGTCTTGCTCCTGCTTCAGGTTGCATCTGAGCACCCAAACCAG
>JAWWMO010000121.1:65110878-65139810 GCA_035047845.1 Dendrocincla fuliginosa | reverse complement strand
AAACAGAGTTCCTGGACTCAGAATGGGAAATGTTCAGTGGATGAAAAGTGAACAGTTTAAAACCTACAAATTGTGTGACTCCCTCATCAGAGGAAGGGTATCTCAGGAGTGACCCCACTGGTGCATTGTCCTCTCCCAGGCTAATGTTTAATTTACCTCTAAGACTGTCAGTCTTTCTATGGTCACTGATTGCTGAACTGTGGGCTGAAAGAACTCGTGTCAAGCTTTGCTCAGGTATCTGCTGGTGGGCAGGTCTGCAGTGCCCTTGAGCTTGCTCCTAGATGGGACGTGGAATGATAGAATCATTAAGGTTGGAAAAGACTTCCAAGATCATCAAATCCAACCTTTGACTGATCACCACCATATCAACTAGACCATAGCACCAAGTGCTGCTTCCAGTCATTGCTTGAATGCTTCCAGTGATGGTAACTCTGCCACTTCCCTGTGCAGCCCATTCCAATGCTTAATGACCCTTTCAGTGAAGAAATTCTTCCTGATACCAGGTTTGAACCACCCCTGAATGTCTAAAACCCACATTGAAGTGTCAGATACAGGCAGGCTCCCCAGGTCTTGCTCCTGCTTCAGGTTGCATCTGAGCACCCAAACCAGCAGGCACAGCCTGAGACCTGGGCTCAACCAGCAGGGTAGAGGTGCCTGCTGGGAGGAACTGAAAGCAAAGCTGTGACAGCCCACTGCTTAAGAAACTGCTGTCTGATGTTAAAAGTGATTGAGGATTGTATTACAGATAGATGCTGGAGTTTCGATTTACACCGAGTGTTAGTGCATGACAAAAGCCTGATAACTCTGTCCCCAAATCCCATAGGTCCCAGACCAGTCTTGCTATCAGGTGTGTTAGATGACGGAGTGAGGGAGCAAAGTGGCTGAATTCTGTGGAGTTTTAATCACCCACCAAACAAGCATTTGAAAGGCAGGGAAGCATTAAGGTTAAGTAAGACTCTCCATAGGCGAAACATTCACGGGCCACTGGAAAAAGCTGGGGAGTGGTAGATAATCAGAAACAAGGAGCAAAGAAATGGAAATGTTACCAGGCACAGAAAGTGTGTTACTATTGTCTTAATTTGGAAGAAGGGGGTTAGCAAAGGGGTATGATACAGGGAAATTGGCAATACCACTCTAAAGATCAGAGACACAGAAGACACAAAGACCTCCAAAAGGTCTTTTTGGTGATTTCTGGTGTTATAGTACTGGTCAAAGTTGTTTGTTTGTAATTCAGAAACTTTTGTGGGTTGCTATCAGTACAAGAGAATAAAACGTGGGGTTTTTTTCCCCCAAGAGAGAAAAGTCTCACAATAATACTCAAGGAGAATGAGTTTTCAAGAGCATTCAGCTCAAACCTGGATTGCTACCAATTAAGCTAATGTTAATCAGCTTAATGCTCATGCTAATGCATAAGCATGTTATTGAGGAAAGGATGAGAGGCACCAAAGCCATCCTTGCCTTGGACACTGCTGACAAGGAACTTTAAATTGTGCAGCTCTCAGATAATACATTGTGCTGAGTGGATATTTTTCTTCCCTCCAATTCCTTTTGCTGAAAGAAATAATTAAAAGTAGAAGCATTCCCTAACTACATTAGCAAAGAGATCCGGAGAACACCTGACCAGCCCATTCCACAACTGTGCTGGTTTTCAGTCTGAGATTTTGACAGTAAAATAATTTCCAGTAACACTTCTCCTTGGCCAGGACAGTTTCTTTCCCTGAGCTGAGGAAGTTGGAATGCCGAAATGGTCCAGGTCTGTGTGAGTCTGTGCCAAGAACTGCTGAGGTATATTAAGTCTGCTGGCCTGATCATAGAACCATAGAATGGTTTGGGTTGGAAGGGACCTTAAAGATCATCTAATTCCAACTCCTTGCCATAGGCAGGGACACCTTCCACTAGACCAGGTTGTTCAAAGCCCCACCTAGCTTGACCTTGGCCACTTTTGGGGATGGGGCATCCACAACTTCTCTGGGAATCCTGTTGCAGTGTCTCACCACTCTTGCAGTGAATTGAATCTAGTCTAAACCTACCATTTTTTAGTTTGACGCATTCCTCCTTGCCTTATCACTACATGTTATTGTGTAAAGTTTCTCTCCAGTCCTCTTGAAGGCTCCCTTTAGGTTACTGGAAGGCTGCTAAAAGGTCTTCCCAGAACCTTCTTTTTGCTATGCTAAACAACCCCAACTCTTTCAGCCTGTCTCCAGAGGAGAGGTGCTCCAGTCCTCTGATCATCTTTGTGGTCCTCTTCTGGACTTGCCCCAACAGGTCCACATCCTTCTTAAGCCAGGGGCCCCATAGCTGGATGCAGTACTCCAGATGGGGTCTCACCAGAATGGAATAGAGGGTGAGAATCACCTTCCTCAACCTGCTGGCCACTCTGCTTTTGATGCAGCACAAGAAGAAAGCACTCCATAGCTGATTCTGTGCCCCATGTCCCTTCAGTGTCCTGTCACTCATTATATTGGAACTAATTCTAAAAATAAGAAAACCTGTTGTGACCCAGGCTAGGGAACTCTGTTGAGGTATCATATGTCTCAGTTTGGAAAAGAGGATTTAATGTCACAGTCTGTCTCTTTTTCATGGCTTACTGTTAAGTGTGATGGTTTCAGGTAACAAGGGCAACAGTGCTGACATTTAGTATACTAAGAAAAAGTTTGGCATATGATTTGATAAGTGGAAATTCTTAAAATTACACTATGATTGTTTCTTCCAAGAAACAGTGGAACTGCAGAGACCTTTTAAATTACATTTTAAGCATGTCAGGAGAGTACTCCTACCCAAGGAAAAAAGAAATAATGTTGCTGTTGTGATTGCCAGGACCAGAGACGAAGCAGAGCAGACAGCCATGGTGTTCAGTGACTGACGAGTATTTCTCCCAACAGTCGCCTCAAAGGACGTTTCCCACTGCAGAAAAGAATTCAAATTTCGGAGCTCCCTCTGCTGGTTTTACAGCAGCTTTCACGCAATCGCTTTCCTCTTTTCTCTGATTGCTGATTATCACTTAAACAATTAATTTAGAGTATTCTTATTCTGAAAAAAAAGTTATTACATTGTTTATCAGAGCATGTGTCTATTATAGTTGATGTTACATTGGAAAAAAATCTGACATTCCTCTAATAAGGAGATAAAAGGTTTCTCCTAGCCTAGTTTTAGGACTTGCAAATACATGGTGCATACATGCAAGCGTTTAGTGGAAGCATATGTCCCTATCACTCCATTTTTCCACGAATTCCTAATACGTGTGCACTCATGTTATGTGACTTCTTTTTCACATGTAAGAGTCTGCCTTATTAAGTGTAAACAAGGTCAACCAGGAAGCCAACACTCATGCAAACACTGCACAAAATAGCACAAGCACACACCACCAAAAAACTAGGTACAGGGCTTTATAGTCAGCCTTTATACACCTTATTTAACTGTTATGTGGTCTAGAATTTCCCTCAATTTTCTGTGACACATTTAAATGCTTATTGCTGTGTATGTAAATGTCACTACAGGGTCTCAGTTAATCCAAATTCTCAAACATTAAAATGAACCTCTCTGTTTTGATAGGCAGGGGCTCATCTCCTGTTGCTTTGCAGCAGGTATGCCATTATAGGTAAGTCTGCAAAACAGCCTCCAATGTGCATGGCAAAGGAGACCTCAGGCTTTCTGGGACATGCTTTCACTCTGCACACAACAATCTCCCCTGCAAAAATTAGTTTTCTACTCCAACTTTGGTTGCAATTAATATGAAATAGCCTTAGTTTTAAAAGGTATAATTTCAATATGCTCAAGTATTTTCTGAATGAATTAAAGGGATCTGAAAATAGATTGTAGAACTTTTCTTCCTGCTTTCTTGTAGCTAACCCACTGGTTTTGCAGTTCAGCTGCAATAAATTCCAACCATCCTGAGGTCTACACATCAACTGTAGCCTATAAAAAATTTTAATAGGGGAGTATGCAGCCCTCAAAGAGGCAGATACTAATGGGAGAGCCATAATGTAATTACAGGAACAGCTGATTAAATCAAGATAGCACTTAACAGAGTAAGGTAATTTCAAATCTAATGATTTTATTAGATTATATCATCATTTCAGTGACACTACTAAGAGGTGATTAGAGATGGAACTTTAACTTTCAACTTTTTAACAATTTAATTTACATTTATTTAATCACTAATGTGGCAAAAACACTTCTATTTTTTTCTGTGTTCATTGTGAGAACAGTATATTTTCAGTTTCAGTTTGCTTGAAGAAAAGGTATCTTTCAAAAGACTAGAAGGCTACTTAGTTCTGAATATCAATAACTAGATGATGGATCCATAAATACTTACTGCTGAGCTGAATCTTGTGAAGGTCATTAGAAAATTGTCCCACTGAAGTCACGGGAAATGTTCCTTCTGATTCTCACAGAAAGTGGAATGACCCACTATTGACTTTAAAGTTTTCAATCTTCCCAACATTTTATGGTACATTTAAAATGATTTTGGCTTTAGTCTTTGTTATGTATTTAAACAAGGAAAAGCTCTTTCAGTGATGATATTAGTTATTAAGATGATATTAGTTATTAACTATAGAGTATAGCAGATCTGTCAGACATAAATATTCAGAAACTGTAAACCAGACACCATAAAAAATATTTTTTGCCAAAAAAGTTAAATTGCCATAGTTTAGGGGGAATTTATCCTACATCTGAACACAAAAGTATTCTAGATGTCAGTCAGCATTTCCTGTAGTTTTTAGCCTTTGTGTTTATTACTTCTGAGGTTTCTTGTGGTCATAGTTAGCTCTAGGTGTTGCTGAGATGAAAGCCAAGACCACTGGTTCAGTACAGTATCTATGAGACAAGAGTGCCAGCTGCAGCAAGGCTGCACTGCTGTGGTCCCCAGCACAGACCTGCACAACCCTCCTTATTTGTCAGGGCAGTGTTGATCCAGATCTGCAGATTGGGATGGAGCACATCACTTAATGCTTGTGCTGATGTGTGAGTGGCTGTGTCAGCTGGCATCCCACATTGCTTTGGGTTTTTCTGCACTGCAGGATGCTCAGTCTGTTGAATTTTGGAGCTGTCAGCAAGTAGTACTCTCTCCTACCAGCTGGCCTTCTTTTTCTGAGGTCAATCTGTGACCTAAAAGAACTTCTTAAAAAAATGTGGCTGTAATGCAGACACCTTTGCATTCAATGACCAGCATTTTCACACCTCCACATCTCCATGAAAGCAGGAATGGAGTAAAGCTCCTTTCCTACTGCAGAAGTGTTGTTTCTCTTCTGTGTCATGTCTTGTTCTGACAGATTAACAGTCACTGATGGCAAGTAGCTGCCTTGAATGGAGAAGGAAGAGTTCAAGATAATGGTAAGTAACATTGCTGGAAAAATGTGGTACACTCACCTAGTATTTGGCAACGAAGATGAGAGGCATAAGGATGCCACTGAACATGGAAGATGACTACATCAGGGAATGTGCAACTCCCACTGTTCCTCACCCCTGCTTTTGGCTGCCAGGGACTACGGAGTTAGAGTAATGTTGACAGCAGCAACAGGGTGATTTGGAACTTGATATCTGCTATTCAGAAGGTGCCAAACACCTTGTGAGTGATCACAGTCATGTAGGTTTTGCTTGTATGAGCTTTTCTGTTGAGGACTGTGATGACACATCTTTCCTTGCCATCTTACTTATGGTATCTATCTCACAACTATTGAGTTCAAATTACGAAATGTTGCTGACTGAAAATTCACGGCTTCAGAGGGCATGTCTTCCTAAACTGCTTTGCAATAATACATTTTATTTGTACAATAACATTTGCATTTTTAAACAATGTGTATTTTTATACATATACTAGTGTATTTAGTTATATGTTATATATAATCATTATATGGACAATTGTAATTATACATATTTTTTCAGAATAATCAAATATGATAAGAAACACATTTTCAGTCTTTTCTAAAATAGTTGTGTTCTTTAGTCAGTAACGGATGTCATTCCTTGGAACTGTTAATATTCTTCTCTCTAACAGGAAGGAAAGTATCGATAAGCAAAGCCATACGAGACACCTAAGGGAGATGACATAATTAGTATTCATTATTAATGAAGCTATTGCCTCATTCACATGAAATACAGAGCACTTAATACTTGATTTACCTCATCTTCCCATCAATAAATACATTCCCTCTAGCATATCCTCACTTGGGAGATCTGTTCATATGGAATCCACTAATTAGAAGTTTCAGTTCAGTTTGACTTTGCCTTGCCTTTGGCTTTAGCTCTCTTGGTTTTGTAATCCCAGTACACACCACATTATGATATTTAACACATTAATCTATTTATATGACAATAATCACAACATTCAAACTACTGTCTTAACATGAGCAACAAGCAAACTCAGCCATGTAGGGTTTTCTTCCACTTACCAGTTATTCAGAAGGAAAAGCACCATATGAACTCAAGTAAGACTGGCTGGCAGTCAGCGCAAGAATGTGTTCAAGAAGCATTTGGGTGATACTCTTGGGCACATGGTGTGATTCTTGGGGATGGTTCTGTGCTCTTACACATGGCTCATGCTCCCTCTTTCAATTAGTCTTTTGCCACATTCTTCATGGCATGTCTAAAATTTTCATACTGCTGGAAACTATTGAAGGCTGGTTTTGTAAGATGTTCACATGGCAAGTGATTCCTATTATAGGTTCTTTTACAAGCTTAAGAACTAGATATCCACCCCAAAAATGCCTTAGATAGGATGGGAAATACCTCTCAGGGGAGTTTTGAAAGTAGCTGCACTGACGTTGCAGGACCAGGCAGTGACAACAGTTCCAAGTTTCAGAAAAAGAAGGCAACAAGGGTCTGGGAAGAAGGGAAGGAGGTGAGGAAGCACCTAAGGGGAGGCTAAGGGGAAGCTAAGTGGCAGCAGTCACGGACCATGTCTGATAATGGTTGCCATTGGTCTCCAGCAAGGTCGGACTACAAGGACATGAAGCACACCTTTGTCCTCCTGCGTGCTGCAAGATCCTGAAAGGTAACAAATACCCACATACCCTGCTGTCTCTAGGAAGAATTTCAGGTGATCCTGAAGGATCAGAACTGATTAAGTGTAACTTAATAGTGTAACAGTTTAAATTAGAGAAGTCAAAAATATTAGAAGAAAATTGAATATAAATCAGCTGCTTTCTGCCTTACTGCCTTTTCATTTGGGGGAAGTTTCACACAAATATCTATGGATTGCACTGTCTGAAATGTCACTTTTGCAGCAATGCTTCAATCAACAGGTAGCAAATAATAGATCGGTGTATGTAGCACCTGAGACTTATGTGCAAGTGAGACAACCAACAAACAAAGAGATGAATTAAGGTGAAATTAAAAAAAAAAAAAGGAATTAAAAAAAAAATCCCAAACCAACACATAAAGACCCCCGTAGAGATCTGGAAATAACTCGTGGCTGCATAACCAGGAACAGCTCTGTAGTTTGTCTTCACCTTATGAAGACTGCTGTCAATAGCACCTAACCTAGAAAATAAGCCCTGGGCATGGCTGACAGCCTGTTTCTGTAAATGGGGAGAACAGAGGAAGACTCCTTAGGAACCCTTTTACAGCAGGATTTTCCAGACCTGAAAGAAGTGAGGAGACAGGCCATCAGACAGGTCTGTAAATCAACCAGTGATGTATGCAACCACAGAGAACCATTACCCACAGCTCCCATGGCCCAAATACTGTCAAAAAAGAAGTGGTTCAGGCTTAACTAAGCAGGGCTACTTCATGACAGCCTAAAATATCATACCTGGGCTCCTAATTTGGAGTCTGGGTCTCTTAAGTCTGGTCTCATTTTAGCCAAGGTTGTGCCTTGTCCAGCAAGAGTATTATGCAGCAGAATTAAAAGAATTATGATTTTTTTTAATTAAACAATAGATAATTAAGTTGTTGGGTTTTTTGCTTTCCACCTCCTTTTTGACTCATCCAGGAGAACACCACTATGAGATGTGATCTTGTCCCAACACTGACTTGATGAAATCTGATTCCAGCCCAGGCAATGGAGTCTGGCCACTTGAATATCTAACAGCATTTCACTGCTGCTCACAGATCAACATGCCTGATCAATATGCTACTGGAACCAGTGGCTTTTAAGGTTTGGTTCAACTGGGTTTTAAGATAGCAACACATATATTCACCTTCCATGAGCACAGCTTAATAAAATACAAGAGTATTCAACAGTAATGATGGGTTATAGATCATAGAAGGGCAAGTGTTAAGACATGGAAATAATGTCTCAGTGTCTGGCCAGGAAGGCAAGCTGACAGGAAGTGACTCATCTGCCCACTGACTGCATAAAGTACTCGAAAGGAAAATTCAAGTCCAGCAAACTGTCACTGCCATAATGGTTTAAATTATCCCATCATTGGGCTATTGCAGCATTCAGAAACCATTGAAACTTGTGATTATTTGTGGGGGAAGATGGCTTAAAAAGGGAAAGGAAAGAAGTTAGCAATGTTTCCTGTCAAGGCACTGATAAATGGGATCAGTAGCAATGGAAAGGGTGAGGGAGAGAGTAAATCAGGAGCAGGTATCATTTTCTTATTACTGTGTGCTTCTCATTTATCTTGGATCCTCTGACTTTGTGCTATGAATCAGAAGCAGGACCACAAACAGTACTATTTCAACTGGTCTGGTAAAGAATGATCTCAGCAACATCTGCTCTTCCAAATTTATTTTTTTGGTTATTTACCTCATACACTTTGGTGACTAGGACCTCTTTGCAGACAGTTTGAAAAGACGACAATTTCTTATGATTATGATAAGATGATTTCTTATGATAATATAGAAAAGATGGGCCTTTCTGCAAGCTCAGTAGAATGTCCCTGATGTCCCTGTGCCTTCTTTACTAAGCTTCTAACTGGGAAACAAGGCCCAAGTGGTCTTTTGGGCAATGTGACCTCAGTGTAAGGGGAGATTTGAGTATCCTTCCTTGATTCCTTTGGGCTTTTGTTCCACTTCTCATGTTACATAAAAGTGAGAAGGAGATCTCTCAAATCTCAAAAACCTCTGCTCAACAAAGAATCATTGTTCCACTTCATAAAGTAATACACTGACTACTTCTAGTCTGGGAGTCTGAAAACTTTCTTTTTACTGATATACTAACATATTGTCTCTCAAAAATTATTTACCATTAAGACTATTCTACAAAAAATGGTAGAATTCACCCTACCTAAATTCTACAGTCTACATTTGGATTTATGTGCCTAAACATATTTAAGTGGTAGACAGCAACCCAGTCATGCTCTTTCCAGGAAGCCTGGAAAATCTGCAGAGCATTATCAAACTTTTCCCAATGTACTCGGACATATTGTTTTCAGGGATGCAAGCTTGACTTGCAACATAGTAAAGACAGGTGCTAAAATGGGGGAGGTCTTAGGTTCTCAGATGTCCTCAGCAAGAAGCACTTTGAACCTCTTGTTCAAAGAAAACATTTCAAAGGAAGTATTTTGTTTCTTCTACTCCCAGATATCCTAAGTGAGACCACTCACTGGCATTTCTTCTTGAAGGGTCCAAGTCACAACCAAGAATATGAGAGATGAAAACACAAGAATGAAATTATAATTACTCTGCACCTTACACAAGTCTCAGTGGTTTAAGATTCAGCTGTTAAGTACTCAGGACATCTGCAAACCAGGCCTTACAAATGGCGCCCATTAAAGAATGAACATACAGCATTTGCACTCACTTGTGAAAACCTCAGTTCAAGTGGGCTAATTTGTCCACAACAAGCAGGAGCTCAGATGCCACAGTATTTCTTTATCCTTCCCAGTCCTGTTCTCTGTTACCAGTGGTGGCCCTTTCTACGCATGCTGTAATGGAAGCTGCTGCGATTTTCCTCTTGCTGTCATGGCATTTCAACAAGCCTGCAGAAGAGCTCATACATTTAGCCTCCTCTAAGTTCAGATATCTCCATATACATACTTCACTTGGTGGTGCTGCTCCAAGGCAATGAATGGATATATCAAGGTCCAGCAGTATACTGACCTGGTTGAGCCCACAAGGTGCTAGGCACACCAGGTAGCCTATCCTAAGAGATCCAGTCTCCAGCAAGCTGCCAGCCTACTCATGGCTCTGCTAACTGTGCTTTCAAAGAACAGCTAAACTGCAGATTGTAATTCAAAACAGCTTAATTTAAAAAAGGGATCTAGCAGTATTTTATTAACCAGACTGCTGAACTAGACCACAAATGATTAGTACCATATGACTGGAAAAGTATTCTAGGCTGAGTTTTACTGGGTCAAAGGAAACATTTTTCACTTATGAAAAATAATCTTGGTTTAATTATCTTTCATTTACTCAGCTGCAACAATCTATGCACAGGTCTGAGGACACCATGGAAATATAAGTGCTCAGTTCCCACAGTTGTTGCAAACTGGGCATCTCCCTGCTTCATGAGACATTGTATGTTTCGTTAGTAAGGAAGACAGCTGTCCGCATCACCTGGCACTTCAGCTATCCTGAAATACGACTGCTCTGCTTCACTGTGTAGTTTCTGCAGCACTCAGGCCAATCTTACAGTGCCGCAACCTGGAAACAACGAGAATAAAAAACCCAGACCTCTCTCAAACACAGCATAAACATGGAGAATACGAAGGAAATTTTGAGATTGACTTTCAACTCAATTTTGTGCTGCTATGACTCCACTGATTTCAAGAGAGTTCTAATTTCCACAGAGGCAAAAAAGTCAATCACCCTCCTACAAAAGAATATTTAGGAAAAGAAGGTCCTGCAGTTCTTGGGAGCAGCTTGTCAGATAACCTTACAGAGCAAATTGCATTAGTTGAGGCCCCAGCTACTGTTCTATAGGGATGTGATAAATAAAACAATACTTCCAGTATAGATGGATGAAATTTCCTTGACTAATTTATCATTGTACATGGTAAAAAAGCTCGTTGCTTGATTGGGATCCAGTAGCTATGTTCTGGCTTTGCACTGGACAGCTAGTAACATCCATCAAACCAAACAGCTAGCAAAGAGGATTTCTGATTGTAAATGAGACCACCATGCAAGTGGCTGCTACAAAAAATTCAAGTAGAAAGACCATCATAAACATTAACAGCTCCAGAATTCTCGACTGTTCTCAAATTTCAGTATAGACACAGCATCCTGCAGGAAACTTCTGATTCTCACTGGGTGCATGTCCCACTCACCCTGACACAGTGTTTGCAAGAAGGAAATGATAGCGTGGCTCTGAGCTTTGAGAGGGAGGTGGATAAATTCCACTTGTTTTGGTTGCTGTCATGTTTCTAGTAGAGGAACTACCACGCAAGCAGTCTGGACAGCAGTTTTGCCAAATTCTTAACAAACATAGTATTCTTAACAAATACTATCCCTACTGTTACTTTGAAGTACTTGGGCTTCACACTCCCTCAATTCCCTGAAATTTTGCAGTATTTTAACTCCCCTGGTTTCAAGGGAGCTACTTCTAAGCAAATCAACAGGGAATTGGATCTTCTTTATTCTAGCAAGTCTCTCAAAGGATTTACTGTTCTGTAAGCAACCACTCTATTCTCTGTTTACCTTGTAGATAATAACAAACATATTCCGTGGAGAATTCAAATAACAGAAGAAACATACCAGGCAAGTCACTAGAAGAAAATTAAGGCTTACCTTTCTATGTAAACATGTAACGCATTAGTAGATTAACTTCCCATTAGACAAATGAATGACATAGGATGCAGCATGCTACAGAAGATGGACTGCTTATCAGATGCAGTAAAATTCTAATCACAATGAAAATAGCCAAGTAAACATTATCTGAATCAGAACCAAGCTACAATAGTGAAGCTCTTCACCATGCTGCTAGGTTTGAAGTGTGTCTTATCTGCTAGGGCTTACTGACTGCATTAAAGTTACCCTGGTTACTGAGGACTCCCAGTCGATCACCTGAAATGTGTTGTCTCTGCAGTTAAGAACTGTGTGTTTATTGCAGAGGTGGGTTTTGATAAAATGACCCAGAATACAAACACAGATATCTGAACCAGTGTATTTAAAATTGAAATAAAAAAACAGAAACAAAAAGCTCTCGATCCATGTCTTCAACATTAGCCATGTGACAAGGAGCACAGTAATCAGAGATGCAGCAAAATTGTCATGATACTGTTAATACAGAAATATTTACCATAGCATGATATTGGTAACTATGCTGAGACAAATAGCATATATAGATGAAAAAAATATAATGGCATAGCTTTTAGCATCATTACTTTTCTAAAGCAATATAGTCGTTTGGAAGGACAATCTGAATCATGTGTAGTTCTAACCGTTACATGAAATAAAGGATAAAGTCAATCAAGCCTGCTCTTCTGCAAGATCACTCACTTTGGACTTTTGAACATAACCATATAAGTATTCAGGTTTAATCAGGTCAATGAAAACAGTCAACTAAGATAAATAGTCTTGGGAAGAGTCTAGAAAACTAAAAGCCACATCAGGCTGGCAATACACGCAGTCCTTAGCTTATGTAAAGTATATGGCCCTTAAAGATAATGTGTTCATTGGTGTCAGCATGACAGGATCCAGGATGACTCTATGAAACAAACTGAAAACCATGGATACAACTGATAGAAGGGTGAAGATTCAGACGAAATGCATGTTAAGTAATTGGGAAGATACATGTTACGTGCTTGGATTTTTCCTAACCTCTTCCTCCCAATCAAAATCTAATGTATCATCATCTAGCTCTGCTATTGAGAAGAGAGATTTCTGTGTGATCACACTGGCTTTACCAGCATTTCCCAATGCAAAACTCTTCCTTCTGCTAGGATTGCTCTCGTGCACCTTCAGTGAAGGACTACGGCTTTTCTTGTTAGTATCAGTCTTAATGGCAGGTGAAGTTTCTGATTTTGACTCAGGACGTGATACAAAGGAGAATGTTGACAGCTTGGCTAACGTGCTGGAGCGCACCTTCCCTGTGCTTGGGCCACCAGGTTTCTCCTCTCCTTCCCTTTTCTTCTCAGTGGGTGGAGGTGACACAGCATCAAAACTGACATCAGAGCATATTGTTGTACTTCCTCTGATCTCTTTCCCTAAGGCCAGATGCTCTTGTTCTTCTTTCCCTTTATTATCAATTGGTTGTTTTTCCAAACTATGTTTTCCTAAGCGCGTCAATGTCATCTTGCCTTTCTCAGCAGGGCAGCATTCTTCTGGCAGCTCCTCCCCCTGGAGCTGCTCCCCTGGCTTAAAAATATTTTCACTGTGAAAAAAAGAAACATCTTCATTTTTCTTCTCTGAAGAATGGTCAAGTTTTGTCCTTGGTCTGAAAGAAAATTTGGCTAGTTTAGCAGCTGGGGGACTTTCATTGTCGAGGATTTCTGGCTCATGGGAACTTACTACATTTGTTTCCTTCACTGCTTGATCTTTACTTCGTTTTCTCAAGGAAATTGTTGTATTTTTTGCTGCTACAGATCTACTGTTCTCTTCTTCCTCTAGTACAGAATCTACATCACTTGAAACATCTGGCAGGCCAGAGGCAGGTAATACTGAAGGAAAGGCCTTTGCCTCAGGGTCCTGCGTACTTGTAAAGAATCCATGTGATTTCTCTGTGTGCAGCCTCTGCCACCTTTTAGAAGCATGTTGTGTAACAACTGAATTTGGCACACTAGCACTTGGTGATGCTGGGTCTGAAGTGTTAACTTCTGAAGAACAGGTGTGTTCTTCAGTCCTTGTCTTGCTTAACTTGGAAACTTTGTCCTGTTTCAAAGGAGCATGCAGATCCACAGCTCCTAGTGACTCTTTTATTCCATTTCCCTTCCTTGGTATTGAAGCAGATCTTTCTTCAGAACAGGATGTTTTACACAAGGTTTTTGAAGCCAAGTTTTTTGGAGATATCTTCGGCACTGGAGACTTCTGAGAAGTTGCTTCAGTATCAATGTTGCTCTCTTCCAGGCTGTCAAACCATGCCAGACTGTTGGTATTTTTGTTATTACTATGTGCTTGGTTGCACAAGGGTTCTGGATGAACATCCCTGTCACTGCTGCCTTCAGGTGAAGGCAGCTGTGGCCCAGAGTTATCTTTTTGTTGTTTTGAAGGTTCTGACTGAGACCTGTGCTTTGACTGTCCAAACACATTCCCATTCAAGCATCCTGTGGTAGCACTGAAATCTGTCTCTTCAGGCTGCAACTGGCATGAATTTTCCATTTGCAATCTATAAAATGAAAACAAATAATTAAGCAATAGTAAATTATTTTTCTTTCTTTTTTCTTCTTCATTGCATTAGTGATACATAATATATATGACTGGTGGAAAGCTACAAATAATGTAGGCCACAAAAGTAGAGTATTATGTTTCACTTATAGCTCTGAAAGCTGGTATGGCAGTCTGTGATCTTTCAGCACCTTTGACAGTAAGTGGCAAATTTATTGTCCCAAACAGAAGATAGGCAGATGGACTGAGAAAGCAACAACCTAAACTGCATTTCCTTGGGAAACCAAACAAAACCAAGTAAAAACTAAACAAACAGCTTTGCACTACTTACAATCTAGATTGCTGAAGTCCCTTGCGGATTTTACATATTCTGCAAATCTATCGTCTAGAACAGGAACTTAATTAAGTTTTATCCTGAGCCAGACAAGGCCTCAAACAAGTCATTGGAATGGAAAATCTAGGTATTATCTGGAACAGAGGTTGTTGTTGGATTTCTCTCATAATCACTATGTACTCAACATATCAAAAACATGTGAAAGCATCTCAGATCATGTATAAAACTTGATTATCATTGTCTGTGGCTATCAATATTCTCAGGGCCCTCCAAAACAACAGAGGTGCTAGAATGAGGGCTCCCTACAGGCTGAGAATCTGTCTACTGTACCTAAACATATAATCTCCAAGGGAAACACCATTCTGTTTTTTGCTAAATAGTAATACAAACCATGAGAAAAAGCAACCACATTCCATCACAAAAGTGCCTGCATTTGTCTAGGAGAAATGATTCTTATGCATTATATATCAGATATATCTGATATATATCTGATATATCTCATATATCAGAGAACCCAGTTTCTCTGATATATGAGAGAAAAAACACTATGCTGACAAGTATGTTTTAGAATAATTACGATTGTTTACTAGCATGTTTATTCTTGAATTTTTTGATAGAAAGTAGCACTATTTATATAACTCATCAAGAAGGGATAAGAGATACATGTTTATTTCATTGAAATATAGCTTAGGGGGGAATGCATGGAACGAGTCTTCCAATACAGAATAAGTTGTTTTAAAGAGGATATTAATTTAGTATTCCCTAAGCTGCTTAAGAGAAGGAAGAAGAAATCAGCTTAATTTGCAGCATAGGGGATTTGATGAGATATTGGGAAACCTTTATGAGTATTAGATGGAGCAATCATAGAACAGATTGTACAATGGCAGTGGAGAATCCTCATCACTGGAAGGGCTTCAGAGCACATAACATGAGCTCCTACCAGGAAGGTCAAATACAGACCTGATCCTGTCTTTGTATTTGATCTCCCATCCCTTACATTTCTATGATCCCTTGTGAACACCTCTGTTTTAAAACTATTTTTTGTCTGTATATAAAATATATCCCACTTTCATCTGCTTGTGTTGACTCTGTGGTTATTTAACATATCATTACTATGAGTTACAAAATAAGTCTCAAAACTATTTAAAAGAAAAGTAAATTCTACCAGCTGTTTCCATTAACTTCAACAACATTAACCTTTTATCTTCCTTTAACAATAAGAAAGTATGAGTTCCTTTAGATCCTAATCTCATTTCAGGAAACAAAGGTTATTTTTTTGTATTTATTTTCCTTGCAATCCTAGTGTTTTTTTCTCAGCCTCAGGACATTAATAGTTTTCTGTTAACAACAGCAAAGACATTGCAGTGAGCTGAAAACTAGTGATGGGACAGGGAAAATTCCAGCATGTCAAAAAAGAAAAATCCTCCAAAGGAACAGAATTATAATTCAGATTCCATTTTCATTTAGCAGAAAGGGAAGGATCCTGACAAACCCAACACAGAAGCCTTAAAAAATCATGAAGCAGATCTGCTGTATTTTACCAAGCAAGTAACAAAAGGTTATATAAAATTATTTGCTCAGTTACAGAATCTGGCATTTGACTCTAAGAAGCTCCACTGAAATTTATCTGAGCATAGTATTGAGATATGAGTTGAAAGCTGATTAAAATACTCTTAGAGTATTTGTAAATTCTGTAACCCAGAGGGAGAAATGATCTTGTGATGATCTCAGAGTGCTACTTTAAAACAATCTCCCTGATTACCCATGTCCTGTAGTCCCTTCCCAATGTCAGACTATTTTTAGACCCTCTCCAAATATTATTGTGAAACTAAGTCTTTTTCACTTCTGAATTAGTTTGTTACTTTGTATAGACCTGTCAAGTCTTTGCAGCTCTTTGTGCAGAAGATGTTGCAGCTCCAGCCGCTCCAATATGAGTTCACACTGCATTCGGTACTGTGCCATTGGATTTTCTGGAAACGAGGTGTGTAAGGCATTGATGCCTCCGAGAAGTGCACCCCCCTATGACACCAAAGAGATTTAAAAAAAATTAGGAAACTACCTTTATTATTCATCATTAAATTAACACAGAAGATACCATTTTATCCAAAACTCTCCCTTAGATATTTTAAAAGCTTAAGGTAGCAAATATTTGCTAACTGTATCCACTACTAAGTCTGCTCACATGGGCAAAATCACTCATACACATAAAGCAATTACATGATCAAGCTTGCAGTTCACTCTTTAGTTTGTTTTATTGATACAAGGAATGGGAAGTCCACCTAAGGCTTGAGAACATCCTGACTGAAAATGAAAATTAGAATCAAAGAAGTTTTCCAAATGCTTTGCAAGACTTCTGCCCATGCGAGGAACTTTTATAACTGAAGAAGTTCTGACTGCTACAAGTTTTCATTAGCTTTGCCTATTTTCTTAAAGGAAAAAACCTTGGTATTACGGCTTGTCAACATAGAGTAAATTGTCTGACAAATATTTCTTAGTAGCTCTCTAAGAGTAACTATTTGTGAATAATTCCAGTGAATTGTAAGTGATTTTAATATGGAGCAATTTTTCTGTGTCTTATAAAAATGAAGTAGCTTTTATTTGGAACAGAGCATCTGCACAGTGATTTGTTCCATAACAAAAAGTCTAGAACAGCTCTATAGTTAATTATTCTTTGGAAAAAAAACACCTCCCACCACAAACCCTTTATTTTGCCACAAATTATTTAGCATTTACCACTCCTGTCTAATCTATAAAGCCCAACATAACTAATGAACAAGATATATATCAAGTGCCGTGAGAGCAATAGCAGAAGTCAATGGAGTCTCTAGATCCAGAAATTGCTACATAGGGCATCACACAGACCACACATTTGAAAATGTGCCAGTTCCTAGTTCTCCCATTTTGTAATGTTTAAATTTTATATTAAAAAAATTACATTGAAAAGCATCATTCTGGTGACTAATTAAAGCCTTCTAAAACTACACAGTACTAAAAATAAGGCTGTCCATGCAATCTTTAATGCATCCCACTGAAGTTACCACTTGGGTTTTTTTTTTTCTGCATATCACTTCAGTAACATGACAGATCTGTCCCACACAGAAGCACTAGTCTGTTGTTTCTGCTGTATTTGCTTCAGGAACTGGAAGGTTCCCAGGTAATGAGGGACTCTGTCTTGGCTAGAACAGTTAAAAGCAGCCAAGGAGAACCAGATTCCATGTCTGATGCTAAGTTCCAGTTCTTGTGACTCAGAACAAACCCATTAAGGAAAGGTTGAGAAAGACAATAAATCTGTAAGTGGGATTGTGATGTGGTGTGTGCACAGAAGGAAATCGCAGACAACAGAAAATGTGGTCAAAAACTCAAAGTGCCACTGCTCTGAAACTGGGGGTCCCACCATCTCTCATGGGGTATGTTCCAGTGGATAGTTTCTTCTGGATTGTGCATAATTCAGGTCTACATCATAGAAAAGGAGTAGCAACATCCTATCACTTCACAAGCACTGTGTGAGGATAGGTGAACTGGTATTTCTGAAATATTCACTGGAGATGAACTCCACAGAGAAATACATGAAGAAATTGAGAATACTACCTTTACAACAGCAGGCAATAAACAAAACACTGACAAAAGATAGTTGCTTTTGGCCTGAGTACTGTCAACCTGTGACCTAAAGATCCAAAGGAAAAAAGGAGATAAATGGCCACATGGTACAATAATGTCTTATCCTCACTGTCTTTTCAATGCTGTACTTGGCCATCACAATAAGCTTCTTTTAAATACTGTGTGTGTGTGTGAAATTCTAAGTGAATTTCAGACATCTGTGAAGTTTCATTCCTGTGCTGGTGCTAACATCTTTGAGGTATCTGCCCCTCTGAGATTCTGAGATATCATTTTGAGTAGAGGAAGGTAACCGTATGACAAAACCACATGCCATAGAACTGAGGGCAGAGGATCTAAAAGAGAGAAGGCAAAAAAGAAAGTATTACAGGGAAAGTTAGCAGAAAGGAAGGGTATAAAATGCCTAGGGATAGGAAGACCAAATATAAAAAGGAGTAAAAGGAGAGTTGACTGGAAAGAGAGAATAAAACAAGGATGGAAACATGACCAAGTGAAGGAGGGAGACAATATTAACAAGAGGAAATGAGACAAAGAAAATATCAAGTGGGGGGATTGAAATATGTTTACAATGTAGGAAAGAGAAATAAGGGTGAATTAGAGGACAAAACAAACAAAAACCCCACAATGAACTAGGTTGATGATAAAAATTTCAGTCTTCCTTCCCAAGAGGGCTCACAAGAAATATCTGAACATTTACAGGAGAACTATGAACTTTAATTTTATACTGTCAAGAATATGACTTATTGTAGAACTTGCAAAGACAGTGTTGAAGATGGAATTTGATGAGATAAAAGGTGGCAGCCAGTCCTTCAAGAATGGTACTGGTACTTCTGCATTTACAACCTCATTCTACAGACTGACAACTAGGCAGCAAACACAGGATGTATCTATACAAAACATTGTGGGGGTTTTTTTTCCAGAGAAGAAAACCATTTCTTAAAATAAACTTTTGCATTCTACTTCTGTCTTTATTTAATAAAACAAAGAAATCTCTTCCTTCAAAAAGAAACTGTTTCAGTGAATCATTTATTCTTTCCAGAAGGAGAGTAAAATTTGACCTTAAATAGCAGAGCTCAAATTTGCAGATTCCTAGCAAAAATGAACGCATTTGCCTACTTGCTCGTAAGAAGTGAAGAGTGGAGCAAATACGGTGAGCATACCAACTACTCCCAGGTAGTCTTCTGCAGTCATAATTCAGGCAAATTTCTCACTGACTGTTACTAGACAGATGTTTGTTATGCAAACTGCAGCCCTTGAGGGCAGGGCTATATAAAATTGAAGCAGTGACCCACAGTTACAACAATTCTTTTGCTTTTACTAGTGCTGATGAGGGGGAGAGACAGATGACAACACACTAAAGTTATTATTTTATATATACATTTCACTTTTGATCTTTTACCAAAAAAATTAGTATTTCAGAGTTCTTATATCCTAAACCATATTGTTTTGAAACCACTGTCCCATCAAATTCCCATCTAGCTAATTACAGGTTTAATTACAGTTAATGAACACTTATGTCATATCTTCTGTTGTTTCAACAGCTTCACATTTTAACTTAGATGCAGTGCTGTCATTGAAAAGCTGAGCTCTTCAGAACAGTGTACGACAAATTGCACCAGACAGTGAAATGATCTTTTCCTACTTAATAAGGTCAGGCCCTGTAGTATTTTTGAGATAAATTCCATTTGCAATGTTGTGCAGTAGATTATCCGTGACACAAACTGCAATTAGTCTCTCAACCCTCACTGAAAGAACAAGGGAGATCACAAAGGCCTACCTGCCACATGGAACTTTGTGCATCTACCCTGAAGAGCATTGTCTCCAAAAAGGGGCATATCTACTCCTGCAAAGGTCTTTCAGGTCCATTGAGCTAATGGGTCCTATATAAAACTGTTTTAATTTGACTATATTCATATCAACCTACACAGAAATATAGGAAATGGCATTTTGGATTAGACCAGTCAGCTGTGCAGTGGAGTAGACCATCTCTGACAGAGCCAAACCTAAATATTTCAGATGTGCTAAAAACAAAACCTTGGATAATCCACTTGTGTAATTTTTTTCCTATTTCAAAGCATGAAGATTTATTTTTCTTAAAAACATTCTATCTGAAGTAATGGTGTCTATATATTATTCTCCACATTTCTACTAAAAAAGCTCCTTCTATTAGATTCACATTTCTTTTATTAATTTTAAATGTGCTGCTTTTTCAACATCCTAATAATGTTACAGTAAACTAAAATCTGGCCTTCCACAATTTTTCAAAGCCTTTTTACATGGAAGCATGACATAAATCCACATGATTATTGGAATGCACAATTTTCAGTCCAACCCAGGTTTTGGAATTCTAAGGTTTCTCAGAGTAAAATCAGTCTTCTAAAAGCTCTGAGTTTTACCATTGCCACCACGATAGTCTAAAATGATTTAAAGGCACACTAAAGTCTTGGCAATTGTTCAGACATGCTTCAAAAAATTATGAAGTTCTCCCATACCTAGTTAATGAGTGATTACATAACATCATGGAGGAAAAATCCATCACAGGCTATTAAACACAGCGATATACAAACAATTTCTCCTCAAAAGGTCTTTAAAATGTAAATTACCAAAAGCCAATAGTACGCCAAAACTTCAATTAGACTGCAGAATCTATAAAAAAAGATAATAGGCCTTTATCACTAATCCACATTTTTCAGTATAGTCTCTGTTTAAGGATTTTAACAATCAAGATGGACTAAAGAGACTTGTAAAGGTCTCTGATGACCTACTTTCCATGAGTCTATAAAACCTTTTCCAAAGAGAAGAAGGGAGCTGGCACATGTCTACATGAAAAACTGAGTCTCTTAAATGGGGTATTGCAACCACGGCAATGTCTGCAAGAAACCTTACCTGCATAGAAGATTCCATCACTGATACCACAGTTACAGCATCTTCCAAAGTTACAGTATCCCTAAACATCAACCGGGCATGAGCTATCAAAAATAAATGGGTGCAAGCGTTAACAAAGTAAAAAACCAATGTTTTGTACTAAAAGGAACAAGGTATTTCTTCGCATTTCTTCAGCTCTTCAAACACTCAGGCATAGCCATAACTTAAACCTAAATATAATAATTTTTATTTTAGTGTCATTTTCAACAGGAATTGGAAGGCTTAGTTTTTCCAGTAAACAATGTGGTGTCAGTTACAGTGACAGTTTGAATAAAGATGCTCAAAATTCTACATTTAAAAAATGGAAAGTTCTGGATATCACAACAAAGAATGTGATATGAAACATCTCTATCTATCTAGATGCATGTCATCACCATAAAGTAAAAAAATAAAGTCTAGTTTTCATCACAGGTCAGAAAAATTTGATTGCCTCTACACAGGTCTGTGTCACAAATTTAGCATTATTTAATATGCTAAAATGCTTTTCTTCACAGTCTTTTCTTCCTTTCCCTTTTTAAGTCAGCAAAATAAAACTGTTTTTTTTTTAAATAGATATAATGCAAATAATCTACCACACGAAGCCTTCCTCCTAACTGGCCATGGAAACACATTCAGTTTTTATTCAGGAAGAGAAAAGCAGGTTAATTAATACTGTCTACATAATACTTTGAAAGAACAAAATGCTACTAAGAGGTCCAATCACACGAACTGATAAGAATGGAAGAAACACTGAATGTGAAAATAACATGTGAATCCCTAAAAGTTAGGAATGTCTTTCACTTTAAAGAAGAATGTCTTTCCCCCAAATGGAGAATAAGATACAAATATCTGAAGCAGAAGGCACTATATTGCCATTTATGATTGTTATACAAAATACAGTATATTCGTTTAAATTCATCCCAAAAATATTTGAAATGCCATTTTATAAAATAAAATCACATAAAGAGAGAAACCTACTGCTTACTTTGTTTTTGTTCTTATAAGTGAAATATGATTTGAACTCAGAGCTGGAAATGCTGAAGTTGTACTGCAAAATACAGACTTGATTACTGATACTTAAGGAAACAAAAAAAATCTATTTTTATGTTATATTAATTTTAGGATAGAAGCGAATATTTGATTCAAAGGAAGCCAAGTAAATCCTGATATTGCTTTTCATAAAGATACATAATTTCTGAGATTTTTCTCTCAAATATGATTTTTTCCAGTGGGCTTAGTGTTTATTATGTATGTGAGAATGTCAAAATAAAAATTGGTTTTGATAATCTAAATATAACACTCTTTCCCACACTCAAAATCTCCAGTTCCTAGTCTCTTTAGAAAGATGAAACAATGCAATAATCACCTATCCCTACCTCTACAGAAAAGCTGCTATTCTGCTTACTGGCTATAATTATACTCCTGTTCTATTCATTTCATAAAGGTTAATTGTTAGCCTAAAAATAAAGCTGCCAGGGCCTTACCTTCTGCAAGGCGTATCAAACTCTCTAATAAGCGGATGGTGGTGCGGGCAGCGTTCCTGCAGTCACTCTGACGCTGCATTTGATAGTAGCGTACAAGGATCAGGTTGCTCTCATCAGACAATTTTGGCTGTATGCTTTTTATAAGGCAAAAGTAGGTTTTCATCTTTTCCATGCTCCAGAGCTTTTCTGATTTGCTTGGACAACCTGCATTAAAACTGCCTTGTCAGTAATTCTATAACAACAGACATGAATCTTCTTCCTATGAATTCCTATTAAATAGACAGGAATATGTACAAAAGACATATTACTGTACTTTTGGGGCATACTGGCTGGTTTGTACACTAGTCCTCAAGGACTTCGTCAAACTCCACTGCAGAATTTTACACCATTCAATCCCTCTCCTATTAAAACCCACACTAAAGCCTCCAGTAATTTCAGCAGAACTGTTCAGTCAGTCTCACTGCCCACCAGATGGCACAGTCAGTACCAAGTGCTCCGGAATTCCTTAAAACGAAAAATGCTACATGACTGTATGTACCTCCTCTGGCCATTTTGCCTGCCTTGAAGGAGCCAAAAGCTACGTGCCATATTCGGAACATTTTTGTAGGGAAATATTTTGGAAAAGGAAGGAAGCTAGCTGAAGAAGTTACCTCTAATCACTTCTTCCGTAATGGCGATCAAATTCATGTTCCTGAAGTGGATGGGGAAGGGGCTGGTTAAAATCAAATCACACTGCCTTCCCTAATTCCAGAGCACAAAGCTCCATATCAGGAGCGGTATTGTTCATTCTCTGAGCCCTGCAACACATGTAGCTCTGATCTGTTCTGCCTGAATTAAGTTTTCCATTAACAGCAAGTACAATTGCATGGAGTTTAGGCTCTGCAGATTACACAATGTAAAGGCACAAGATGGAAACCATCCACTTACTGAGCAGCCTGGGCTGGAATCTCTTGTAAATGATCACAGAGTAAAAGCATAGTGTTCTCAGCTCCCTCCTCTTAATTAATTAGTGATTTCTATCTTAGTCCTACTTGAAAAACAACCATACAGCAGAAAACAACCATAACAAAAATGTATTCACTGATTAGTATGAAAGACTCAAGGATGACAAACTAAACAAAGGTAGGGAATTAAAAAAATTCCAAGAAAAAACATAACCAGAACCAACCAAAAAAAACCCACCTTATAATTTTAAAAGACTACTCTTACCTTTATTTTGCAAGATGAAGGATGAAATGATGCGGTCCCATTCCTCATTCTTTGTATCTAACAATACTAAGACCAGGTCAAATCTGCTCAACAGGGGACTGCCAAGAGCTATGTTGACAGAGACAGACTCATTAGGGTCATAATGGCCTTTTGGGTTTGTTGCTGCCAGGATAGTTGTCCTTGTATTAAGCTTGCACACCAAGCTAGAAAAAAGTATGGTGAACATTATGGTTGAATTAAATTGAGCAGGGAAAATAACTCCAAAGTGTTTAAAAATTTTCATGTTTTTATGCTATAAAGAGCACACCTTATCTTAAAAGACCATAAGAGCTGAACAATGTACATAAGTATTGTGTTTATTTTTATTGTATGTACAGCTTTTCTCAGTAAGAGAGTAACAACTAGACAGACAGTGATCAGGATGCCAAAAGTAACTGACTAATATTGCCACAAGTAATCTGTATATACGGCTAGGTCCTTAAATAGTGAAAATCAACATTACTTTTCAGATAATAAAAAAATTGTAACATACATGTTTTATTCCTGTGTGTAAACATGAATACGAACCCAAGCAAACCATGATGGCAGCCATTTTCCTCTCTTAACCATGGTGTCCTAGCATGTGCTTGTAGATTTGGGGAGAGACTATTTTTATGCTAGTAGTCCGAATGCACTCTTTTTGGTTAAGACAGCAGCAGAAGCATTCTAACTTTGGTTTGTCACTGAGCTATTTCTAGTCAGCTCCTGAGTAACCGCAGCCTCGTGTCCAAAGTTCTTCTGTCACTGAGAGGAAGGACCACAGATCTTCCACTAGCTTATACCCAACAGGAACAAAACCTTATCTCCATGCACCAAAATAAGACCTAAATTAGCAAGGCACTTAACCTATCTGTGCTAAGTTACTACTCAAAAAATCTTCATTATATGTAGTCCTTAAAAGTGAGCAACTGAGGCTACATGTGCAAGTTAGTAAACCAGTTAGTGTTTGGGGTCTACAAAACCCAACCGACTGCAACAAGGAACCAGCTAAAATATGTCGCTGCCTTACTATGGAGACAGAACCATGTTGGTACTAAATATTTGTGCCCAGCTGCATTATTGGCAAAGGCTAGTAATCACTCAGGTGAGACTGACATCACTTGACTGGTGTCTGCCAAAGAGGGTGGAAATGCTCAGAATAAGGAAAGGACATGATCAGTTAGAGGAGCCAAGATGTGATAGGAGCAAGGGCTGAGCTGAAGGCGATATGAAGGAATACAGAAAGAGTGATTCCTCTTGAGTAGCAGGGATTGCAGCAATACCAGCCAGGAAATTATTTGGGCCTGGACAAGAACTGCATATGAGCTCAAAGATCCAAGTGGTGGGCGGGGTGGTGGAGGGAATAACAGTCTACATTGAAAAAAAGAGGGGGAAGAACTTAAAGTAAGCAGGAGTTTATAGTGATGCCATGTCCAACACATAAAATTCAGCACCATGGAAATCTCTTGGTCTGCTTTTGTTACCATGCAGTATTATTGGGTATTATTGGGTTTGACAGGACAGGAGGACATAACTCCAAGCTGTGCCAGGGGAGGTTCAGGTTGGATATTGGGAAGAATTTCTTCACTGAAAGAGTCGTCACGCATTGAAACGGGCTGCCCAAGGAGGTGGTGGAGTCACCATCCCCTGGAAGTGTTCAAGCAATGACTGGATGGGGCACTTAGCACTGTGGTCTAGTTGATATGGTGGTGATCAGTCAAAGGTTGGATTTGATGATCTTGGAGGTCTTCTCCAACCTTAGTGATTCTATGATTCTATGATGTTGGTGAAATGAAGTCCCACTTTCTGAGTTGCAACAAAAAAAAGTTGCAAAATTCCTCATTTCCGGTATGATTATTACCACCACTTGCAGCAAAGGACAAGAAAAAGAACAGTGAGTCTTCTTAGGAAAGTGGTGGATTGAAAACTCAACAGTGAAGAGGGCATGTGTTTATTCTGATCGCCTGCAACCTCTGTTCCAGGGCACTGTCCTTTGAAATACTGACTCAGCTAGTTTAAGAATACTGCTGAGAACAAAACTATTACGTACCACAGAGAAAGCAGATATATTTAATCAGCATGGCAAACCCCCCTCCAACTTGTAAGTACAAGAAAAACGTCCTATGTTGTTTAATCACGTATGTCAACATGCCACTTACCCTGCCTTTGCAACACTGATGGTTTGTTGCTCCATTGCCTCATGGATACTGGTTCTGTCATGTTCTTTGATACTGTTGAACTCATCAATGCAACAAAGGCCTCCATCTGCAAGCACCAGAGCTCCAGCTTCCAAATTCCACTCCCCAAACTCCTTCACAGCAGTCACTGTCAAGCCTGAAGAATCAATTACTTTGGTCAGTTTTTTCTTTAAAATGCAGGAGTGCACTTGAGTGAAAGAAAGGGACCCAGCACAGTGGCTCGTGCCACAGACAGAAGGCAAATCAGCAGGGTAGTTCCACCACATACCTCTACCACATAACTCACTTTAGAGGTATTGGTAAGCAAACCCACTAGTGTTGCGGCAGGTTAGCCTAGAACTGTGGAGCAGATTCTGTTAGGTTTCCCATGTTTGATTGTGACTTGTTTTAGGACTTTGTTAAATGACCAAAAGAGATTAGGATAAGAAGACCAGGTCTGCCAGATTGTATTAAAAATTAGGGCAAATGCAAAGATTGCAAAATTATGGAACGGATGCATTCACATCCTTCTCATCTACTAAAACAGACAAAAATTTTGGAGCTGCAAAATTTAGAAAAGGAAATATTTCAATCATTATATAACACCTTGCTCCAGAAAGTGGAGATGAATTCTTCCCTTAAACTAAGGCAATTAAATTTCTTGATGAGATTTTGGTTTCCTCTAAGCATCAAGCAAAAGTGAAAATGCAAAGATGCCCAAGGATGAAATGGGGGAAGAAAAATAAAAAAGAAGTTTCCCAGTAAATCTACACATGGTACAACATCGTGTGGATGGCAAGTCATAAACCCTGCACAACTGTGGAAACAGCCACACATTAGCAAGTACGTGCAGCTCCTTTCAATCCTTCTATTTCCTATTTCCCAGCTTCTTCTCTATCTTTAGCCCTCTTTTTTCACTCCAGTATTCAGCTCAAAATATCCTAGTAGTTGACAAGCTGCAACCAGCCTAAAATCTCCTGGAATTCTATGACAAAACGTGCACAAGAATCCCCCTCCCCATCACTTGGTTCAGAGAGGAGAGGCTGCAGAGACCTTCTCATTGTTGCACAGCCCACCACAGTACCCATTTGTTTGCTGATGGCCAGCAAAAAGTTACTGCTAATACATATGTTTCTGGATAACTTCAGCTTGCTGTAAGGAACCTGCTCCACTGTGTTCAATCTTTGTTTTTTTCCTGGACTCTGCACCAAATGACCTGGGCAGTCAATCATACTGCAGAATTACAAAAATGCAAAACAACCACACTAGGCAGTACTAGAGCCTGGCTGTGCATTTATTTCCATGCAGAACCTTCTCCCGTGGTGAGGGCACACAACTCACCCCCCACCTCCCCAAGCCCTGGGCACTCTGCTGTGTGCCCACAGAGGTGTCACAGTGCTGTGTCACCCCACTGTGCCCTGTGGTGGTAGCCGTGGGATGGCCTGCCCTGCAGGGCTCCTGCTGCCACACAAGATGGCTCCTCTGCTGCACAACATGGCACTCCTGCTGCACAGGAAAAGTGCACTGTCTCACAGCCTATCATGCCACCCAAGCCCTCCTTCACAAGCAGAGGCAGGGGATGGTTTCATGCATGCTCCATGCCCTACACAGCCCCTCGGTGGGTGGGCTCTCCAGCAGCAGTGGCACAGCAGAACCCGGGGCCATGCACACAGCCCATCCCACCTGGGGTACCCAGCACCTCATGGGCACACTCTTTCCTCAGGGTACCCCAGCCAGCCAAGTGCAGCCACACGGCCTGCGGGCACTCTGCTGCCAGCCGAGAGGTCGGAGCCATGGCACTGGTCGGGGCAGTGAAGCTGCCTGATATCCCCGCACAGCCCCGACCCACGGGTGACCCTGGCACCCGGGACCCCTTCAGCACCCAGCCCCAACACAGCCAGCATGGAAGAAGGAATAAAACCCACAGAAACATAACAAAAACAAAGAGCTGAAACCACCCGACCCACAAGGGCCTCACAGCACATGGCAGAGCCCCACAGGCAAGATCGAACAGCCTGAAAATGAGTCACCACTTTCATTCTTACTAAGGGATGTTGGAAGACTCATGCACCTTCCTGTTTGGTTAGATTAGTTTTGTGCATTTTGACAGTAAAACTGCATGTTCTGGGAGGTGTTGAGAACAATTCCATTGTGAGTGCTGGACCGAGAGTATTTTCACTCTTCCCAAGCAGCTGGCATTGCAGTAGCTGTTTATACAGCACTGCACATTGCACACTCTTAGCATATAAAAGCTCACCTAGGACTCTTTTAAACATTTCTGAATCTTCCTTTTTATAAATAAGGTTAAATAAAACTTGAAAATGAGTCCTTGTTTCAAGCAGCTTTTTGACTTGTTCAGATACAGCGCTTCCTTAACTTCCCGCCTGAAGTAGACTGATAAAAGATTATGATTTGTTCTCTTTCTACCCGTGGTTTTAATTTATTTACGATATTTTGCCCTGCTATTCTTCCAGCCTCCATTTCCAGCTTAGGGCACTTTCCAAGGTGGGTATGGTCTCATATTGCCTATGACTTGCAAAGGATGAACACTTTGAAATACAATTAATTTCTTCTTTGGCTCATATAAACCTTTGCGGTTCACAACTTTAAATATAAGATAATACACTGGCAAAAGGAAACATCATCTGTATATGAATCTGAACCTTATTATTCCTTTAATAACAATAAACGTGGTAGGCATGATAAATATGCTCCTATGAGCTCTATGCCAGCAACCAAAATAACTTCGCACCTTAGGATTTAATTTTTTTTGTTTTCGTCGTACGTAACATTCTTGCAGGGCGACAGCCCCAGAGCCCGTCTACAGACCACTCCTTGGCTGTGAGTGGAGACCTGCCCAGCTGCGCGGCTAAGCCCCTTCCCCTGCCCTGGACTTTAACGCGCCCAGAACGGGACGGCTGTGGGTCAGCCCCGTGTCCTTTCCCTGCAAGTTTATTAGAACAAAAACCCCTCCCGAACACGAACCGCGGCGCACCACACGCCCCGCCCCGCCCCGCCGCGCCCCTCCCCGCGCAGGCGG
>JAWWMO010000121.1:65079514-65109187 GCA_035047845.1 Dendrocincla fuliginosa | reverse complement strand
GGGCGGAGGGGCGAGGGTAGGGCCGAGGAGAAGGGGAGCCGGGTGCTGCCCTGGCCGAGCCTGGGTGCTCTGGCGTGGCAGGCTCGCTGTCGCTGCGGCTCAGCTGCCCTCAGCCCGCCTGCCTCTGCAGCAGCGTGTACTCGTGCGTGCCGGCACAGGGCTGTGACAGCGCACGGAGGGAGGGACGGACGGCCGCGGTGGCGGGAACTTTGGAGGAAGTCTCGCCTGAGCCAGGGATTTCCTCTAGGTCTCCGCTGCCGGTCGCGAGCCCTTGTGCAGCTGACCAACGCGTTAGTTGGAGCCGCGCTCCGTGCCCGTCCCCAGGGGGCTGGCTGGAGCTCCTCTGTCAGCCTGGCCTCACTTGAGGCACAGCACTGGAGCCCTCGGTGGCAACTGCCATGGCAGGTGGCAGTGCCCGTCGCAGGGGCTCGGTGCCAGGTGTTAACGCTTTTCCTTCCAGTCGCATGCAGCTTTGCCTGATGTGGTACTCACACTCTGGATTTATGTTAATCAGGGACAGTTAGGATGAGAAGAATTATAGATGGTCCAATGCAAAATTCTCAGTTTCCTTCCCCACCTAGTAGTTAGCAGTATTCACCCCAAATTTATCATGCAGTCTATCTTGTGCATTTAAAAATAAGATTAAACATAGCCTTTGCATACTTCATGGAAAGTCATTGCCCTAGCTTTCCTGTGCTGCTAATACATCTGTTTACTGTGGCCTTTTCTCTTCAGGCAGTCCTGTGCAACACTGATATTAAAATTTTCAATTCACAAACTCCAAACCTCTCTTCAAGTTATTGTTCTGTATCAAAGTACTTATTTAAACAACATTAGGTTCACTATTAAATATATAGTTTAAAACTTTAAAAAAAGTTTAGTTTTAGTACTAAATACTACTGTTTTAGAATGAGCTTTATGTTGTTCTCCTAGATTAATGGCACGTGATGATGTGATAATCTTAAGCAATTTAGCCTAGAAGTCCTCACTTCTTGTAAAGTAGTAACTTGTCCTCAGATGCAGACAAGAAATCTCCTAAATTGTCCTGGGTGAGTACCCTGCAGTACTGTCAACAGCTAGTACTACATACTTGAAAGGTAAATAAAACCTCTGATATAGTACCTGGCTAATTGTGCTATGCTGTACAGAGGAGTAAAATCCCTTTCCAAACCCTGTTTGTTAGTTAAACCTGGAAAACCTCTATTGATGATAAACATGATAAACAAGAAGGATTCAGTAATGAGGAGAAACAGTTGCAATCCTAAAGCAGCCCGGTTCTGTTGAAATGCTAAGTTTTTTCTATGCTTAAGTACCATTCCTGCATCAATAAACCATGATGCAGACCTTTAGATTTTGCAGAGTGTAGTAATCAAATAAATATAATAGGGTCCAAGTTTGTGCTTTCGCACAGACAAGAGGGAGAAGATATGCTATGTAAGTTTTTAAGGTACAGTTCTGAAGCAACAGTTTCATTATGAAAAAGGTCATAGTTTTGTTTAACGGTGATCTTTTTTTCCTCTTGTTTAAAAACCCAACAGTCTGTCTCTTAAGATAATTTCCGTATGTATTTACACATGTGTTTTTGAATAAAAAAGAGAAGGTGAAAAGCTGGCCCAGGAAGAGCTAATGTGGGCTAATTTGCAATTTCAACTTTCAAACACCTGTGAGGGAAAGGGTGAGTTAGAAAAAAGTGTAAGAAATACTTGGGTTTGGTGCATTATTTAAAGAAGTGCTACACTGAAATTTTTTTCTGCCTGTAATTCCATTTCAGGATGTAGATAAAATGCAAGCACCAGTATATTTAAGAATCTGATCTAGTCATGTTATCACAATTTTACATACTTTGTGGGTTACACAAGTGACATGTGAAGGAATGGGGACATACAGTTAGCGTGCCTGGTGCTTACACAGTGGGGTTTTTTACTCAATTACCTGCCTTTCATAATCTGTGTAATTTAAGTTGTGAAGTGTGTATGTGGAAAGTGGGAATTTGGTTTTGGGAGGTGAGTCAGTATTAAAGGCGTGCAGTGTGTTACAGGTATATTGTAGGCATCATTCCTCTGCTGCAGCCTTTCTGACAGACTTTGAGAAGATGCCGAATGCAGCTTTCAATTAGTGAAACGGCCCTGTTCTCTGTATAAAATTTGAAAATTAATCTCACTGTGAAAATAGAGGGATTCCTGTGATTCCAACTGACTGGAGGGACAGTGTGGGATCAGGTGCATGAGGATAGGGTCAAGCATCAGTAAATCTCCCCCATGAAGGCAGGTCCTTGTTATTTTAGGTCTGTTGTCAAAGAAGCAATTTTAGGCTACAGAAAACCTGCAGATAGACAACAGCTGAGGAGCCTTAACTGAAATGATAAATAATGCTTGTTTTTTTTATTTTGTTTTGCTGTAGATTTGGAATGGAAAATAATTTACGTGGGTTCAGCTGAAAGTGAAGAATACGATCAGGTGTTAGACTCTGTTTTAGTTGGACCTGTTCCTGCGGGCAGACACATGTTTGTATTTCAGGTAAGTTTGATTTAATGGTTTCTAAAAAATGGCTGTCCTAATCCATTTAGAGATGACTGTTTCAAAGTAATAGGCACTTGAAAAATAATGCTAAGCTAGAAAAAATATTTGTAAGCTCCTCAGGTATGATACATTTCCCTTTAAAGTCTGTTCATGAGCTGATATTTCTTGCCCCTGATATTTCTTTGTTGTATTTTTCATTTGTGGTATCACTAATTAGAAATACTGATAAGCACCATTTCCATAGCTACTGATAACTTTGACCAGTCTGGTTTGTAAATATGGTCTAGACCCTTTGGTAATCAAAAGTACCTGTTACTTGGTTTACACCAGCACCATCAGCCTCAATGCAATTGATGGCAGTTTCAGACAATCAGAAGCACTAGGTTAATGCAGACAATACCTTCAGAAGATCAGTGTAAAACTCACCCAGAACGCTAAACGAGTTCATTTCTATTTGGCAGGGCACATGTTCAGACATGGTGTTTGGCTAAGCATCCTAAATCATAACAAAATACAATGATTTCTAAAATAAAGACAGTGGTAGATAGTAGGCATTTAGGAAAAAGGTGTGTAGATCAAGCCTGTCCAACAAAATCTAGAGCGTGTGACAGTCCTATAAAATACTGCTGTTAAAGCAAAAGGTTAATAGGAATAATGACGGGAAAGAAAACGGGGAAAGAGCGGCACTAAGATGGCTTCCTAGCCTGCTCCAGTTTCCATTTTAAGTCAGTGAGATGGGGGGGAGAAAACCTGAAGTGGACTTTCCTGAATTCTTACAGCAGCTTTTCATTTGTTTGTTTGGGGTAGTTTCTTTTATGGTGGTAATTGCCTGTGGGTGGTCTTCTGTGGGTTTTTTAGTGTTATTAGGTTTTGTTTAGTATTCTTAATCAAAACTATAATTTTGATTAAAACTAACACTTTTTTTCTGTGGAATACTAGAATTTTCCTTGTAACCTGGGAGCAAAATTCATCAGACAAAAAATCTGATAGAAACTGAGTATGCCTTATTGTATAAGGACCCTGCTACTTTCCCAAATATTATAAATTCACTTAACTATTTAATGGCAAATGCATGCTGGAGTGTGAGCATTAAAAAACCCAGAAGTGCTAATGAATACATGGTCTTATTTTAGACTGTTTCTGTAACTATTTTTAAATGCTGTCAACATTTGTGAGGCATCTTGATTAATCCTGTGAGTTCCAGGGAAGTTTTGTTGGGTTTTTGTAGTTTGTTGTTGCGGGTTTTTTTTGTTTGTTTTATCCTTAAAGGACAAGCTAAAGGAATAGGCTTAGGTTGGAGATGGCATTTATCAACCACACACGTGCATATCAGTTTTGAAACATTTGTTTGGTTTTGGAGCCAGGCCTAATTTTTCCACACTACAAATAAAGCAGATGTGTAACAAATGCATCATTTATTAACAGTTCTTCCATTATCAAGCTATTATAGCTTATGGCATTAATTGGTGAGAAATAGGTGATCCTCTATTGCCCTCAAAGGGCCTACCTTGTGGCAGTGCATGCAGAGCAATCAGCTGGTGTTCACATTTCTAATTTCAAAGATGTTATTGGTTACAAAGATTCATTGCTGATGGTGATGAGATGGAGCAGGAAGTGGGTGCCTAAAAAGGCATGTTTTGGCTGTATGGTTGAGAAGGTCTCAAAAACTAAATCTACTAGTTTTGCAATTTATGTAGAATGGACTCAGCATTTGTATCCTTGTAATAAATGACACTACAGCTAAATTAGGAGGAGACATGTAGACACCTTTCTCAGACTGTAGTAGGTCCTGTAAGAGACTCCTGTGTTATATCGCAGTATCCCTTTTATTTCTTGCGGAAGTACTATTGGTCTGAGTATATTATGCTTCAAAAGCTCTGGATTTCAGGTGAGGGTAGGACTGAGCTAATGTGTACACAGGAGTCTACCAAAACCCAGAGTGCTGCAAGAAGCCTTTGCAGATGAATGAAGTGATTTTATTTGGCAAACTGAAGCAGCCTGGGATATGGAGAGAACAAGCAAGGGAAGGCAGGAATGGGGCAAAGCATGTAATGTAAAGAAAAGAGATGTATTCACAAGGGAAAGCATAAGGAAAGGACCTTTGCAGAGGTGTGTATTTCAGCTAATATGCTGTGGATTTTTCTAGATAGTAAAATGGCTGAAATAGCAACTAAAATGGAGTACCACACAGGCAGAATACCAAGGATGATAAAACTACCTTTGTTAAGAGGAAGCTGTGTATCAGGTTGTGAATTCAGCCTTACATACATTAAAATGGACAATTAATGTACTTTTCAGACTTATACAAGCATCCCCCCCTTTTAAAAAACAACAACAACCAAAAAAATCCCCACATTTAAAAAGGTTTCAATAGTAAAGGCCCACAGCTTGGCCTATTTATTTCTAAATGCCAAGATAACGTAGTGAAACCTGATTCCTTCTCTTTTTGCACTTTGGGATTTGTAATAAAATCACAGAAATTTCTTTTTTGCGAATACAAGAACATAAATTATTTACTATCTTTAAGTGGGCATATGACCTTTGCTACCTACTCTGCAGTTATTCACATTTATGTGAATAAATGTCTTGTGGAAAAGCAAGATAACTCAAGAGAACATATATACTGAGTGATTTCATAAAATTCTTAATTTATAGTCTAAGTATGGAGTATTAAGACAGTGACTTTTATGCAAAAATTAATCTACTGCCTCTCTTTGCCCAAATATCAAATACCAAAATACCTGTTTGCAGCTGCACATTTATCACTTGATCATACCAAGCACTTTTTTTTTCTATTTCTACTGATGTATGATCATTTGGTTCCTGAGCAATTAAGAGGTTTGACATCAAAGGTGGGAAACTCAAAATTTGAGAACTGTTTTTAACAGTCTTCAGTGTCTTTTCCACACAGCAAATCAATGTTTGAGAGTTAAGTAGGATTAGAACAGAGTATTTCCTTGGGTTCGGAACTGTGTCATAGGATATTACAAGACAAAAAATGACATTGGGAACCTGGAAAACTAAAATCCTATATTGAGGTGTGAGTTGAGTTTCATGGAGAGTTAAATGGAACAGTGTCCTTTTGCTGTCCATTAACTGTGGAAATTAATCAAATGATTCTGGGCACTGTTAGAACAAGATGACTGAATTAAAATACTGATTTAATCTGCATGGGCAGTTCTTGTGATTTCCTCAAGTTTCTGCACTTTTCCTATTCCTTGGTTATCTTTTCCATATCCATATGCAAGTTGTAAAGCCATTTGGTCATTTTATATTTCCTTTAGGGCTGGAGGAAGTTGTGTTCTACCTGATTCCCTAGGGTTTTTTCTCCTCTCCCTGGTATATTTGTACCTGAGAGGTCTGACTTACCTAGTCCTCCTGCAAAGTATCTACAGCTTCTTACAAAAAGCTAGACTGCTTTGAAGGCTTAGAATTGAAGTCACAAAGACTAGAAGCTAATGCTCTGTGAACAGTAGCTCCCAAATTTCACTGTGCTGGAGCATACAAATACTACAGAAAAGTAATGATGAAAGGGAAAAGACGAATTAATTCCATTTATTCTCTGTCCTTAGGCAAAGTTTGTTAAACCCAAACCATTCAAACATATGCTATTAATACCAACTCGTTCTTACCACACAGATGTTATCAATAAATGGGGAGTTAGGAAGCATTTTTGGGGACTGATGTGACCCACACTTTTAAGAGGCAAATTTTGTTGATAAAAAAACTGCACAGAAATGGTAAGTAAGGACATTGAGGAAGATTATACAAGTTGCCTATTAATTAGGTTTGCATATTGGCTGAAAATGTCAGGTGTCCTAGAGAGATGATGCGTTTGATTGTCTACATTTTAACAAACATAGGTATTAGGAAAGAGGCAAGAGAAAGTAGTTTATTCCTTTCCTAGAAATTTGGGGGACAGCTCAAACTTCACTGTAGCCCATTTCTGCTCCTCTTGCTAAGTATAAATTGCAGTCTGTAGTTCGAAAGATTTAGTCTTTTTAAAAAAACACATACAGACCAAATCAACCTTGAGGGTATAAAAGCAAATAATCTTGCTGTACTGAATTACCAAGATGGGCTGGAGAACAATAGCACTATAGATTGGAGTGATGTTAGTACACCTGCTTCAACAGTGATTCAGCCGATATATTTAAAAGCAATTTTGGATCTAACCTGCATAATCGCCCATGAGAAATGTCAGCCAGCAATATTACTGTATTCTAAGTAATTCTGTCTTTACAGGATAGTATCCTAAATCTAGGTTTGATGTTATGAAAGCAGGAATATTTTCTGGTTAACTTGAAGAACAGTTTTAAATATAGTCGCTACTCAGCTGCTAGAACATACTACTTAAGATTCCCCTGCTAAAAAGGCATATAGTATCAATTTTATTTTAATTTATCTTTCCCTTTCATGTTTAGGCTGATGCACCTAACCCAGGGCTTATTCCAGATGCAGATGCAGTAGGTGTAACAGTTGTGCTAATTACATGTACTTACCGAGGTCAAGAATTTATTAGAGTCGGCTACTATGTAAACAATGAATATACTGAAACAGAACTGAGAGAGAATCCACCAGTAAAGCCAGATTTTTCTAAGGTAAGGCATGTTTTGCTCTAGTCATATATCAGAGGTATGGTTATAGAAGGAAGTTTTTAAGAAACAAAAGCAAACACTGAGTGATTTCACAAAGTGCATAGAATAAGGCATGAAATAATGGAAAGCATTTGGGGAACTAAACTACAAGTACCATGTAGTTGTCATAAATTTGGATAATACTGAGAAACTGTCAGCAGTTTCCACCATCTTGAAATCCTGGCTATACTTTGACACTAACTGTGTGAAATCATTGAATTTATTCCCACCTGCACCAGTGCTGACCCAGTGGCTCTGTTCTTCAGAAAAGCAGAATAATGCTTTTCTAGGCCCATCAACCTGGACCTAAGTTGTAGATATTTATTTACCAGAGTTGTTACCCAGCTGTTCTAGTGTCAGAGGTGCAGTTTCTGCAAAACTGTAACAAACAGACTGAAGAACAAGTTAGGTATAAAATGAGAGAAGATGGGTAACCTGGTTGGATGATTATCCAATGAATGGACAACTTGACAGAGGAAGTATGCAGACTAAGTTTTAAAAAAACTTCATGGTAACAATTAAACCAGGACTAGAATTAAAAGATGAAGTGAAATAGTGTGATTTTTCTATGCTCAACTTAATTTTCAGGGATCAGATACTCAGTATGTTCTCAAAATTACAGTTAATTTTGAGGATTCTTATACTTCTGATATGTTCCTTTCTTTTTTCTTTCTTTCATTTAAATCACACACTTGTTATATTGGTTGTGAATGCCAAAATGATGACTTCTTTTAAGCACTTTAAAAATTCCTAGACCTACTTGTTGTCATTCTGTGCTTATATAAGAAGCTAGCTTTGCTCCTATGAAAAAGAACAGCAAAAGCTATTGTACGTTTGTATATGAAGTCCCCTTCAGGACAGAATGGAAACACACAAGCAGAAGGTTATTAAATGGATTACACCTTTCTTGGAGAATAAAATCAATACAGCAAACTTTTCCTGTGATCAGTCTTAGCTTTCATACTGAGGGTCCAGTGGTAATAATTTGCCATCCTCCAGGTAGCTATGATCTTTCACCCCTTTCAAGATAAAGGCAAAATGAGCTTTTTCTTTCTTGCTGCATACATAAACAAATGCTACATGTTTTCAAATGAAAAAAAAGGCAAGCTTGAGAATAAGATATATGACTAATCATGTCTACTGCCACAATGTTAGTATCTTCCAAATCTAAGTAAGGTTTTACTTTACTAAAAGCTGGATAAAAAAATAAACACCGGCACTTTACTTGTGGAACTCTTGCCCAGCCTTGAACACATGGAACAGTTAAAACATCCCTTAGAGAAAGCAGCTATTTTGCTGAGTGGGATATTGGAGTAAATGAGTAAGTGGCATGTACTGTAAGCGTGTTTCTGATAGTAGCTATATATTCACATTTATGTAAATTTCCTTTTTAAGCAAATTGTTTTACACTAACAAGGCTGCAGGGAGGAAAAGTTAAAAAAAAATCTACATGCATGTGAACTCTAGTTTGAGATGTACATGTTACAATCCATCTATTTCCTTCTTTCCCAGCTTCAAAGGAATATTTTGGCATCCAATCCCAGAGTCACAAGATTCCACATTAATTGGGAGGACAACACTGAAAAACTGGAAGACGCAGAGAGCAGTAACCCAAATCTACAGTCTCTGCTTTCTACAGATGCATTACCTTCAGCATCAAAGGGGTGGTCAACATCAGAAAATTCACTAAATGTTATGTTAGAATCTCATATGGACTGCATGTGACTAACCACCATCATTTTGGTACTGTATATGTGTTAAACTGTAAAAACAACCAGAACTATTTCCCTCAAATTCCATAAGAACATAGTTGACAAGCAATGTGAAGAACTTGTTTTAAACATCCTGTAGAAAGTTTATAAAAAAAACCAAAAAAAACCAACAAACAAACAGTATTTGAGCAAATTGTGGAATATAAATACAACTATTTTTAAGTAATTGCCTTTTTTTCTAATGTGTTATTCTATGTGGTCTAAGCCAAACCTGATTAAAGTATATGTATTCTCCCCACTCCCCCTTTACTTTGTAAGCACTATTAAAAGCAAAAAAAAAAAAAAAAAAAAAAAAAGAAAAAAATTCAAAAGTTAAAATGTTCAGGCAAAATGAAGGAGTAATGCCATATCCTTGTCTCTGAGACCCAGATTGCCAAATACAAAGTGCCCTTTAATAGCAGCTTCAGAACAAAACTGTCATTAGATGAAGTGCAAAGGAAAAAGTATCTTTTATTAAAAAAAAGTCCAAAAATGGCCTTTTGCTCTGAAAGCAGACAGCACAGGATAATTTTAGGTGCAAGGGTTTTTTTCCTTCAAGGTACATGCTGTTACATTAAGCATGCGATTTGAGATTTACCATCTGCTATTTTAGATTTTAGGACTCTTTTTTTACACCTCCTGCTACTGCTGCTTAATCAAACTGTGGCTTGTTCAGGACAGTGTTTCATGGGGATTTGTGTGGGTATCTCAGGAAAGAACCCTTTTTCAGCCACTCTAATAGCATATACAATTGTTTGGAAGGATGCAAGCGATTACTAGAAAGTTCTAAGTGTCAAAAGGAATGGTGTGAGTATCCCAAAAATACTCTTCTGCAAGGTTATTGCCTACCACTGCTGGTTGCTGTGTTTATTTTCAGGCATGCTTTATTCTTGTAGTCTTTTTCACTAGTAATAAGGAGTTCAGAGTTTTGGTGTTTTGTTTTCTTTTAAATGCCTGGAATTTAAAATTTCTCTGTGTTCTCTCTACTGTTTAAGGCAATCCTATGCAGTGGTATAAATCAAGATGCAAACCCTGTTGTGGCAGGCAGAATACATTACTTGCCCTGAAGCTCTTGCACTGAGACATCCCTATTACCTGAGGCATCCTCGAAGATAGATAGAAAGAACGAAGCAGTAAACTGTAAAAACTTAGACATTATTATGACACTAACAATTTAGTTATTCCTTCCAGTCCTCATTAGCTTCATACATTTACTCTGACAGTATGTGCAGTTAAATTGTAATCTGTCATGCCAGATTACAGGAATGTAGTTCTGCTAGTTACTAGTAACTGCCCAAACTCTGAACTCTTGTAGGTTTTAGGCCCTTCAGAAAAAGGTAGATTTCATGATGACTGACAGTAGAGCTTTGAATAAAAATAGAATGCCTTCTCTTTTCTTTCTGCATTCTCTAATGGGGATGAAGATGTCCTAGGCAGTTAGGACTTCTGTCTTTCCACATGATTAGTGAAATTGTCTTCATTTTGAACATGTATATTTTTTAAATTGGAAAGGAATGATCTTATCTGAATGTACATGCACATGGAAACTCAGCAGTATGTAGGGTAGCTGAATGAATTACTGAAATCCATGAATATTTGGAACCATAATTCTAATGTGTGCTCTTAAAAATCGTCTCTGTAATTATTCAAAATGATGACTATCAATTTAAAAGTATTAATGCCGTAATATTGATATGACTTAGCACAACAGGTTCCCTAAAGTAGCAGTTGCTTCACCTGAGAGTTGGAGTTCTGTGAACTTTTAAGAAAGATCTTTGGGTTTCAATTATATTGCAACTTTTAGGTTTGTAGTGACATTTTGAGATTTTTTCATGCACTTTATTATTCTATTTATAAATATATTTAATATATCTCTTAAATGTAAGCATGCACATAACTTAGTCATCTGTTCAAGCACTGACAGACTTGTGAAGTCTGCCATGAACTAAGGCTACTGTAGTAGCATTTCAAACCCTTGCACCTATTGAAGAGTCAAGTGAAAATGATCAAGTACAAGCTTTAACCAGAATCCATCCATCAGTAGCATGAAGGTTTCATAGAAGCCTGTGCCACAAAGTGATGGAAGCAGAACCTATTGCTGCCATTGCAAAATCAACTGCAAAATAGAGTCTCACCCAGCAAACAGTTAATTTAGAGTGATTGGAAAGTGAAGTTCTGTTGTTCCTTTAAGGAGCAAAAAAGTGCATGTGAACTTGGGGTGCAGTAAGTTTGAAGCTCAATTGTGTGGTATGCAGTTGCATTTGGCACCACCTTACCCAAGACACTAATGCATCCTCCATATAGCTGACCCACCAATTACAGGAAAAAGAATACTGTGCTTGGTGAAAATTGGAGAGGAAAAACCCTACTTCATGATCTTTGCAGGATAAATGGCATTGCTATGCTTTTTGAGAGGTTTGATGCCTCTCAGGTCTTATACAACTTTGTCCAGATCTTAGCAATCCATATACACTGCATTGTGAGTATCATGTTTCCTGACAAAAATCACATTCCAGAGAAATGGAATTTGAGAGAAACCAAGTTCCAGTGCTCCACAGGCTTCAGGCCATATTACAGCACAAACTTAGCGTTATTAAAAGATAAAGAGTGCAAGTTGGGCATCTGTAAAGACCTGTCTCTGGTCTCTGAAAGTTTTCAAACAGCAGGGCTGTGCACATGACACAGTCAGCCAGTGCTGATAGCATGGCATTTCAGTGTCAAGGTTGAAGATGAATTCACTTTCCCACAAACCTCTACTTGCAGAGACCCCCAAGATGCAAGGGAGTGCTCCAGATTCTGTTGACAGGACTAGTGATGTATCTCACTGTATTTTTACCTCAGACAGATAGATAGACTCAGTTTCATTAGAAGGCCGTCATAATGCTTATCAGAGCTTACTCAAGGATAAAGTAAATGTATCAGACAAAGCAACATTATGGATAGAAAACATGGGTGGGGTTTTTATGTCTAGCTTGGAAAAAAATTGTCCCTTTATCTTACAGTCACTGTGCCTTATTCAGGTGCTACCTTCACTCTGAATTCCTATGACACTTAAGTTTGATGGGGGCAAAAAGCCTCCAGCTCCATCATAATGGAGACTGGTGAAATTCAACCTTTCCAGTGGCTTTACAGAGCTCCACTGAAAAAGCCAACCTGTACTACTGATCTTCAACAATGCAGCAACTGAGAACTTTGCTACAATAACCACAGTAACTTAGTTTATAGGCTTGCCAGACAACCGATTCTTGAGAAGTGATTGATAAAGTCACAGAGAGAAATCTGGTATTTGACAGTGTTATTTTCTTTGTAGTGCCTCAACTGCTGGTTTTCTAGAAGTCAGCTCAGACTTGCAGCTAGACTAATGTTCTCCATGCCATCTGAAAATACTGGAGGGAAGAAAATGAAAACCCCAAAATGTACTATGCACATACACTCCAACCAATCCTCATTTACCAGATACAAAAAGAGCAAAGCTAACTAAATCTTGTGGCTTCTGTCTGGACAGCTGTAGGAGATCCTTCACACACTTACTTAACTGCTCTGCTTTTACCCATAGCACAGTGGTCTGCAAGCTTACAGATTATCTCATTTTTTTGAGAGCCAGAGAAGTCTGGTCTGGAGATGATAGGTTAATTTTTACTGTGGTGGATAGCTGGGGGGGCTCTGCTCAGTGTCAGCCAGGAAGACGCAGCAAAACTGGCAACTACATATAAGGGATGGCAGTGTGTGTGGGACTATTCGTGCTAGGTCTTCTCATTTGTGTTTTTGTTTCCAGTTCTGCTTTTTAAGAGCTAATCTTGTAGTGTGACATGAAAACTGGACTCGAGAAGATGGGCGGAGGGATTTTTGCTTGGTTCCTGATCTAGGCAATGATGACAATCCAAGGAAGAAGAGCCAGCTGGAGTCACTAGGGAGGCTTTATTAAAGGCAAAACTCAGGCTTCTACATGGAACTTCAAAAGCAAAGGCCATTTCAGGAGATGGAGGGAGGATACACTTGAACATTTCAAGCTTTAGCTAATGCTGGTTTGGAGCCATGATTGGATACTCGTTGTCCATGGCATGGGGGATATGACTGCCCTATCTGCAGAGAGAATCAGAGGAAGGAGATGTGTGCGCTGCAATAGAGCTACCCCAGACGCATGGAACAACAGCTGTGTGTTAACAGCAGTGTTAAAGCTCGCTGAAACGTCAGGAACTTCTAGGGAGTTCTTGGGGTCTCCCTCCAAAACTCCCCTGGACTATGAGATAAGGAGGCCTACCTTTCAAAATATGGGTGTTCCTACAATTTGCCCTATTTCACTAGAAAGTTGGGGCAGACCTGCACTGATACAAACTGGAAAGAAGGAGGGGCTTCATGATATGGTAAAGGAAATTCTGAAGACATCAGATATCCATCCAAAAATCAACTGCTTGAAATGCCTGTCATTTCAACAGCAGGATGAAAAAGCCCGATGAAGGCCAGCCTGGATGTGTTATACCAAAAGTGTGTAAGACCTGAAACCTTCAGCCAGCATGATGAAGACACTGCATTTGCCATCCATCCTAACTACAGGTCTTCAGGTACAGATGTATGAACAGACCAAATATCTGAAGTAGATATATACTTGGCTAAATCATCTTTGACATGCAGGTAGTCAGTGTAAGCTCTCCCTCAGGACAAAGCCACCTTGGAGCAGCATTATTAAGAGGAAATAAAAGAATTTTAAGAATCTGCAAGAGATGAGACATTGTTACATATGGGGCATATCTGACAGCATTTGATCACAACTTCAAATTTGATTCTTGCAGGAAGTCCTAGCAGACTTCCTAGAGTTACCTCTTCAACTTGAGACCCAGTTGTTGAAGGAACAGCCAGTGAAGCCATGCTCTCAGGAAAATATTTTCAAGATACATACGGATAGAAAATACTTCATGTACAATTATAACTATGCAGAAAAACAATCCCATGGTAGAAAGGAAGATCAGAGAAGATTGGCCTAAAGGCTGCATCTGTGTTAATAACTTTATCAGGGACAGAGAATGAATCCACAGTGGAAAACTGTTCCTAGCACTGCCTTGGCTTATAGCAATTTGGGAATGCCCAGGGACAGTTTGGGGATCTACAAAGAGGGAAAAATATCCAGTTTCAGCATCTTGCATACCTCAGGATACTGACACCATGTACTCTATAATCACAGCTGGATGGCTCATGTCAGCCACTTTGGATTGGTTTCTAATGGATCAGAAGAGAGACAGCTGTTAGCACCTGAAGACTGCCTAGCAGGGTAAGGATTACTATTGAAAGAAAAAAAAAAAGTGGTTTCCCCTTGAGTCAGTCCTCTTCAGCGAAAAGAAAGTCAGTAGCAAACTGCTGTTGGCATGATACGGACAATGTCAGACATTGCAAAATGTCAGCAAAAAGGCAGCAGTCTCAAGGATCTGCAGAGGCTGTAAGAGGAGAGGCCAGAAGGGTACATTTCATACAGTTCAGAAAGGCATGTTATACAGAACTGGAGAGCTGGAGAAACAGCTGATAGTCTTCCCAGACTTTTAGGCAAGCTGTTCTAAATACAGTTCACAGAATTATTTAAGCAGTCCATCTGTGGAGGGACACAATGCCAAACAAAACTTTCAGAAATGTGAACAGCCAAATATGCACCAAGAAGCAGCAGAATGAGTGGCCTGGATATCCATGAGCTCCAAACCTGCCAGCAGCAGGCATGTGTTAGTTCTTGTCCCTCTGGAATTGAACACACCAATTGATTGCTGCAGGTCTCAAACTCCAGGGGCAAATTAAATATTTTCTTACTAGTGATTATCTCATCCAAATATGCATAAGCAGCGCTATGGCTCTGGGGACTGCAAAGCAGGTGGTTAAACTCAGTAGTAAGGTGAGAACCCACAGAGAGATTTTGTTAAGCCTCGGTAAGTCCTTATGGAAAACTATGTATCAATTTCTAAAAATAAAAGGTATCTGAATGACTCTCTGTGATTCCCAGATAAGAGACTACTCTGGGAGAATGAACTAGGCCTTTGAAAAAAACAGTGTAGACAGAACCAAACAGTGAGACACATGGTTCCCCCATCTTCATTTACATATCAGAAAGTCCTACAGCGGTCAAGTAGATTCCTGCCATTGAGTTGTTGCATGTGGGCTGATCTGGCTGCCAACTCTCATTAAAGAGATGTGGGAGGAACAAACCTGGGCTCCTCACAGAAGTCCTAAACTTGTAGAGAACTCTCAATAGAAAATTTCTACTAAGTGTTTGCAAGAAAGACAACCTAATAAAACAAGTAAACTCAGAAACTTATTCACTGAGTGGAGGTTAAGTTCTGATAATTGATCATATTTATAAGGGCTTTTTGCAGCAAGCAGAAAACTTGGGTCTGTTGGTGAGAGATAAGAGTCTTCCATATCTTCAGCAAGAAAGCAGGGTATTCTTCTGGCTCACACTTTCTGAATTGGGCAAAACATGATGAAGCACAAGCTTTCTTTAAAAAGTGCGGGGGAAGGCAACAACCTGATTGAAAGAGGCCCAAACAGCAAATTAAGCTGCAGGAGTTAGGTCACTGTTTTCTGAAATTCTGCAAGATAATTCCAGTTAGGTCTGGATGGGTTAATGGGCTGCACCAAGCACATGATACTATAGGACCCCAAAGGGTCATGGTGGATCCCAAAGCACATATCTAAGGTAGAGCAGGAAAGAGAATTTTGACACAAGGAGAATGTTAATGATGTAACACACTGTCCTAGTACAAGTAAATGCTTGTGCAGAAAACCAAGGAAAACTGATAGACAGTTTGGGAAGCAGAATTCTAATTCAATGATTATTAAATAGCTTGTGTCCTAAACCAGCACCGGATAGGCAAAGGGTACAAGACATGTTAATGCATAGAATCTTACCAAAGGTTGGTTAGATATCGGCAGTTTTCTCCAGAAGAGGAATCCAAATGTAAACAGCTTGTAGCACTTCTCCAGGGTTTACCAAACCTCAGGTGTGTTTTTTTGGCCTATGTGGACTGTAATCCCAGAGGCAGCAATTAAATGTAATCCAGACTGCTTTTGATATAAAGTAAGGAACTAGTTGAAAGTGAAACTTACAGATTTAATATCTGTACATAGGAGGGAAAAATGTGAATTAGGACTGTCCTATCATGAGAAAGCAGAAACTGCTAATTCAAAGTGTGCAAATACAATAAGGAAAGTAAAGCAATTTAATAGTTCTCCAAACTCATTATTTGAAACTTCTGCAAAAAGAGCAAGTTGACAAAAATCAGTGCTAGGTCTAGCTTCAAACAGATTCATAAGTAAGACACACCTTGCAAAGGAAAGGCAAAAAAAACCCCAAACAACATCCAAACCCGTGGACTAGAAATAAATGCTTTAGTCCAGCAGTTCTAGCCATGGAAAGGTTCCTTGAAATTAAACTAGAGGTAATCAGATTTCTTGCTAGGCACTCGAGTTTCAATTGTGTTAAGGATCCTAAGGAATTCTAAAGTAGAAATTTGGTGCACCTGCTGTTTGATTTTGAGAAAGGGAGATGAGAGAGCATGACTTTTTTTAAATATAAGGAATATTTAAGTGAAATGCAGATGATCTAAAGGCCCAAGACAATCCTTTCATAAGATGAACCTTCATCTCAACACATCATCACAGCACATATACCACAGTAAGCTTGTAAACTGCAATATTGGTCTTCATGGAAATGTCTTTGAATCTAGCTATCATGGCTGAGCTGGAAACCAGATCATACGGAAGATAAAGCACAGGAGGGAGACAAGATAAATAAGGCAACAGCAACATCAGAGGCCAAGAGCAACTGACACATGGAGATCAGTACTGACAAAGGTGGGCAAAGTTACACTGAAATGTATGGTGAAATTTCACTCCAGGTCACTAGCAAATCTGAAATTATCCATCCTGTTCTCAATTCTTAACAGAGAACAAAAAAACAGGGGAAAGGTTATGCTGAGCCAAAATTTTCCTGGCTTCTCCCCAAACCTATTTGTCAACAGTCTGAATGGAAAAATCAGAGACATATGTGTTTCATGACAAGTTCCCTGCACACAAGTGGGTTTATGTTCAACATCACATTCTACTTCCACAGCTATGGAAGACCCAGTATACACATAGCTATGGAACTGGGGAATATTTATTGTCTGGTTCTCACATGTAGAAATAATGCTGTTTCAGCACTATCTGAGAAATAGTCAAGTTACACATGCTAGTTGAGATACTGGGATTTGACCCTAATTATTTTGTGATTTTGAACGTACAAGTAATATATTCATTTGTTCAAATAAAGCCATTGGCAGAGGTAATCTGATTCTGCACATTGTCCTCAGAAGAGTTTGTAAAGATGCCTGGCATTCAAAGCCTATTGGGACATACCTAAATTTAACAAAAAAAAAGAAAGAATAAAACCAAGGAAAAAACCACTTGGTCTCTGAAACCATCTTGAAACCATCTTCACAAATAATTCCTGAACACAGGGGTGAATTTCCAGAAAGAAAACAGAAATCAAACTGCATCCAGACAGAACTTACAAAAGAACAGAAGAGAGGAGATTATCTGGTCAGGATGCTAGTCCATCACACAGCATGAGCTCTGGAAAGATGTCACATTTGTCATACTGGAAAGCACTAAAAATACAGATCCAGATCACCCTCTGCAAGCAAAGCATTGAGAGGTGCCTCTGGATAAGGTTTGTAAGGTTCCCTGTTGGAAGTTCATTACAGTCCTTCGGGAATACAGATGAACGGGCAGGACTGCCCTTCTGCAGAGTCATATCAGGCCTCATAAGCCTCAACAGTAGTTCTCTGCTTCAGCTGAGCTCATACAACCTGAGCACATATGTTCATATAAACATATTTGAGCGAGAAAATAAACCTTTCCAGGTGAAGAAGCACGTACCTGCACTTGTAGATCCAATTCCTGCAGTAAGCACAGAGCGTGGCATGATCTTTACTGCATACTTGAGGAACTGAGATTTCCCTGTACCTGGATCTCCAACCAACAAAAGATGCGATTCACCTTGGGGGGTAAACATTGATGTAGGAGTAGACAGTTCATAGAGAGAGAAACATATACACAAAATGCTCAGATTAAATAATACTTCTCATTATTCATCTAACATTTAGCACTACATAAATATTACAAAGTGATTCTGTTTAAGATTGCACTATTTATTAGGTGTAATAAATACAGTGTTTAATAAAAGCATCTGATCATATTGCTTTACCCAGCAATATGACTAGACACAAATATTTATGATGAAATATTTAAAAAATATATTAGCAGGTATTTGACACACTTCCTGTAATGCAAGTTCTTACATTTTGGAATACACATTTACACGTTTCTCAGACTCAACTTGAACATGAAACAAAAGGATACCAGGTTTTAGTTATCATTCCACTACTCTGTTAAATTATTCCAAAATGGACTAATAAAATGAGCGCGTTTCTTAACCAATTCTTTGCCAATAGTTACACAACTTCACAATTTCAAAACAATATAATTACAGAAGTAAATAATCTGGCTACTACAATCTCACTGAAGTGCTCTAAAATTATTTCACTATTGTCTACAAAATATCAATACAACTTCAAACACAAGGTCTATAACTTTATCTAGCTGCTGGAGAATTAAGAAAGTCCTGTATTTGTATACAGAACCATATTATTTTAGAACTATTATGACCTACATAGATTATGACCTGCATACCACCTGGCACATGGCATATTTGCCATCTAATAACAACAGAAGGAGAATCAGCAGGCAGATAACTTGGGAGTTACAGAACTAAGTGAGATGTGCTGACAATCACAGATGGAAAAGTCTGGCATTAGGAAGTAAAATGAATCCTTTAATTTTTCTTTTCAATGTACTATAGTGATCCACATTAAGGGAACATTAAGATTCCATCCTTTGATGCCAAATACTGCTGGGAGTATTCTACCAGAAATCATTTCAAAATGTCACTTATACAATAAAAAGTGAGCTTATGTTTTGCATAAAACAGCTGCCTTTAATATTCTACCTAATGGAAACCTGAAAGTCTGCTTCTACTGAGTTTTATTTAGGAAAAATTATAATAAAAGGAGGAAGTCTAGACATCCACTTTATTTGTCTGAGATTGTGGAATAATACTGAGAATTGGTCAAAAATTGTTCTTACTCAAGAAAATGGGATGATTAGGCTTCCAAGACCTTACTGGTTTGATTTTATAGTGGGGAGGGTTGTGGGTGAAGACAGGGATGGGAATGACTATTAGAAAGGATCTGATACTGTTAGAATACTAACCTCTGATTCGAGTTCCAGTAGCATCTGTCCTCTGTACACCACCAGCAAGCACCATTGCTACAGCCAGCTTCACCAGGTACAATCCAAAAACTTGAGGACATAAACTAGCCAAAATTTCATTCCTTCCTAAAACAGAAGAAAATGGCACTCAGCACTGCCCCTAGAGTAAAACTTGGTTTCCCACAGACTCCTGTGTACACTGATGAATAATTTGGGCCGCCTTCTTGAACAAGATGAACAGAGTAGGGAGGAGACTTTATTTAATTATTTTATTTTTTAAATGGGATCCAAAGCAGTTGTTTGATCCAAACTTCCTTCATTATAAAGAAGTCTTTCACAGTCACAAGCAGCAAGGCCAATCCTATTGCAATTTAAGGAATATATGGTCTGGGTGGCAGGAAAAATGGTTCTAAGGAAATACCATCATGTAAATTCTTTTGTTTCATAGCTAAAAGTGTAGGGGCTATGAAGAATAAAACCTAAAAATGTCCAGACTTTGAAATATCCCCTTGAAAACTTCTAAAACTTGAAGTATTTTGTCCTAAACCTGCGCACACATAGCGTGGCTTATTTTCTTGTTGTTGCTTTCAATCTTCTTCTCCTTCCACCCTTCTGTGTCACAGGTCCCTTTCCTTTTCTCCACCATAGTTTCTTTCCAGCAGCAGAGTATTTCCATCTGCTATGACAACACTGATGGCTTCAAAGATATGTAACAGAATTAATTCTGTCCTTTAAGATTCTGACACTACCAGCACATAAGTGGTCACAGGTTTAATGCCATTATTATTACTCCCATTGCTAGGGAATAAAAGAGAGTGACCAATTTTGAGATCTTAACTTTTAAATTTTTATACAAATACATGGTACTGGCAAAATATGCATGCACCAAAGAGATGACTTGAGGCATATGTGTTTGTTTTGGAGGTTTTCTGAAGGAATTAACACATCTTTGTCCATCCAAAAGTGGAATTTTAAAAACTTTGGTCAGCCATGGCATAACTCAAGATTTAACTCCGCAGTTAGGAGTTAGCATCATGAAATGACTGACATAAAATGCAGTAGTGGCTACCATTATCTCTTGAAAAGCAGTAAATGTACATACATTCTGTTGCACAATAGTCTATACCTTGGACTCCTTAGTCAACTTTGATCTCTGCCCTCAATTTCAACTCAAATTCAGACAAATGGCCTGAAACAGACATCTTGGGCAGTTAGGGTCCTTCTCATTTTCACCTCAATTTTCTTGTACCCACTTCATATTTATTTATTCAAAATGGGTAGTATTGCATAAAATCACACTGCTTCCTGCAGGCTTCCAAAAATTGTCCTGAGAATGAAAGATTAAATGGGACCTTCAAAGAAGATCCTAAATTATTTTCTGAACAGTTCTAACCAAAGTGATAATAATCTTGTTCCAAACAGCAGAAGGATGAAATGTTATCATTCCAAACACAGGAAGCTAGCGATTAAATTGCTTTCTGGGAAATGAAGTTCTGAAGAATCTTTGACATTGATAGGATCTACAGTTTCTTATGTGAGTGGACTAATTTGGGCAATATTTCCACCAGCTTTTCCTCCTGTTTGTCCTTTAAGAAGAAAGATCAAGCCCTTTCCAGGGTTTTACAAGACACAGTGTCAGCCTAAAAAAAGTTCAGTGACATAGACCCTGAGGAGTCCATTGAGCTTCCACAGAGTTGAGGAGAAGGCACCTCAGTGTCAGATTATGGAGACAGACGGAGTTCCAGACACAATTCCTGGTAATTCCAAGGGGGTTGACTACAGACTATGGTAAGTTTAGGACTCAGCATACTCAACACTGAGCGTTCTGGAAGCCACTGTGAATGGGGAGGCTCCACTGCACCTAGGTCAAGGGTCTAGGCATCCAAGGGACAGGTTAGAGATAGGATGTGCTAAGCTATATGGTAAAGATTCACAGATTAGTTTGGGATGCAGAGACAGTGAGTCATATCTCTCGCTTCAGAGGCAACAGCTATGTGACTAAAGGTAGATGTGCTCCACACCATTTCCTCTAAGAAGTATGCTTCTTCTTTCTTGATTATAAAACACTTCTCTTTTTTCCCCCCGCCCCGGTACTTATATTATTTCTTATTTATTGTTAATACATGTTCCACAAAACACTTGACTAGAAAGCTCAAAAGAAGGAAGAACAATGTTTGGTACTTCTTCTCCTGCCAGTAATATTAAAGTAAGACTTTCATATCTTTGTACTGGAAAAAATACATTCTTGAGTGAATGGATGTTGGGATAGAATAATGGGGGAAAAAAGTGTTCAGTCCCTGTATTTTCACTCCTGATTTCATCTCTATCCGATCAAGTGCCCTACACAAAGGCTTTCAGCTACTAACCTGCTAAGGGATCATTCCTATGCTTTTCCCAGAATTCTTCAAATTCCTTGCGAACTTCTTCATCAATTACAACCCCTGCTAGCTGCTCATTGTTCACTTTAACATAGTTGGCTTTCAAAACAATCTCCAAGTCACAGCGTGAACCCTCGTGGAAAGGTTTCCACCTCTGCATTACAACTCCATATACTGTGATGTCATCTCCTGGAGGTAAAACCAAAAATTAGCAAAATAACATCTGACTTGAGACATGCAGACATTTCAGTTAACTGTAATGCATAATAACGCAATTACAGGAAGTCTAAAACAAAGATAAGGTAGAGTGCTTACATCTGTGGTAAGAAATTGTCTTTCCACTTCTGTTTAAGGGAGATGAATTCTTACAGGTATACCTCTGTTTGTTTCCTCTTTTAGAAGAGAGGAATTCACAGTAAACCGTAGAAGCTCTTTCAATTAGATTGACTATATGAAAAATAAAGTCAAAACTTATTTGACTTCTGGTAACTTTTGTGAACTCCAGAATTACTTGTTAACATTCTGGGTACAGTGTTCTGAGAAGGTAGGATCAGGAATTACTTTCTCATGGAGACGTGCCTATCTGAGAATTTTTAATCCATTCTTCATTCATCCTCTTGTCAATTAGCTTCTTTTTTGAATACCAAGTAGCTTTTTCCACCTGCAGCACTCCTTAGATAAGAGATCAGGTTACCCGGCTCTTTAAACCTACGAAGGGACACCACACTCTGTGTGATGGTGTCAACCAATTTGCTCGAGAGGTTTGGTGTTCTGCACTAACAAGATTTAACATACTTCCTGTATGTCACAACACATTGCTTATTGAAACTGATGTGTCAAGAGTCAAGATGCAACATGGAGGTTCACAACAACTTCTAGAATAATCTTCAACTGCTGTGCTAACATCCAGCTTAAAACAGCAACGTCACAGATGAACACACCTAATTTGACAAGGCCTCTCACCGACAGCCTACTTGACAAAGATTCATCTCAAATGGAAAACTAAAAATGCTTGTGGTACAAACATGCAATATATGCTGTATCCTCACCAGACTTGCAGCTGTCCACTAAGTCATCTTCCAGAACAACCACCATGCAACGAGGGATGCTTCCAACAGACAGCCTTTGAACCTGGGATATGGGAAGGAAAAGCACTTCTTAAGAACAGCACCTTTTAACAGGGTTTCATTTAGAGCTGCTCTGGCTTAAGGACCTATACTCCTCCTGGCACTCAGGTCAGTGCTTGCTTTTTACCACAAAACTTACAGAAATGATGCCACTGCTGCCATGAAATTAACAATAAAAGTTTAATGCTGGGAAATGGGATTGGGTATTAAATTAGTGGAAGGTACTCGATACTGGGAGATGCTCTGTGATTTCAATATCTTGCTGAAGAGGGATCACTAAAGTCATGTCCAACGGCTGATCTTTTTTTCTACTATAATTTGAGTTATTTTTAGATACTTCTTCAATATGCAAAGTTGACTCTGGGTACTGAAGCATGTCAGTGGGTTAGATCACCTTTCACTGAAGTATATACTGAGATAATATTCTCTGTATTTTTCTGATATTTAGCCATAATTTGACAGTTTGAGATTAAGATTACACCTAGTTGTCAAGGATTAAATCAACAACAGGAAAAAAGAAATATATATTGACAAATGTGCCAGTAAAACATGTAATTCTTTTTTTTTTTCCTCCAGGGCAAAGTCTATACAATCTTGTCACAGTCTATTTCCAAACAGCAATCTTTCCATTTACACTTAGAGCTTGCAGTATATCCACTGCACAAGAACAACAGTCAGAAGTTCCTTTTCTTTCTGCAGCACAGGTCATGGATGCTAGAATTCTAGATTTATTCCCTCTCTGGTGCTTAGGAAGGTTAATTCATCCTTTTGTATTACCTAAATGGCCACAGGCAGTTCACATCACTGTCAGTACTGGTGGCATGTGGACAATTATTTGCAGAGCTCAGTAGGAAACACATGTGAAATTCACTCCTGCTTTAACCTTACTGTTTTTAATAAGCCCATGTTGCTGAAAATCCCTCCTATCATAGAGATTTGTGTTTCACACCGTAAAACAAAAAGTAAGTTATAGAAATTTTCTATATGTCAGAAACAATCGTTATAGGAACATACAACATAGGGCTTATTTCCTACAAAGTTTTATTCCCTTAGTCTTTTTGTTATTCTGAACTTTTAAGAGCTTCATTTCTAATTTCGTACATTTCTGTTTTCATACATCTTGCATGCAGATTGGCACAACTATCCTCTTAATTTATAAAATCAAAAACCTGAAACAACTGAAGTTATCTTAGAAAAGGTCTATGAAAAAAGACACTGAATATATAAATAACCACAGAAACATTGCCTGCAATATACCCTGCTTATTCTCAATTTTCATACAGTGTAGATTTTCCTGTGCTAGTTTTGTCTTACTTATGTGCTACTGTAAAAAGAGGCACAATTGTTTGTTATTCCTCCAGCTTGGCTGTACTCCTGCCCAGGGCTACCATCAGAAAACAAATGCAAATTCTGTAAGGATCCCATATGCAAGGATTGTTGAATTAAATATTGGCTGAAGGGAAAAGACACTTGCAGATACCATGTGTTGACCACAGTGCACAGCTACAGCTGGCCTTGGCCACCACCGGGTCAGCTGTAGTCCTTAGAAGCACTTGAATATCAGCATCATGCCCAGTAAGTGTATAGATAAACAATACACACTTGGTGTAAGGATTCAACATGGAATGGAATTTCCACTGAGAAATTGCAACTATGCACTGATCCCGGGGGTTTTGTACAATACTGAGTGGAGTTACCCAGTGGCAGAGGTCTAATCAACATGTGGCTCCATTTTTAATTCTTTGATTGGAAATCTCTGACAAAAAGGCTGACTGGCTTCTTTTAGTCTCTTCAGGCATTTGTTTTAAACAACAGTAGAACCTGTAAAACTTTTCCACTTAGCATATAGAACTTAACAATGAAAACGGGATAATCTTAATTCTGACATAAGCATGAAGTCTTACTAAAATTAGCAGAGTTACCTTATTTCAACCAAAAACTAGGCCCCCAGATGTCTTATTTTTTAAGTTAATTCTTTTTGTACTTAGGACATCTATACTTTAATACCTTCCCGTTTTTCTCCATGTTTTTTTTTTTCCCTACCTGTTCCTGAATTTTGATTTCTTGGTAGTCTCTGCAGCAGGTAGGAGAAGAGTCTGTTCCGGAGAGACAAGTGAACTTGATTGAGTTGCAGCCTTCTTCATTAAGACAGGCTGATGGACGACAGAATGCATAGTACTGTTCAAAGTCAGCCTTGACAGCAAACACATGCTTGCACTTGTTGCAGATATAACTCCGTTCAAACTCCAAAACTTTCACTGAACTGGTACGTATGACAGTCCCAGTAACAGACAAAAAGTGACCCACGTCCTTGGTTTTAGGAATGTGCTCTCGAGTCAGCTCTGGGCAAACAGGCAAACCTGTTAACCAAAAATATGTGCAGCATAAGGCTATGCATATAAAATAGACTTAAAATGCAGTTAAACAGAAAAACTAGAAAATATGCCAGGCATATGAACAGTAGCCATTGTTATTACTGTTTCATAAATATGATTCAACAATTCATCTGTTGTACCATAAATCTGATTTACTGGCCTCAGATAGTGAAAATCATCAGACACTGAGCCCTAACTAAAAATGTTGCCATTTTACTCTCCCACTCTTGCCAAGGGCTGAACGGTCATAAACAATTTCCATTCCTGGAAACAGATCCTGATGTTCTCATATCTATTTATTAAATGTTCTTTTTGCAGATGCCATTTCCTCTACAACTGGTTTACCTGAACTACAAAATTTTAGTTATGCTACTTAATTGTAGTTCAATGTTATTCTCACAATTAAACAGCTGTAGCTCCTAGTCTTGTGTGAATTCTCTCAGTGAGCATTTGACCTCAAATCCACATTGCATACCAGTAAAGCTCAAGCACAGGGAAGACAGCATAAAGAATTGTATGAACACAACCAAGGCAAATTCACTTGTACGTTCAAATGAAAAGTGACAGTATGCTTTCCACTTGCTCTCCTTTAATTCCAATCCAACAGCCAGTTCAGTGGTGTGCTGATCCTGCTCTGATATTCACCCATGCAGCCACCACTTGGCACCACAGCAGCTGAAATCCTCAGGAAGACTGATCTACTTCAACAGTAAATGTCTCTGAAATCATCACCTGAGCATAGTATTGCCACTTCAGAAAGCAGTAATGAACTACAAGATACTAACAATTACCAACTTATAAAGAAATTACCTCCTCCTAAATTATTTTTTTAGCTTTACTTCCAAAATAGAGCTAAGAAATAGAGATGTAAAACTACAAATCTGCTGGGAAATGGTGTTTCTAAGGGGACCAAAACTATTTTGTGCATCTAGGTCAACTCTTAGTAGCTTCGACTGCTAAAAAGAAGATACCGTATATTTATTTCAGTGTTTTCAAAACCAAATGCTTTATTTCAGACATGCTGAAACATTCTGAGGCTTTGAAGCAACATGTTTGACTTTTTGCTTTTGCTTAAAGAAAATATTTTTAACTACTAAGCTAATTTTAAAAAGTAAAAAAAAATAAAGTAGAAAGGAATTAAATAATCTGGAAAAGAAAGCAAGCATTTTGTACAACTGCAAACAATTTTTTTTCTGGTTGACTCCAGCAAAACCATTTACATGTTTTAGCAAACCTGCTGAAATTTTTTTTCTCCCACAGGTCTGCATTTCTAGTCAGTTCAGGGGAAAAAATATCCATTATTTCTCCAACTGTTTTGGCATTTTTTTCCCAGCTCAGCATTAGTGCCTCTCAACAAGCTTTTCAAAATACAACACATCTGACACTAGAGAAAACTGCAGCATGTTGTCAGGATATATGATGATCACCTCTGTGAATTCTAAAGAGACAAGTGTCTGGATGTGAAAAAAAGAGCCTTCATTCTGATCATATCAGACTGCTTGACAAACTCTAATTGAGCATGTGACTCTTTGAATCACCTCTACTGTATCAGTCACAAAAAAGCTAAACTATTAGAAGCAGCTTGGCCTTCAGTAACAGACACAGGGGTGCTCAGACTAACAGTAAGGAAAGATCATTTCATGGATTTGTAGCAAAAAGCAGAAGTTATACAATCAAATTCCTACAATGCTGAAAAACCACTTTTCCTCACTTCATTCCAAGCCTGACATGCAGATCCTCTCAGCCACACTCCAGGTGGAGTGCCCCACCTTCTCATTCCCTTCTCATCTGATGTAGAAATGGGAAATGGCACCCCAGGAGGAGAATGCTGAAGGTAATCAGAACCCAGCATAGACTTAGATTGTAACAGTATCACTGTAATATTTGTGTGGAATAAAGGTTACAGATCATTTAGCTTATTTCCTTTGTTTCTTAGGATGTCAGCGTTACTGTGGTACAGAACATTAACCAAACTATGTGGACAGATGCTATCTTGATCCAGCTGGACCACTCAAGGATAACCCCCCAGTTCATAAATTTCCCTCCAGCTTAGTGCTGGAGTTATTTGTAGTCTGCTGACTAACTTCTGTCAGTCAGACTGGCTTCTATCAGTTATTAAAACTGTTCAATCAAATCTGGCTAATTTTGCCTGAGGTTGATAAGGGAGTATTTGGACAAAACATCACTGTGGGAGGAATGATCAGCTTCAGCAACGGGCTGATAACAGGAATGTCTGAAAGACACCACTACACATGCAGTGATCATCTGCCCCTTGCTGTACTCCTGCTAATACTTCCTTGGTAGCTTTTAAAATAATCATACTTGGAGTATTTTTTTCATGCTGAAGCCCTGAATGATGCCAATGCATCCTAGAACACTAGGAGGAAAGTTTTAATTAATTCCTGCTTTCATAGGTACAGGGAGATGCCCAGTGTCAAATTTCAGTACAGCACAGAGGTTGTTCTTTCACACCACATACTTGGCAGTTCTGTACAAGTTCCTTAACACCTAAGTAGAAAGTCTTTTTTTTTCCTCTTTTTTTCCCCCTAAAAACTTTGCAAAAATAGCATTATGAGAGCCATGGGCTAATTATATTTCTGATGTATGTTTTTTCTTTACAACATTTTGATTAAAACTTACTGGGATGAAACATGGGCCTATTTAACAACTGTGATTTATCCAAGTTCAAGCTGCCAAAAGAGTACATGATCATAACCCAATCTACAACAGGGCAGGGGAGGGAAACACAGGCTGCCACCTCTTGGGTTAGCAGGCTATGGCTTTGAATAGTTTTGATCAGAAATGACCAGAAGGGATGGTGCCACCACTGGCCCAGTGTCCTGCAACAGGCAAAACAGACATTTCAACTCCTGAACCTGCACTCCACACTTACTGGACCTCAAAGCTACTAGGAATTTCTTCATAGTAAGGAATAATGGCATACCAACTTGCCGTGGAAAAAAATAACAAAATCCTCTATTATCCATCATGCCTTCCAACAGTTCGTTCCAATTTTTTAACAGCAATTTTACAACAGTTAAGCATAACATTGGACAATTTCAAATTAAATTGTTATGAGACAACTCAAAATTTAGACTTTGTCTCTTCTGTGAGATGGCTGGAGCCAACTGGCACGGTAGGGAGGTCAACCAGCAATTAGGAACTGTATCTCAGGAACTATATCTCCTCCATAAAGGGGGAGGCTCCATAAAGGAGCCACAGAAAGGCTTTGGTGTAAGCCCGACCCAACAAATACCAACCATTCCACACAGGCCAGTGACGATGGCCACGGCTTTTTTGGGGGGCTGCTCTACACACCTCCATGTGTTTGCACTTGTTCTTTCCTGCTGTGGTGGTTTAGTTTTCTTGGTTTTGGTCTAGGCTTTCCCTGGTAACAAGGTCATAACTAAGGAAATATTCCACATCATTCCTTCACATAATCAGGGGTATATAAGATGGGGAGTTTCCTCCCCCTCTCTCTCTCTCTCTTCCTTTCGTGTGCTTGGAGGACATCAGGTCTCTGTGTTGGCTTAGTTCTTATCTATATCAGCTGAGAAGCTGGTGTCCCAGCCATATGGAGGTGAAGATTTCTACTGCTTCTCTTGAGGACAGTTTTGGTGAGAATTTCTTGTGCTAGTTACTTGTTGAGCTTTTCCCTGAGTTTACAAGTGTGTGCATCTGTTTTGTTTGTTTTTACCCATTTTTTTTCCCCATTTCCCTTTCCTCCCTTTTCCCTTTTGGAGCTGTTTGGGATTCTTGTTTTGTAGATTCATAGTGTTTGATTGTATATAACTGTAATATACATGAATATATATATATATATACTTGTACTACAATTGTTTTTGGGTGCTTTTTTTCCTTCTCTTTCGGGAAAGGGGGGATCTGTGTGGCCGGCAGCTGGGTCTGTCAGGGAGCCAACCCACACCTCCACACCTGCCTAACAAACACTGAGCGCTGCCTACTGCTTCAAACACCGAACCGGCACGGATCAAACACCCCCGTTCCCGCGGCACGCCGACAGAGCGTCACCGAGCGGGGCAGCCCGGCAGTGCCGGCCGGCAGACGGAGCCGCACCTCGCTGCTCTCCCTCGGTCACTCACCCGAGACCCTGGCGTGGAGGTGCCGCTTGAGGGAGAGCGGGGCGGGCCCCGCCGCCTCCTGCAGCGCCGCCAGCGCCGCCCGGCGCAGCGCGCTGTCCAGCACGGGCAGCACCTCGCAGGGGAACGCGTGGAAGTACTCCCCGATCTCCATGTTGGCCTCGAACAGCGTCAGGGCGTCGACGACGACGGGGTAGTGCGCCTGGTCGTCCGGCTCCCGCAGGATGCCCAGGATGTCGTCCCTGTGGTGCTCCAGCACGTAGGACTCGAACACCTGCCCGACCAGCGCCACCTGCTCGGCGCTCAGCACCATGGCTCAGCGGGGCCGGGGACACGGCCGGGGCTCACACGGCCCGCCCGCCCGCGATACAGGAGGGAAACTTTACCTTCCTCTCGGGAAAGACCAGCGCGGGGCAAGGCTGAGGGGCTCGGGCAGCGCCTCCTCGCTGCGGCACCGGCACCGGCACCAACACCGCACCGGGCTCCGGCACCGACCCCGCTC
>JAWWMO010000121.1:64996637-65074933 GCA_035047845.1 Dendrocincla fuliginosa | reverse complement strand
ATACTCTCTTATACTCCTTTATATTCTGTACCCCAAAACCCTGTAAGTAAAAGAACTCTTCTCTGCTTTACCCATATGAAGTTGTCTTGGAAAGTTTTTTTCCCTTTCCTTACGGCATCAGTGGAAACACTGCACACAGGTGTGAGCAGAGACTTTGCAGAATTCTCTGCAAAACTGACTGGACTCACAAATATGCACATTTCTAGCTTTTACCAGAATACCAGATACTGCAAATATCAGGAACACAATGGCACAGTGATTGTCAAGTTACTGTATTAATCCCAAAAGACAGATATTAACTTCTTTTAGGAATACATTTTACAGAGTTCTTAATGCCATTTGGTAGAAAATAATTTTTTTCCCAAGGTTCTTCTGGTTGGTTTTGGGTTTTTTTTTGTTGGTTTTTGGTTTGAAGACACTGATTTGGCAGTGGTACAGCTGCTGACCACAGCAGACATGGTAACTTGGTGCTTCTTAACTTTCTTCTCCCTTCTGAAAGACAGGTACCTACTAGTAAAAAAAACAGTGGGCACCTATTTATCGAATAGGTAAATATAGATATTATCATCTTTGTAATATTGTTCAGTATGGAGGATAGGAGAAAAAGGCTGATCGCTTGCAAAGCATACAAGAAAAAATACACAACACTCACTTCAGAACATTGTAACAAAATGATCTAGTGAATTTTATTTTGGGTAACAGCCAAGAAATCTGACATTTTGCCCAATATGGCTTTCTTCTAAAATTAAAAAGTTGCATATACCTACAATTGAGTCCACCAGCTACGAAAAATCTGCTGTATACATCTTTAATCCATGGCAGCATCACCAGAATACAGCTTTCAGTGGCGTTTTCAAGCTGAATTATAAGATAGAAGTTTTTAAATGTGCATTTAGAAGATTTTTATATTGTTTATATGAAAACATACAAATTTTTCATTTATACATATACTACATATAAAATTCATTTTAATTAGCAAGTATCTTCATCTGGGTATTTACCTTTGTGCATATAGCAAAAAAAGGATGTACTTAGGGCTTCAGATGAAATATTAAAGTTCAAGACCTTTGTATATGCTAACTAGAACCTTATTCAAATAACTCAAACATATTTTTTTCCTGCTTTTAAAAGATAAGAGATTCAGCTTAAAAATACATTCATAAAACAAAGACAATGTTCTCCCTGAGACTACCAGTGTGAGTTACTTTGTGGTAATCTTTGAATGAAAAAATATAAAAAAGACAATAAGCTCTGGTTTTCTATATGCTACAACAACTTTCTCGAGCAACATTGACATCATAGAAGGTACAGATTGGGGTATCATGCTCACTAGCTGAAGAAACATATTCATATATCAGTTTAAGAAGAAAATAAATTAATATAGACAAGGGAGGGTAACTAAGTTTTAAGGAAAGATCTGTATCTGTAGTATGAATAAATGGGAAAAGTTGAGTGGTTGCTTTTTGTTTGTGTATTTGGGGCTTTTTGCCTTTTTTTTTTCCTTCCTTTTAGACATGAATTTTATCCAAAGCAGGACTATATATTCAAAATGTAGGTTCTTGACTTATGCAGAGATACTTAGCACAGTTTTCTAATTATTTCAAGCATTTGTTTTTGTACATATTCATAAAAGAAATATAGCACCTGTGGGAACAATTTCTGTTTAAATTCAATGATAAAATGTTCGATTATAACTAGATGGCAAAGCACTAAGTGAGGAGTCAACCCCCATCCCCAAAGAACAGCTCCTGGTTTGTGGCTTTTTTCATCCTCTATCAGAATGACTCTGCTCTGCAGACCAGCAGCTACGCTGGTTTTATTTAGCATTCTTCCTTTCAAATGTTAGACAGAGATAGTTTTTCAACTGCTACAAAGTAACAGAACTGGGATGCATTAAACATATCCTGCCCAAATTGGGGTGAGAGATGTATATCTTTTCCTTTTACAATGTAAGTTGTATTTATAGTAACCATGCAATTATATTATTGAGGGGGAAGAAGCCTTACCTGAAATCAAAGAAAGCATTTATAGGAAAAAGGGGGAAAGCATTATGTTTGTTCTACCAAAATTTATTATGTAGTAATTACAAAGTTTAAAGACTCTTCAATTTCAAATAAAAATAATAGTTATAATTACACATATTGTATAGTACCATGTCAAGTGATTCCAACAAATATAACATGAAATACAGTGCAGTTTCAAATCAGAAAGACAAATACTTTCTCATTCACAGTGTTTGACAAATTACAGGAAAGCTTGTTCACATGAGGGTTTACTTAAGGTCATGCTCTTATAAACAGTCCACATCACGCTGTGCCACAAAAACAAATCATCTCTCAGAACGTGAAGTATCGGGCAAACCACTCCTGGCGCTGTGGATCTGGTGAAGCCACTGGTGAGGCATCAGTCGGAGGAGGGCTAAATTCACAGAAAGGAAAAAAAAACCAATTATCCCAAAACCACACAGGAAGTATAACTATTAGGAGGAAAAAAGAAATCACAGAGAATAATCAGTAAGGAACACAGTCTGTTTTTCCACGGATTAATTATCAGTGTGCCCCAGGACATGATTTAATGTCTCCCTATAGGATCTGTGATCATCCACTCCATTGGAGAGCATCAGCAGCACAGACAAATCAGTTGAGAAGCCACGTTACAGGGTGGGCAAATAATATTTTGGAAAACGTAATTTAGAATATCATAAACAGCTGTAGGTTTTCAGGAAGAATAAAAAGATTTTTCTTGCAAAAGCGTGACTGCAGGAGGTCCTCTTTTAGCATCCTTTTCCTGTGGTAAAGTTAATTTTGAAAAATATGATGCAAGCATCATATTTGTAGACATGTGCTCACAAAGACTGGCTGGCAACTGAACGGAAATACACACTATTTTAATACTTAACATTGAACACAAATATCACTTGCATTGCTCCTCATGCACACACTTAAAATACTGTGCTAACATACTAGGAAAAAAGAAACTGCTGTGCTACAAACAGGATTTGGTTCCTCTTTTATATTCTCACAAAATGAGCATGAGAGAATAATTTATATTTAAGTACATAATTAACTTCCCATATCAATAAAATTTCTAATAAAATGATCTCTGTTATTGGGTAATACAAGTCACAAAACAATTTGGAGTGAAAACTCCAGCATCACAGTCCATGGGATCATGCACATGCATGTTCTAGATATCTGAGCACGCTCATGCACATCACATGCACAGGAAAAGAATTAGCAACAGTACTTCTTTTTTCTAATTGTTTTCTTGAAAAATAGTGTTTTTCTTTATCTCCTTTATATTCTATCATTTGTTTCCCATTATAATTAGCAGTCATTAGGTATGTGATCTTTTGCATTAATACAAAGGAGAGAGCAACCAACAGTGAAATCTGTAATTACACTTTGCTTTAAGTCGCTGACCTAGAGGTAAGAGATCAGCACCTCTTAAACACACAGTATAGCACTTCAGTGCATTTAATATGTGGGCACATCAAGCTAAAAAGATTAAAATTCTGCCTCTAAAATGCCATCTTAAAGTTATTCAATTCAGCAGATTATTTTGCAAAAGAATTACTTCGGAGTTTAATGTTGGTTTTGATTACTGGAAACTCAGCATTAACCACCTAAGTCTGCACATTTCCTGTTGCTATAGGAAGGTTACTCCTATGAAACAATTTGATATAGGTGAGGAAAGGGGAAACACATAACATTCACGTAGCACGGAAAATAATTCCCCTACATAAAAATCATTATCACATAATCCTGAATAAAAGAAATTCCGCGCTATTATCAATTCCTAAATGAAAATCAGTAAATAACACAAACATTTAAAACAATTGTTCATATATGTAAACAATTGGAAGCACATGAATTCTATTAAGGTATTTATAGGTTTTCAGAGTTCAAGGCTTAGGAAAAAGTGAGAGAATACTTCACATTTCAACAAAGTCTACAATAAAAAGGAATACTATAAAGAGGTTATAAATAGAATGTAAAAATTAAAAATGCCATAAGAGTACTTGTACCTAGGAAAGGCTGATAAAGCAAGTAGAATTCAGCTCAATAAGAATGCAAAATTTTCCTGAGTTAAGCAAAAAAAAAAAAAAAAGAAAAAGAAAAAAAGACAAAAAATAGATTGGTGAGGCAGTGCTCACCTCAAAAACGTCTTGGGCTCTTTGGGTGGCATTGGCTGTGGTAGTAGTTTGCTGCTGTTGAACTCAATATCGTGGATGGGTGAGTTAGGAATGGGGTCCAGGCGGTTAGGATGTCCATTGCCCACCACTCCGCTAGATTCCAGAGCACTTAGATTGGGGACACTCACAAACCTGTTTGTTGATTTATCATTCTTCTTCTTTTGCTGCATTGAAAATAACAAACGTAAGGAAGGCTTCTTTTGCACCAGGACAGATGAGGACATTGGCAAACTTAAAAGTTTTATTGGTGGGTGGGTTGGAGTTTTTTTGAAGGAGAGGAATTGTGACAGATGGGGTCTTTCTCCAATTGCAGTTATTCTGTTTGCTTTGACCAGACCTGAACACCACAGATTTTCACAGAAGTGTCAACTTTCTGATTTAGATTGATGCCTAAATATTTTAGTGTATTTTGTAGATAGGCACTCAAGATGAATCAAGTTACTATGACTTAGTGTGATAACCAATGAGTATATCATAGAAGGTCTTCCAGTATAACATTTTGCTCTATTTAAACATCGGACATTGACAATCTTGTGGAAAACTTCCTTTCAGTCTGTTAAACCTTTCATGTTTACTTAAATATTTTTTTTGATATCCATGAGCCAGTTCTGTTACAAATGTAATTACAGCAAATTTCAGTGAGGAAAAAAAAAATTGTACTTCTCCAACAGGTTTCACCCCATCAGTGAGGCACATTTTGGTAACTGGACCATGAAACTGGGAAAAGCACCTACACTTTTGTCACACTGATCAACACCCTGATGGTCAATAAGCATTATAGCAATTTGGCTGAAGATAAAAATATTACTGTACAGGAGTTCAGTTTCTTGCACAAGGAAAAGGCCAGACTTTGATGCCATTATAACTGCCACTTCTAGACACCAGATGGCACAACTGAGCATTTTTCTTTTCATAATACTCTCTGTACTTCTGATAGTATTTCAAGGGACTCAAAATACTGAAGAAATTTATTTTTATATCACTATTTTACATTCCAGAACACATCATACAAAGGAGCCAGTATTCATCCTCTCTATTTTTATAGATATTTTAATGTAGAAGAATGCTTCAAATAATTCTATAGCTTTTTTTAAATGGCTGTGTGACAGGAAACCTTGCATATTTTCCGACTTCTATCAAATATTCCATGTCCAAAATAAATTAATATTAAAAGCACCTTATTTCAAAAAATAGGATATTTTAACATGCCCAGAGCAATGAAAAAATACCTTGCTCATCAATATAATTAATTATGTATTATTTGAATATATAATAAATAATTTCTTCCAATTACATATATCAACCCTAGCATGGCAGCTAGAATAAGAATCCTTAAGGGCTTAGGAACTACAAAAATTTGAACTAAAGTGAAAGACAAGTGGAATCTCATATTATTTCTATATAATATTTTCCAGCAGAATTCCTCTTCAAATAGGAGAGTTGCTCTATTCAAGGGTGGGCACAAGTTCAAATAGAGACAGAGAGTCCTATTGTTTGTTTGCACTTTCTTCTCTTTAGTTCTCTGCTAGCTTTGATATCAGTGCTCAGCCTCTCCAGGGTTGGCAGATGCAAATGCTACTAATTGTAGCCACACTGGTGAATGTGTGTGTCAAAATATAATTAAAAACCCCCACCAATTTAACCAAAAGCTATAATCAAAACCAGTCTTTTTTAAGCATCACAATGAAAGATCATCAGCTACAAAGGAGTAAACTAAGATTGTCCCATACACTTCTGCTGTAGTAGCTGAAAAAGTAAGAAACATTATGATGGAAGAAACAGTTTGTAAAAATAATCAACTGTACATAAAATACACTTGCAAGGCAACATATGCTGTGATTAAAGCACTGTGGTAAACTGTAGTTAAATTTGTGTGCTCCATATGTGGCCAATTTCTGTAAAATTTAAGTTATCCACATAAGTCCTTAGGAAAATACTACAATTTATATAATATTCTCTATTAAAAAAAAAAAAATCTGTGGTTCTGAAACAGTCAAATCTGGAAAGAGAAAATTGTGTGTATTGTTTCCATGAAATTCATGCAAAGTATTAAGAAACTTTAGACATAACAATGTAATACTAAACAGATCCATTGCATAAATTAGAGAAACTGTAATACTGCAATGGCTGTAATTTTGCATTAATATGCAAAAACTGTAGTAACTCATAAATTCTTTTTTTTTTTTTACAAAAAAGAAAAGAGAATGAGATTTTCAGTTTCTTTGTAGTTCATTCTCCAATAACACCATACATGCTTTAACAAAATAAAGTAACATAGTCCACAACTCATGAAATGAGAGATCAGACTGTTCTGGCATACAAGACACTTTTAAAGTCTAAACAGTTTTAAGTGATAGAAGCATATTAAAAAAATATATGAATTATCACTATGGAAATCTGATGCTGAAGTACTTTTCCCAAACACTTCAGATTTCACACAAAACACAAGCTTATATACTAGATGGTTATATTTCACATCTTTATAAATGAAGGGTTTAGACAAACTTCAAAAATTTTCAAACAACCTTTACCACATAAAACTAAAGTATTCAAATTGTATCTGGAATTCCTTGTATTGTCTCTACTGGGCCCAAACTACGTCCTTTTATGCAGTGAGCATAAAAATTAGGCATCCACAGATAAGCTTGTGAGAGCTGCTGGGCTTCTGAAAATCAAATAAGAATATTGACTTTTTGCTGCAGAGTTTGTGCAGAAGTGTGAAATATGCTGATCTGATGTGAAACTGCAATAAGGCTTGGCTAAATAACACAGCCTAATCTCAGATAATGGAGCCAGACCTCCTTTTAAATAAGAGGAGTCTGAACCTAGACCACTGAAGCTCTTGGGCATCTGAGCTGCTCATGTTGTGCCCCTTGGGTTAGTCTCTGCTTCAGAACCTTCCGGAGTTCTTCTGCCTCTACAGCTGGGACAAGTCTCTTGCCCTTCCAAGAGGTGAAATAACCTATGGGTTATCACAAGGAGGAAGGAAATGTCAGAGGACTCATTCCTGAAGTGGTGAAAAGAAATAGAATTAAGGTACTCTTTTGGAGCCTATTCATATTCCTCATGCAAGAATGCTGCTGGCTTCTGAAGGGACAGGAAGGCTACTATGCCTGTTTGTACAGTAGCCTTCCCTGGCTACTATTCAGCAGAATGGAGAGAGCTGGAAGAGACTCTAGTGAAGTGCCTTCACTTGTGTAGGTGGTAACAATAACTGAGGATAGAGACTGACTTCAGCCTCCTGCTGCCTCCACTGTCCATACCTGCTTTGTGACTCCAGTGCTCCAGTCTTACTCTACACCTTTCCTTGTTCAGACTCATTCCAAGCCCTTCTCATACTCTTCCCCTTCCCCCTTTTTAGCCTTATTCCCTTCTTTTAGTGTCACCTCTCCCTCTGCATATTTCTAATGCTCTTCCATCCTGAGCACTTCCCAAGAAGTGCTAAGTGCCCTTGCACATTCCAGAATAACCAAGAAAAATTATGAAACTAAGACCAGTTAGCGATGTCACTGGATTGCATGCTACAGTTCTGTGCTTTGTTGCCCTTCTGTCAATTTTCTATTTTGATTTTGCAGTTTGGTGAGAAGGAACAGTGTTCTGTGTCATATGTGTCAAGTAAACTAGGGCAACAGCATCAGTGGATCTCAACAACACAAAAGAAACAAATCTTCACAAAAATAAGAAGGGACAAATGGAAAACTATGTTCCTTGTTTTGAACATGTCTTTTAAGAGTGGTTTATGTACAGATGCAGGCACACACACATACACATGTATTTCTTCCTTTTACTATATCTTTAGATTTCTTTTTCTTTACTTTAGCAATGAAGTCCATGGAACATACCTTCACCAATGGATTAATAACACCAACATTAGGGCTTGCATTAAACATTTTGTTGTAGTTAGTCTCCCTGTTAACTAGTTCCAGCTGATAGAACTTTTTGTCCTCCTAAAAAGAACAACAAATAGAAACTTCTTTTTATGCATTTTCAATCAGTTAGTGGCCAGATCTGCCTATAAAATGTTCTCAAATAAATTTATGTTTACATTTTAAAATAAACTGGTAATTCTAAAAATTGCATTCCATGTTTTATATGTTATTATATGTAATAATCTAAATAATTTCTATTTATGCAGTTCCATGATCCTGAGAGTGAGCGTAGCCTAATAGATTATACACTGGGAAAGACTGAGTATAGTTAACTTCTGATTCTTTAATTAATTTTAATTTCCTCATTATTTCTTGCTTCTTAATCAGGATCTAATGAGATGAACAAGTCAGGGTGTTGTGCTCTGAATCTGGGAAGCTCAGTGGATCAGGATATTGGTCTTAGAAATCTCACAGAAGAGACTATTTCTTATATGGCTTACATGGCTGGCTTATTCCAGGACTAGAGACAGGAGACATCTGATCAAGGACATAACAAAATATTTCTTGTAATAACATATTATGCTTGATTGTGAAAAATGCTCTGTATCTAATTAGGTCTACTGTTATAAGTAATTGGAACCACAGGAATAATGTGTTAAAGCTTATGAATAACATGCTAGCAGGATTGGTTCTTTAAATACACTTCAAACACTTTGAACTTGATTAACTTTTGTATCTGTCAAGATATTACACCAAGAGAGCATAGAAGTCTTACAATCAATTTCTTTATGAGTTGGTCCCGCTCTGCAATTAGGTCTTTCAGTTCTGAGATAAGCTGCAAGTCTTCTGGTCTTGATTCTCTGTTTTTATATTTTTCTTCCATTTCTTCTAAACTTTATAGAAAAGAAGAATACCCTCTTTAGCCTGATCCAGTATTAAATGATGAGTGAATAGTCACATTTTTGATTAGCACAAAAGAGAGTTCAGGGAGTAAAAAAAGATGACTTTCTTATCACTCTGAAGGAAATTAATTTCCATGTTTTCATTCTGCTTTAGATCAACAAAACAAAACATAAAACCCCAATAACCATAACCTTTGCTCCAGCAACTAATAATCTGGGTAAAACTCTAAAAACTTAACATCTTTCCTCTACATGCAGTACTCTGTGTTTGAAAAAGGCCTCTTGAAAGTTAGCCTGAAAATAAGGCATTCGAAAGCACAAAATGGATAGGAGAATTACAGAAGACACAGCTAAAATTGAGTCTTATGTAAAACAGGGACTACATAGCATTATATTTTAATATTAATGTTAAATTTCAAAAGCTGGCATTTCACTTTCCTAATGAGAAAACCAACAGTATCTTTCTTTTTTTAAAAATTTTAATTGAAGACTATTCTGAATAAAGATGCATCCCTGTGATACTGGAGAAACTGGACAGACAGAAAAAGCTGGCAGCACCTTCCTCAGTTCATGTGGAACATACTGGAACAAAGATATCCAAGAACATTGAAGACTAATAGGTAACTAACTCCTCTCCACAAAAGCAACTTAGTACCATTAGAGATGACATAAAGGAATGAGCTGCAAAACAAAAGCAATAACACTTGGATATTAGGATATCTGGATTAAGAGAAATGTAACAACTGATAAGCATTTGACAAAAAAAGAAGAAATTTGAAATGCCTGGTGGGAAAGCATTAAAGGAGAGAAGTGAAATAAGCCAACTGAGAGAGGAATTGTACAAATAACTCCATAAATATCCTTTTTTCTTAAAGAAAAAGTTTTGAAGACACAACAATTTCAAATTACTATGTCTCTTAAACAATGCTCATGATGATAAACATTGTTTCAAAGGAAATCGCTAAAATACTTGCCTCACATATCCAGCCCTCACGTAGATTAGTGAACCAAGTTTCAGAACACATTGAGGGAATTTATCAAACTTAATGAAAAAAAAAATCCTAACCAAATGCTAAGAAAAATCTATGAATTTAAGTTGTCTGGATCAGGTCAAACTTATTTCCACAAGACACTTGGAAGTAGACATAATTTCTCACTTTAGAGAAATATCTTTTCTTCAAAAGCAGCTCTATGATTTTTACTTTAATTTGCAGCCGAAAAAGCAGCTAATGTTCAATTGTATTGCTACCCTTCAAATAACCTGTACATATTCTGAGGAGATTATATAATGTATTTACATAAAACAATATGAATGAGAACAACATGACTGTTTTTACTTGCAGAGAAGGCATTTGACTCAGCAGAACAGAAATAGCCTCAGCTGGCTGAGTTTTTGTGTATACATTTTATGCTGGGTTAAGCTCTATACAGATCCCCAGAGTACAGCACACAGTTACACACAGCTGTCATTTTATTTTCAGATACTTCAGAGAACTGGGGGTTTTTATTGTTTTAAATAGATAATTTGTAATTTAAGGACTCTAGTTGCACAGCCTAATTAATGACACCCACTCTCAATTACTGTAAGATAGATTCTCCATTTCACAAACATTCATGAGGCCACTCTTTAGGTGAGGGTGAACCTGGAAACCATTACTTGAGAAACAGCTGCATAAAACTCCGCTTTCTTTGTGCGTTTTTTTTTGTTTGTTTGTTTGCTTGCTTTTTTACATAGTTTCCTCTTTGGACAGCTTCTTGTTTCAGTGTAAGTAGAGAGAGAACTCACTGAAAGCTGGGTTAGGGCATCCTGGATGATGCTTGCTCACTTTAGGTCAGTGGCTGCTTCCTCGCAGCTCTAAGTTGAGCAAGAACCAGGAGTAGGGAGCCAGCTAAATTCAGAAAATTTCTGGACACTGAAAAGCAAACAACTAAATCTGAAAAAATGGTAGGGTAAACAGTTCAAAAATCTAGTTCTGGTGGCTGCTCATAGGCCCCTTTCTCATATAAGATAAATGCAGCAAACAGGAGGCAGCTTACACCTAATTTACTAGATGGCAAGTTACCACATTTATCAGGATGTAAGAGTGTGCATGTGGACGATAACAAGGGAGTGAGAACTAGAATTTTATACCCATCTTATTTGAGGACAATTTCCGAGTGCTCATTACCAAAAAATTAGATGCATTTGGGCTTTATTGTCCATTTGTAACTCACATTTACTTAGAAAAGTTTTCTATCATAAACTGATAACCAATTCTTTTCTCTGCCATAAATCCCTTGTGCTGCAAATACAAATCTCTCACTGACAACTTTGTGGCAGGAAGCCCTCAATGCAGCATGGAACCTGATTCAGAAACTGTGATCAAACTGGTTACACATCACAGAGATACAGAATGAAGGATGAGGAAGACAGAGAAACAGTGGCTACATGACGCACTTAACAATGACTTCTCCCAGAGGGGTGGTCTAATCCCAGGTGTCTTTTTGACCCTGAGAAACTCTAGGCATTCTGTTACTGTTATACTCATATAATCCATTTCAGACACTAATTTCCCTTATCTTAGCAAACCTGAAAATGTTTGCATTACTCTTGCTATAATCACACTTCTTAGTAGCAAATATTGTCCTGCTTATAACCTTGTTGAAGAAACTCTTGTTTTCTCAAAAAAGATGCATTAAAGTTTGAGAAAAAATATTTGAAATAATGTTCTCTTCAATTTTCTAGGAAGTGCACAGGTTTAATATCTTTCCTACCTGAAATTTTTGGTCTCAAACCCCTAAAGATTTATCTCACTACATTCCCTTAGGGCTTATAGAATTGTGTTGCCTAAAGAATGCAAGATTGGGCCCCAAACTTGATTGAAGTATTTGTATATCTGCATCTCTGCAATATCTTCAGGAACTTATGGATAGCAGAATAAACTATTCACTCAAATGCAGCTACATACAAATTTTTTCAATGCAACAAAACTTACGAAATTTGTAAAGCTGAATTAATTTCCTTGAGCAGCTCTTGGGTCTTATTAAAATCTGCCAGCATGCTTTGTTTCTCTCTGATGTGATCTGCTGTCAAGACATCCAGCTCTTTCTCATGTTTCTTGCTTAAATCTTGCTCATGCATCCTGTTTAATTTATTTTTTGTTAAAAAAAGAGTTATTCTAAAATCAGACTTGTTTGTTCATTATGATTTTCTGCCATGCTTCTAATGGCTTTTACACAATATCAGACAACACAGAAGGAATTACTCATTCATTAAAACCCACTACTTACTGTTCTCCAATCTTCTAGCTTATTTCATGAAAAATGCATCTCCTTTAATGCTTTTTTAAATAAACAAATATAATGAATTTGGAAAAAAACCCATCAAAAAACAACATTTGAGTGAACTGTTACTAAAATATGCCAAAACGTATCACTGAAAAGCAGCTTAACTGTATGATAATATTCACTAATTTTACTAGTAATGGGCATAGCTTTTCCTATAGAAGATTAAATTATATATAACGTCACTTGATTAAGGATAAACTAAGGGGAAATGGGAAAACTTCTTAAGTAAAACAATAACTGAAACAATATAGATTTGAGTTTAGAGTGAAGAAATTCATACCTGATCTGTTGGTTGGATTCACTGTGTATTCTAAGAATTTCTTTCCCTTTAAACTCTAATTCCTTTGTCAATGCACTTATATTTTCATGAAGATGCAGAATCTCTTTGTCCAGTTCAGCTATATGATGGTCTCGGTGTCTCAGTTCATCTTGTAGATCTGATATTCGGCATAAAAATTCTTTCTCCTATGATATAAGTAGCAGCATTTAAAAATAAAAAAATATTTTAGATAGACTTGTGTCTCAGAAGCACAATAGTTGCTTCTTGAAGATGACAGCTGAGCCAAATTTTCCATTCAACAGACAATTTTTTCAGTTTTAGATGCTGATACAAATTATAATTAAAATGAAAGGGTTCTTTTTTATTGTGTAGAAGTATAAAAAAAAGAAGAAATCAAAGTTATGTAACAAACAATTTCCTTTTGCCAAGAAAGTTAAAACCTGTCATTGTCGCTGCCTGTTAAAATTTGTGTAGCTCATCACATTTTTCTTTTGCCCACACATACAAAAAAACCCAAACCCCAGGTATTGCTAAGAACCAGCGACCCAGGCATTTAGCTTTCCCTGCCTCATCAGCATACAGTCCAGAGAAATGTTTTTTTCCTTTACAGCCACATTCAGTGGGAGGAAATTGCTCAAGATGTACGCCCTGCATGAACAAACACAGATTCAGAAGTCTCTTATCTTACAAATATATACCAGGGTCATAAACATCTTGCAGCAGAGTACGTGCTAAATAGTTTATATAGTATTTATACTGCGTTCAATAAATCAATAGAAGTTCTTTTTGCATAAGAAACTACAATAAAATTAACATCTGAGAAACTCATCTGGAGCCCATTCAACTGGCTTTAAAGTCTCCTCACTTTAGAAATGTCTGTAATGGAAATAACCTTTTTCAGAATTTTCCATTTCTACCTCTTCCACTTCTTACAATTTCACAATAAGTAATGACCATGCAGTTTGTACAGAGAGGAAATAAGCAGATACTTCAAAGTCACTTTATGTATAATTGTGTTTTGTGCCTTCCTGCCTCCAGGAAATACAAATATATCCTAATGCTCAAATTTTATAGGACATCTTTAAGAACAGGCCATTACAAATAACTACCTACCTCCCTATACAGAGACTACATTAAAATTGTAAAAAAAAAGATGTAGAAAATTTACATCCACATATTTAAATATTTCAAAAAGCAGCAAATATAATCATCCTGATCAGACCACTCCGCATCTAGTTCAACTGTGATCCTGTGAACTGATGAGCATTCCAACACAATTAATTGCTTTGTCCTCAGTACAACTAAAGCTTGTGCTTAGCAGATCATTATACTGAGGCCAACAGTACACTGTAATAGTTGGATCAAACACTGGCTCTTGTAATTTAAACTTTTTTTCTGACATCTCCTTTAGGTGTAAAGACTTTAGGCTTAACACATGACTGAAAATATATCCTCCTAAATCCTGCATGACAGCCCCATGTTTTCGCCTCTAGGGCTCATGCTTTTAAACCAGCAAGGTAAAGAAAGCCTCATCTCTGACTGCCTCTGTTTTTGTGTAAAGGCTATGTCCAACTAAGCCTGTTTATGCTGTTAATATATTTCTAAAACCACTCCTCCTCCTTGGTGCTGAACTACCAGTAAATCAATCTTGAAAAGCCTATTGTATAGGCAAATGAAATAATTTTCCGGTCTTCTTACTTCCAGGAGTCTGGCTTCCTCTCGGTACAGATTAAACTGAATTTTTAGTTACCAGTGAAAAAACTGATCATGTATAAAGCAAAAATGAAAGATAAAAGTGAACGAATCAGTTTGCTGAAAAACAAAGCTTGGAAAGCAAAGGTAGTCCATACTGGCTTTGGGGGTTTGATTTTGGGTTTTTTTGTGTGCTTTTTTGTTTTTTTTATTAAGAAATAGTTGCAAGCTGTTACATCATCATCTCTGTTTTCTTTATATGCTAATTTATCTTTTCCAATTTGGCTCCTTAAAAAGAAAGATACTAAGATACCTTCTAAGTTTGAAGCAATCATTGGTTATAAGCAACCACTTCTTTTTCTGTATCACTTAGGCTTCAAAGAGAAACAGATTTTTCCTTTTAAATCCTGCTGGCAGCTGAGGATGAGTATAATTTTGCAAGAATGGACACTCGCCTCCCACAGCAAGGCAATGTGCTCCCAGATGGCTGCACATTTCTGAGAGGAAAATGCTTTGATATGGGAGCCTTTAGTAGGCTTTGAATGAAGTTTGTAGAAGGAAGAAAAAGCTAAGCAAGGAAGTTCAGGGAACTGGTAGGAATGTATTAGCTGCTGGTGCCAGGAGACTTTGAAGGATTACATGTTTGTTGTTTGTTCACAACGGTTCTTGCCTCCAGCTAGGAGAAAAACAGATACTGATCATGCCGTTTTACAGCTGGTTGCCAACCACGCCTCTTACCTGTCGCCTGCCGAGTTCTATGCTTCTTTCAAGCTCCATTTTGGCAGCTACCAGTTCTTGTTGATGGTTGTGTCTTAGCTGGTCAATTGCTGCTGCATGTTGATGATTGAGCTCTGAGCGCAAGGAAGCTGGTTACCAAACAAACAGAAAAGTTTATTTTGGAAACGTTTACATTAACAATAACAGCTCAGCTCCATCTAGGATTGTGGCTGACATAAAGCACACTGTTTACATCAGTTAAGCAACTGTTCAGTCATTCTATTCCTGTTACTTTCTGAAACATTCTCCATCAGGAACTTTGGTTGCTTACCTTCTTCCAAAAAAACCTAGATAAGACAAGATAAGGGTAGGATATTTCCAAAGTGAACAGTTCAGGCTTACCTGTTAAGGCTTATACTGATTTTAAGAGGAACATTTAGGTCAACACTGAATGACTCGGAGATACACTATAGTGTTATAATACACACATATACATAAATATGTGCATGGATATTTGCATGAGTAGAAAGAATGTTTTTGGACCTATTTTCAAATTTGAAAATAGTATACCTAACATAGCTTTTCCTTCATCCTCCAGCTCAAATCGTAGAGTCTGAAGTTCTTGTTCCATCTCCAATTTAAAGCCTTCCATGGCTTGTTTATGTGTTTCTTTCAGTGCATGAAGTTCTTCTGAATGCTTCTGTTGTAAACGTTCTTCTAATTCCTATGAAATCAAAATTGACAAAATTTATTCTGTACCAACTTAGAGAATTTATAAAATATTACACAATAAAGAACTGAAAACAAAAAGCAGGCTTTGACATACTTATTAAATTATTTAAAATGCACTAATTTAACTCATAGTTTCTTATCTTACTACTACATTTTTTCTGTTCTGCTCACAGCTGGAAAAGAGGAAAAAGCCAATCTATGGATATATGTATAATAGCAAGCAATGCAGTAAGGTGCAGATCCATAGACTGGGTTAGTGTGCACACAATACACACTTGAGGATTTTTGCTCCCTAAGGACACCCATGTTTACACTCTAGCAAACTGGATGAAGCATAATGTTCCTGGTGCAGTTTCTGGTGTGATGTCGAACACAAGGAGCCCACCTTGCATGCTCCAAGACCAGCCTATGATGTGAACCCAAATACAAATGGCAGACAATGGGAAAACTGCCTGCAAAAGTACACTTTAAATCTGAATTTAAAAAAACCTTAAGACACCCCCTCATTTAGTACCATGCACTGCCAAAATTTCCATCTTAAAGCTGTTCTAGTCAAGGTTTTAAAAAAATGTCTTGGGTGGGACATGAAAATTATCTTGCAAGCTGTAGAACATAGCTTATACAATTTTTAACATAATGAAAATATAAAATACATTGAAAAGGAGTCAACTGATAGAAAATACATGAAAAATTAGGTAACTGTAATGGAAAATTTCCACTCAAAATCAAAACTAGAATATAATATTAAGGGTAACAATATCAAACTACCACAAAAGAACATGTGTGTTGATAATAATTTTACATATATATACACACACCTATATATATGCATATAAAGCAAGACATAAAACAATGCCAGTATCAGGGATTATTTTCAATATGCCTTGCTCAGATTTAACTGGATAACAATATTACTGTCATACATCAGCTGAAAAGGAAATTTAGTAGTTACACAGACGCTTTACTAATTTCAACTCTGTATATAAAATGCTAAAATGGCAACATTCTCTACAGAATTTGGAATAACCATATGAACGTGCCTTTTGTTCTTGCTCTTTTGTTTCTTCCATGTTTTGAAAGGCAAGGATATGGGCTTCCTGAAGGGACTTATGCCTTTGCTGATGCTCCTCTTCTAATTCTTGGATCTCCTGGGTCAGCCTCTGCCGCTCCTGACTGAACTGGGCTTGTAACTGTTGCAAAGAGCTCTGTGACTGGGAAAGCTGCATCTCCAGATTCTGCTTCAGTAAAGAGATCTAACCCACAACAGAACAGCAAATACCTGTTAGTCACTAATAGTAAAATCAGCTGTAAAGGAGACATTCAAAAGAAGAAAACACTTGAAAATTTAAAGCCAGTGCCAGCTAAAAGACGGACAAGCAATGTCATCCACGTACTGAATTTGTTGTTAATATTATATGCCAGAGATATCGTAATTACATTTTAATTGTTTTGTAAAGGTCATCACATTGGTCAGTTCATACTACACCACTACCTGTAACAATTTTTCATGGCCAAATTATCAAAAATTATCTCCAGGTTTTATACAGAAGATCAATAAAAATGACACTATCAAGGTCTGAAATCAACCACTTGATGGCTAAACTATTCTTCAGGGGAACATCCATTTTCCAAGGATAGTCTTGCATTTGGATAGGGGAGGACAGCCTATGATATCTACATTGATGAATTTTTGTATCTTTTATCACAGATATATCACAGAATATGCTGAGTTAGAAGGGACAGGGATCATTGAGTCCTACTCTTAGGTGAATGGCCCATATAGGGATCGAACCCATAACCCTGGTGTTATTAGCACCAGGCTCTAACCAGCTGAGCTATCTCATATGTTATGGTCTTGTCTTACTGGTAGTTTCTCATTTAGAAAGAAATGGTAGCATAACATTCTACATCACAAACAAAAAGTAACACTTGATGGATTCCCCCTCACACACCCTAGCTCAGCAAGACTATGAGAGTGACTTTTATGCTTATATTCAAGATCTAAGATATCTGAGTCACAAATAACTCATTTTCTTAGAAATACCCAATTTTACATGATACTTTTCATCCAACAAGAATTAGAGTATGCTGTATTCCTTCAAAAAGCCCAATTTTATTTTTATAATAATATTATACTTTGCTCTTCACATCAGATACCATCTTTTCAGACAGAAAGTACTAAACCTGTATTCTCTTTAGGGGCAAACACGAGAGGGATACCCTCCAATTCTGGAAATAAGATTTAACCAAAAGAGAATTTTGCTACGCTGACAAAGGAAGAAAAATAAAATTTCCATGCGACAAAGAATTAGAGTCAGTAATGATACTTTTCAAGCCTCAGAGCATTACATAATATGAAATTATAAGTGAAAGTCTGATAGTGTCATTTGATTCAGCATTATCTCAAAATTAATTATGACCAATTAATAACGACATTGCACATCATTTTATTGCGTTAGAGAACATTAAAACCCACCACTTAACAAAAAATTAATAGAAGCATACCAAGTACAACTTGCAGCATGAACATTCTTGTCAAACATATGGGTTTAGATTATTTTTCAGAAAGACACAGCTTAAGCAGATTTGAAAAAAAAAGCTACACAAAAATTAGCAGTAAAACAACAACAAAAAAAAGCAAATTAATTTAAATTAAATCAGCATGGCTTGTTGTATTTCAAATTCACCAGGTCTTTGTGTCTGGGCATATACACTCTACCTTTAGGATATACTATATCAACACTACTGTATGTCAGATGCCTTTGAAACAGATTAACTACAATTAAACACATTCTGTAATGGAAACTATACTTAGAAAACTTTTTGCTAAGTACATTAAATATAGATTTCACATACAAATTATACAGTTTCAGACCAAAGCTCTGTATAATTCTGTCTACAGAATGGGCCAGTCAGGATTATTCTGGGAAAAAAAGAGGCCAAGGCAAAAATGTAGGGACTTTGACTCCAAAGTCTACCTGGATACAGCAATCAGTCTCAAACCAGAAGACGTATTTTAGGGCAGATTTATAGAAGAAATATTAACCATCATTATCTGAACCCACAAAAGCTTTCACTATCCACAATATACTGTGTCAAATTCCCTGTAGCCATGCCAATTTGACATGATGATCTACAATACTTGCAATGGAAAGGAGTCAAAATAAGTTCCCCTTTCATTTACTCTATTCTACTCATGTTTCTATAGATGCCCATATTTTCCCTCCTTACACCCTTTGCTATACTGAACTGTTTTGGCTTAATTGGTTGCTCCTCGTATGAAAGATATGAAATATCTATGATCACATTTCTCCTACTTTAACCCCTTCTCTACTATTTCTTTTCAAGATTAGGAGACCAAAACAGCATCAGGTATTTGAAGTGAGAATGAACTCTGGTTTTATATAGTGATTTATATGGTTCTACATGCTATGTTCTCTGTTTCTCTTCTATATTCCTAACATTTTATTTCATTTTGTGACTCTTACTGGGCACTGAGGTGATGTTTTCATGGCATTATATACCATAGTTCCCAAATTTACTTTCTAGTTGTTAACAGGTCAAGGTAAGGCTCATAATTTTACACAGTAAGTTACAATTTTTTTTCCTTGTGTATCACTTTGCATTTGTCTACACCGAATTCCATCTGCCATTTTATTGCCAAATCCTTGGCCTTTTACATCTGTTCTATAATTCTTCAGCCCTTTTCTCACCCTGAATAAACTTTTATAAGCTGCAAAGTTTCCCACCTTATTTACCAAGAGCCTGCTAAAGAAAATATGTTGAGCATCAGTTTAACTCCACTGATAATCTTTGCTCACTGTGGTAACACTATATTTAATACCTATTTTTCAACTAGTTACTTATCTATACAAAAACTCATATAGCGGAGTTTTAGTTTTCTCAGAAGGCCAAGAAACTTCTTGGTTGATCTCTTTCAGCACGCCATGGCCAAGGCTGCCTGGCTGGTCAGACAAAGCACCACATACAGTATTTCAAAAAATAAAACCTCAACCATATACTGTATTTTTAATCTTCACCCCTAGAAACTCACTCCTCTGATGTGGCAAGTTTGCACCATGCAACTGCCAGCATGGCCAGCTCTGGATTTTCATATATGCATCACCTTCTAGTATTGTAATGTGCTATTGTCCTCCTTCTCCAGGGAAAAATAATCTATTTTAACTCAACTTCCCTTTGGTCCACCCACATCCCCACCTACTCTAATTCATTGCACATTCACTGCTGGCCTTTCTCTCTTTCCCCACCTTTCTGTAAGCTCAGTACCTACCTGGGTCCTTCTCTTCATCTCCAAGACTTGCCTTCATGTTCCAGTTCTCTACCAGACTACCCCTACCAAACCCAGACCCTGTCTGGAGGTCTGTTTATCCCCTGTACTTTTAAGACAACTTATGCTTCTTTAGGTTACTTCTCTTCCTATTTAATCACCATCCATAAACTCTGAGGTTTATATGGGCTTTTTTTATTTCCCTGAGACTACTACTGCAACTTGGCTCCAGAACCTCTATTCCTTCTCCTCCATCCATCCCATACTCCAGTATCTCTTCCTCTCCTTTGCTCTTTTTCTTCTTCCTAACTCCATTTTTAGTATCATAGGAATGTGCAGTTAGGATAGTCTTAAGAGATTATCCAGTCCAATTCTTTATACTAGGTGGGCAATTTATGCACAAATTATGGCTTAAAAATCTCGTATAAAGAAAATCCCACAATTTTCACTCCAATCCTGTTCCTCCTCTTTTAAGTGCCTTTGGCAGGAACACTGAGATACTAGACAAATGCTTTGCCCATTCCCACTTGTCCCTTTCACTATGTTTCTGTCCCTCAGCTTTCTCACCACTGTCCTATCCTGTCCTGTCCTGTTCACCACAACCACCAGGAAGTATAATTCTAAAAGTCCCGCTCAATCCTGCAGAACCTCAGGTAATTTAATCACCACACTCTAACAAGCCCTTAATGGTAATGTTCAAATGGAGTCAACCATGGTAACAGCCAAATTTTTATTAACATGACATGAAAAAAAATGTATTTTTGGCTTGACGTTAACTCTGTGTCTCATTTCAGTTCCTGCTCCAAATTCTGGTAATTCTCAGTATATCATTTATAAACATTCAGAGAATGGGTCAAGGGCAAAATAATTTTCTTTTAATTTCGTTCTTAGAAATGCAGAAAACATTTTAGCTGAGATGACCAAGAAAAGTCTGACATCTGGCCAGGAATCCATGTTAGAAGAGATCAAGAATACATAAGAGCAGTTCATACTTTCATCAGATTAAAGTGACTGCAAGATCACAGCCTGAAATGAGTCAATGTCTGGACATGTCTATTTGCATCAATAGACTATATGGAAAATAAAGGACAATGAGGATTAAATGATGCTAACAAGCAAGTCAGATTAATCTTCCATTCTAGTAATTTTTTTTGATGTTGAAAAGTACAAAAAAGTTAAAAATCTGAGTTTTTTTAGAAGACCACCTATTTTTAAACATTAGTTTGATTATTCAGTACACTGATATCCTTAAGAGATTTAAGAGAGAACATTATTTTGAGAACATAAGTGCCTCCCTTTTCATGTCTTTGGACCACTCCTTCTTATACCTTTGTATTGAGGATTCAAAAGAAAACAGATCTCAACACTATTTTCTGAACTTCCAATACTTTTACCCATGGTTTTCAGTGCATTAAAAAAAATTAGTGAGAATTTAAAAATAAAATAGAAAGAAAGAATATTTTGGCTACAATTAAGACTTGCACTGCAAAACTGCAAATTATAATAGAGCATCAATCTCATGCTTTGTAGAAAGCTCTGCAATACATGTTTGCGCTGCCCACAAGCTTGCTTGCGTTAACAGTGATGTTAAAAATGCTGTTTATGTTATGACCACGTACACAGTGTCTGATGCCCAATGATATGTACACAGTTACACAAATGAACAGATGCAGTACACAAGCTTTTCATAACTAGTGGCACACATTCTCCTCTCGAATATTACCATGTTTCCCATTTCATAGGCTAAAGCTCTAAAGCAGTACCACAGGATATGCAGACTGGTTAGTGCAAGCATGCCCTGTTCACAAGCTGTAAGTGCAAATCACTTACATTGCTGATAGATTTATGCAAAGCTTCACCGAGACAGTGCCGCTATGAAGAAAAGATCACAGGAATAAAGGAAAACATTCAGAAATCAACTAAGTAAAAGAAAAAGGGATAAGGAAGGAAGGGTAAACATAGAACATTAATATAATTTGATCAGAGAAAAATAAGTTGAAAACCATCTGGAAAAATAAATATGAATACGTTGCTTTGACTCAGTAGATAAGCTACCAAACACAGAACAGAATGATGTGGTTTCCCATGTTATGTTTTGGACACACAGAATAGCATTATTTCTTTCTTATAAAGTTACACTATAGTCACATATTACACAGCTGAACACTTTTGAAGTTATCCACTTGTTTTCTCTTCTCCTTTATGGCAAATAATTTTAGGATGAAATCATTAAGCACACCAATTTGCATTCCTATTAGGAAAGATGCTATAAAAGGACGCAATCAACAATCAGCTGTGTCTCTGAAATATCACAAGCATATCAAATACATCATATTAAAGATCAAATTTTGCTGCTAAAGGGCAGAAAATTAGTCTGTAATGAAGACATTTCTATTAAAATACTTCTTTTATTCTTCTTGAAATTCAGAACGTGGTGGGTACATAAAAGACTCTTCCTGAAAGTCTCCAGCAATAAAATGACTTAATGTATCACTTTATACTAGTGTTGATTCCTAATGAAAAGCAAAAAAAACCCCAACATATTGCAAAGTAAATGCCCTATGAAGCATTATTGATCATACAAATAATATACATCATTCATATATATATATAAATGCCTGTGTGTTTTTATATATGAATCATATGGATAAGCACACACGTGCACAGAACAGAGCCGTCAGAAATTAAGTAGAGCAATTTCAAATTCAGTATGATCACTTCCCCCTTTTGGCCTAGGTCAGTCAAGAACATGTTTTTTTCCAGGAGACAGCAGGTATTTTGACACCAGTCTGGAAGCCTATAGGTGGGAATTACTAGATAATACTTTGTCAAAATACACAAAGAACTTGTTATTCATTCTTGTGAATCTACAAAAAGGCACAACATAAAAATACATTACTGTGAAATATCCAAAATGTGCTAATTAAAATTGTGAGAGTTATAAGCAGCAATTTTCTATGCAAGGGCAAAACACTAGGAGGCATCATACACCAGCAGACAAGACAACACACTGGCAACAGCTTCGATTCCAGCACAGGATTTTGACAGTGCCAGTCTGAACAAATCAACGTAATTTTGCTGTGTTTCCCTTCCCCTGTTTGGTGCTATTACGAGCAGGAATGATCTCTTGTAAAATAAATGTTAAGTGTATACAACATTTTGGACTTAATATCGGTGGACATATCTAGGCAGCACTGTGGTACAACTAAGAAGTATTTATATTTTACACCTGAAGCAGAAGGGTTCATATTGTTCTACACTGAAGAGAAGTTCCAAGTAAAAGTACTTCTGGGAAGCTGCATTCTGAGGTCTACCCTACTATAAAAAGGCCATTTAAGAGAGTTGCCCCCTGCCACTTGCCGAATAACAGATTCTTTCACCAAAAAAGAAATTGGTCTTGCTTTGCCATCAAACTGATCTTACAACTAAAAGTCCTAACATGGGATAACCATTTTAATACATGTGGTTTCACCAAATTTAAAAGTTTACTAGAGAGCTGGAAAACAGATTGAATTATGAACTCTTGGTAAAGGTTCTGCACCAAAACTTTCCAGTTAAATTTGTCACAGATTCTTTAGGCTACATCACTCAAAGCAATCTTTCCACAACCATATCTTCTGATTGTGAAATGAGATCAGAAAGTACTTTGTCCAAAAAAATTAACTACTAACTGCTCAGATCTTACTGGCAAGAAGAACATGCAAAGACCAAAAAAGTTATTTTTTAATGAAGTTGAATTTATACATTTCACATTCCTGCGTGTTCTAAAAAGACACACAGCAATGTTGAATAGACAATAAATACAGCTTATTTATTTTTAACAAAACCCAACAGACACAAGTACTTTAGTGATCTGGAAATCTAAGTATCATATCACTATTCAAAAACATTTAAGTATAGGACAGCTAGCTACACACCAGTCTGGGAAAAAAGACTGGAAAAGATGATTTAGAAGTCAAACAAGAAAATCTTTAAGTGTAAAAATAAAATTATTTTCATTCAGCATAGCAAAGGAATAAAGACCTTTGATAACAAACTTGGGCAATAAATGCTCCTGTATAGAAATAATACTTAAGATGAGTTTTTAATGGTATTCAATTTATTATCAAATGATATTTTGAAAAAAACACATGCTTGTACAACATTACCGAAGGATGTTTGAAAAGACTAAAACTAGCTTACTTTATCTCAAAAACAGTTAGTGGTGTTTGATCACTGAGATCAAACAGGTATTCACTAGGATTATTATTAAACCTGACCAGAATCTACTATTTTCATCCTTTATTCCTAAAACCATACACAACAGGACTATAGAATTAGATAGGCTGGTCAATTGGTATGGAGGCTGATTCCAGCCAAACATGTAGCAACATAATCAGATGCAGCTCCATATTGAAAAGTATGCAGGACACATTCAGAGTGCAGAACTCCAAAATAATGCTTGCTTAAGTATTATTAAAAAATTCAGTAAAAATTCAAAACATCCTCATGAGTACTTCCACAGCAAGGTCCATGTTCTGGAGAAAAATTGTTAAGAAGCAAAAAGAATGCAGGCATAATTATTAGTCTGTATTTCAATGATAGGAAGTGATGAGAAAAAGAAAAAAACAAGGGAAAAGGTGGGTTTAACTGTCACTGTTTTTGCAGGCTGGAATTCAAGATTTGGTTGTGATGTTAATGTGGTATACGAAATCCTTGCTCAATTCTCTTTGAAATCAGACTGCAGATGGGGTGTACAAGTGAATTAATTTGACTCTTGGAAGGAAAGAACTTCTGAAAACACATCTCTATTTGGTATATATGTATTAGCTAACCTGATTTTACTTGATTTTGCTATCTCATTTATCAGAAGTATTATCTTCCCCACCCTCAGCATATGCACAGCTAAGGCTCAGGTGTAACCAAGAGAACTTCATCATGACCCAGAGGAACAGCAGAGAGAGATGCAGCAGAGAGTAGAATACGCATCTTCATATGGGGCATGTTTAGAACCCACTGATCATTGCAGGCTATTCAGCAGGACGGAAAGATTTTGCACATACTACATGGGACAAGGTTGATATTTCCACTTCTTTTTCAAGATTTCTCCTCAAAGACCTGAGTTTTCAACTCAGTTGGGCCAATCTGTGTTGCAGTAAAGCATAGATTTAGTGGCTTGAAACGGTTCAATCTGTGGGTTTGCTTATTGTAGGGAACAGTCACTGTCACAGGGCCATATTGGTGATGAAATGGTGTCATTTTCCTCAAGAAGGACATTTACTGCACCAGTGACATTTTCACATTTCCATTCAGTTACCTTGTCTTCTGCAGGACATTAAGTTATCGAATGTGTGGAAGTTCTCTAATTTGATTGTTTCTCTGGAATAAAACCTATTTTCAAACAGATTAGAGAGGCTTGACACTGAATTTCAGCATCAGTCTTCAAAGATCAGTTACATAACACTTTTTCCTCACTGACATTTCAATGTCAAATTGTGTCACAATCTGATTTTGTGGTACAGTTACTGAATTTTCAAAATACTGCTGACAAACAGGAATTCTTGAATAAAACCTGAGATGCTAACTTGGAAAGGTTCAACTTTACCTGTTTTATCAAAGCAGATCTAGATTGCCACATAGTCTTTGCTTCACTTTAAGATTGACCTCCCATAGCTGCTGCTTACCTTTCTGAAGAAGAAACCCTATGTGTATCCATTATACGTTAGTAAAAGAAACTAGTTTCTGAGGTGCCTGGTGAAGAAGCCGAAGGGACCTTTGGCATAAGTCCATTTCATCCAGCTAATGACAGCAACAACACTAAAGCTCTCCCTTGAGATACGTCTTTCATCTGAAGAGAAAGACTGATTTGTCAGCAGATGTGCAGTCTCTGGCTGTGCAATGCTTACGCGACAGATGACTCCGCAGAGATTTGGAAAGCAGCTGTTTGCTACTACAACATTTTGTACTTGGCTCGAGGCTTGTGACATGCTAGGAATTGAAGAGCTACATCAAAGTTTGCTCTCTATCACTGGTAAGAAAAAGCAGTATTTGGAGCCCTTTCCCTATCTCAAAACCCAAGTTTTCTGATGAGGAAAATGAAGTATATATATTACATCCTAAAATTTGTGACTATGCCTGGGATCTAATTGGTCCTGATTTCCTCCTGGTTTTTTAGCGACTATTAGGGAAGGTACTGCCTTCCAGAATATCACAGGGTGGGGAACTTCTCTCGTTTTAGAAAGATGGAGCTCTTCTCTTTTCCAGTTGTAGGAATTTGTCAAACTTCTAGGCAAAATTATAGAATGGGTTGGGTTGGCCCAGGAGATTTGCATATTTGTATCCGTATGGATTTTAGAATACATTCTTTTAATCTGACAAACTGCAGGTTCAATGGCCAGAGGAAAAACAGGACCATTTGAATCTCCTGACAATTTTTAAAGGTTTTGGAATGGTACTAGAGCTTCATTTCATTTATTTGTCATAAAGCTCTCAGGATTTTAAAGTTTATGTACACACCTTGACTAATTCTTCCTCAAGAACAGAGGTATCACTGCCTTTAATCTACAATTCTATTCATCTGCTGAATCTTAAACAAATTTTGCCCCACCTGGTAAGTTCTCTCTCGTTCCTTCCAGGGTCTGCTGTTTTTATTCGTTTTGATCGAAAAGCCAAAGACACTTGAGCAAGCATGGAACAAACAGGCTAAAGGTAATACATATACAAATAGAGGATTAAAATTTGTTTGGGGGGATGGCATTACTGTTGGATTTGACTTAGGATTTCTATTTGCCAGTACTGGAAGCATAAACTTCCAAACATCAAATTAAACTCTTTACTCATGCATCATTTATTACATACAGTACTAAGAATTTAATGTTCTTCTCATCTATTGACAAATAGAATTAAACCAGTTTTCCTCCCTCCTCCATATTTGTTAACAAACAAAAACTGCTGGCATTAAATTTCATTAGAAGTTTAGAATCAGATAGACAACTTTCTTTGGATATGAAGATATCCACGTCAAACATAGCCTACATATATTTTTAAATTCAATTAAACACAACACCATGGGACAAAAAAACCAAAAGGAATTAAGAAGAAACCAAAAGAGAGATTGAAAAGAAGTCCAGTAACACAATTACTCTATGGCAGAGCAACAAACTCACATTTGTTAGTATTCCTACTATGTCCTACTGAAAATACTTTGAAAACACTGATTTGTTCTGTTTCTTTGTCTGTATTGCTGAGTAGCTCTTAATTGTAAATGGTCTTTAATGAATTTCCTCCCTTATATTCAGAATCTTTTAAACAAAGAGTAGAATAATGACAAAGGCGTGGTGTGGGCTGAATGGACTCACCAAAACGAAAGGCTCATAACAAACAGCTGAATGTTAGGCATTTGTTTTCATTTCAGACAAAACTACAATGATCAATGTGGACAGAAAAAATGCACCAACTAATCATCAGGATCACATCTCTGTATAGATCAGGGAGCCCAGAACAAGGAGGATTCCTTCCTGAGAAGTAGACAGTCATGAAACCAGGGGAAGCTCCCTCAGTAGCTGGCCCTCAGGACTGCAGTGACTCTGGACTACGTGATTATCTATATGCTCAATACACTAATTTCTGACTTCCTTAAAGCATAGATGTCCCACTGTGCTGGTTTAAAAGTAAATTGGCAAGAGAAATTAACCCAGGTCAAGATTACAATAAATACAATGATACAGAGAAAACACAGACAGATGTGTCTGTCACAGCACTCTGGGACAAGAACAGAATGGTGTTTGTTAATCCCTATGCTGAGCACCACATGGTCCTCCCAGGTGCAAAGTAAAAGGAAAGGAAAACCTGTTGGTGAGGATGATGGTTGCAGTCTTGTCAAGAGTGGCAGTCGCAGTCCTCTTGAGGTTCTGGTCCTTCTCTGGATCTGACGAGTAGTACCAGAAATCCACAAACCCCAAAATTATATATGCTCAGGTTCAGGTGGGAATGCACAGTACCTCCCCTAGGGTGAGGAGTTTCACAATGGGTGATTTAACTCAGTGAGTCATGGGATATTTTTGGAATTGTTGATGGTCTAGGTCACAGCCTACTGAGCCAATCTCTGATGGCTCATTAGCAGACATGACCCCTCAGGCTGGGCATGGAGGTGCTAATGACTCCTTGGATGGGAGTTACCACGGCTGAGTCATTGGTGTGAAGACACAAGCATTTCCATGCCTCTCTGGGTTCTTTAACACCCAGCTTGTAGCCTGAGGTGTCAGGTGTGCCCTGGGCAGCTGCTGCAAGCAATACAGTATTAACAGTTCACGAGAAATGACACAGAGAGTGTAGAATACACAGTTTTGGTTATACCCACATAGTGATGAACTGGTCCTGGCCCCTGTAACTAGGACAGCCACTTAGAATACAGGAGTTCCATTCTTCTAAATCAGTGGTGAGTGGCAGGATGCACACAGACACTGGATGGAGGCAGAAACTCCCTAATTTCCCCTGATTCTCTGTGAGGCCTGTGTAAGTTGCAGCACAGACTCATTAAGACCACAGTTTTGAGAGCTGTACTAACTTGTCAAAGTTTTCAAGAGTCAAAGAAAGCATGTTTCTTAGGAAAAACAGGTATCTACAGACGAAAGAAGGGGCATAAAACCTTATCCTGAGCTGCATTCCAAGTGCTCTGTGTTCTTTTACCCCTCATTGGCATGAGTTTTCTTTTTATTCTTTTGAATTTCAGCATTTTAGATTTTTAAGTGCTTTTTAAATCTCGTCCAAGGTCCCTCCCTTACCATCCACTAGATGTCATGGTAGCCTTACTAGTATTCCTGAATACAAGACCTGCCAAAGTGAATTAGGAGGGAATTACTTGAAACTTACCTTCACTCTGCTTCTGACAGACAAGCCTTTAGACAGTGTGGTCAGGACAATATCAAGTGACAGGAAGCTGAGTAAAATGATTCTGTGCTGAAAGTTTATCTCCCTTCTTTTGGGAAACTGATACAGGGTATATGCAGGCTATTTCCTGTAGAAATTTCCAGCATCCATTTGAGAGCAAATCTACTAATGCAAGGATTACCCAGGCTGTGGAATACACCAGTAATCCTTGTGCTGGGTTTCCTGATTCTGCTAATGTGTATGCACATCAGCTCTGCAATAAGCACCTACACATGGGCAAGTAAAGACGGAGCAATAATGGCCTCCAGCTGAAGCCTGATCAAGTCATTTACAGATGTTCACAGGAGCTCATGACTTTTCTCAGCTCTCCACTTCATGAACAAGAGTATACTCAGGATTGTAAGGCCAGCATTGTAAGATTGAGTTTGGAATTTTGTGAAAACTAAAATTTGAATAATGTCTACATCAGAAGGAAATATTTATATTTTTATATAAGTCAAACTTTTTCCTATTTACTTTGACAGTTTAAAAAGGAACACACCATTACACGAACGAACCAAATAGGAAATTTCAACATATTTTGCCAAAAAGAAGAGAATCTTTGCTGTAGGAAAAATAAACAAAACTTATGAAAGCCTATATAGTATAATTTTGTCAGTTCTCACTGTACTAATTCTGATATTTCCATTAACAGAAGACTTATCTTCTGCTGTGAAAAGTTGACAAAGTTTAAAAAGAAGAATGCCACATTAATGTTTGGTCATACATGAAGCTACATTAAGAATGGAAGAGGTATATATGGGAAAAAATGCTGACAAAACATTTAATTTACTGAAATGTGTTGCTGAAAAGTAATGATGATGGGAGAACCAATATTTGCTCAAATACAGAAAAGCCCTTCCACAATGAGATTACTTGATTCAGTTTACAGAAAGAAACATTTATCACAAGAAAAAACAGGTAAGAAGAATATACATCTTAACCTGTACATTTCAGTGCCCAGAATCGAAGGTTGCACAAGACAGACAGGCAAAAGAGAGAACATGCTCACACTTTTTTAAAAAAAAAGCAAAAACTCCTGCTATTTTATCCATGGCTGAAGCTTTCTCCGCAGTAAAATGTTTTTGAGAAAAGTGTTAAAACCCCATTATACAGCTAAGAGGAATGGAAACGAGCTAGCACATCCACATTCACTGCATATTTCATGATGAAACTCTCGCATGGATTGCTGTAGAAGTACTAGGTGCAATTTACAGGGAAAAAAGGAAAAGCACTTTCTTTTTTTGTATTCCAGAACAATTCTCGTATCAGCCACAAGAAGTACACACTTGGTCTCTAGACACTGATCTAGTTAAATTACCAACCACATTTAACTGTAGATGGTGAGGATATGAAACTGGCAAGAATGTGTTTAAGCACTTAATCAGCTGAATAGCATTTTATCTCAGGAAAATTATTTTACTCATAACAAATCTATACTGTTAGAATAACGATAATCCTATATGCATTCTACAAGGCTCCACTTATCATTACTGGTATAAAACCAAAACTATTACCTAGTTTTATGTATCAAAGGTGAAACAAACAGAAGTGGCAGAAGTTTATAGATTAGTATAACAAAAGCAAAAAAACCCAAACCAGCTTAGTATACTTTATGGGCATAAATTTTTTGATTGAACTGTTTGAGGTTCTTTAAATTGTTAACATTTATACCTGTATCTCTTCATTCAGTTCTTCCAGCACCAGTGAGCAGCATTCCAAGGTGGGCATACTCTATGCTGTACACTTCTACAGTTTAAGTAACTATATTTAAACCTATTTTTTCAACACTTCAAATACATAACCCTTCCTGTACTTCAAGTTAGGTGATACATGTCTTTGTAGCTTGTTTTTAAATCAAAACAGAGATGCATCAATACCTAATAGAAAACTACGTACCTGTATGGATGAGCATTTCATTTCTGAATTCAACATTTTTAACAGTATTTATACAACTCAACGTTGAAGCTCTAGACACTTTCTCAACATAAAGAACACATGTAGGCCACATTTTTTGTCAAGGCAGGAGTTTACAAATTATTTAGCAAAGACCTTTGTCTTGCATTATTTTGGTAACTCATTGTATAATACTACTAGTACCAGACCACTATTTCAAGTGTAAAAATCTGAATTGCAGAAAGAGGAGTTGGATTCCTTCTCTCTTCCTAATTTTTACACAGGCTTCATGCCTTTCAAAAGGGTTTTAAATACATCTTCCCACAAACGAAAGCCATGGGTGGGTGTAACAAATAGACAATTTTACAGTGCTACTGCAGTATCTGAGGCTGTTCTGGTTTAGTGTAAAGTTTCTAAGGCGTCTTTTCCAGGACTACTCATTTCAGTATTTTATCAGTGAGGAGTATCTGGAGGAATATCCCTATGGAGTTTGTGGATGACACCAAATCAGGAAGAGTAAAAGGTGGAGGATGACACAATACACTGAAAAGCAGGGTTGCCATTCAGAGGGACCTATAAAGGTTGTAAGTACGAACCAATGGGAACCTCACAAAATTCAACAAGGACAAATGCAAAGTCCTTTACATGGGATAGACTAAAGCACTGCACTGGTTCACACTGCCTTACAGATGTGCTTCGTGTCACCTAGTTGGCAGTGGGCTAAACACGAATCAGCAGTGTGGCCTGGCAGCAAAGAATGCCAGCAGCATACCGGGCTGTACTTTGAAGGAAAGGAATCAGTCCGTCCAACCTGGCACTTATTGAACATCACCTGGAGGGCATATTCTGTCTCCTCCTCCAGTTCCTTTATCATTAGTACAAGACATGTTGGTAAACTTGATCATGTTCAGCGGAGAGCTGTCACCAAGATGGCTGGGACTGGAACCTATATCCCTGCGAGGAAACTGTTCAGTCTAAAAACAAGAAGGTTTTGTGGGACTTAATAGCTTTCCAGTACCTATGAGGTGGTTACAGAGAAAGTGGACCCAGCCTTGTAACAATGTCGTACAACAGGGCAATGAGAGATGATCATAAACTGAAACCGAGAAGATCCTGTCTAAATTTAAAGAAAAACCTCACTATGTGGATAATTAAACCCTAAAAGAGATTACTCAAGGAGCCTATGAAGTATTTTAAAATTATGTTAAAACTACAGGAAGTTTCATATATCCCTTTCAAGACAAAATGTTATTTTTATGTAGAAGCAAAGAAAGTAAATGAAGCTTGAGGATTGTGTAATGTGAAACTTAAAATCAAATGAGCCCAAATCTTACTATGTTAATGTTGTAAAAAGTAACAAACCAAGAACTTTGAAACCTCCAGCTTTTATGAGCCTAAATCTCAAGAATTCACAAGCTTAAATCCCCCTGTCAGCAAAATATATTGTTACATCCTCCTGCAAGAGGCTGTATAATCAAGTGTGTGTTCAGTTATTAGACTTCTCAAATTAGATAGCAAATTAAAAGCCATCCCACAATAAAACCCTGAAATCACAGTCATTTAATGAGTTTCAAAATCTGCTTCTCTTACTTTAAAATGTATTTGTTCATTAGCTACTCCTTTAAACTGGAGTCAATAAAACCAGTAGAAAGAAAGTACTCTCAGTCATCTAACATAACTGAGACTATACGTTATCTTGAAAAAACCTCAGTAGTCATACAAAATTATCCCAAAATAATGTTCAAAATCACTCAAGAGAAGACACAGCTGTAATAAATGTGTCATAGAAACTAAGGGACATTTTGACTTTTCAGTGACTTGTACTGTGTTATTCTAGTAAAGATAGGGAATTATTATTTTTGTAAAAAGAAGGGATACCTCTGAGTACAAACAATTAGCATTGGCAGATATTTAACAGTAGAACAGGTGAGCAGACAGAATCAAAAAGATCTTGTAGTGAGACATGAGACAGATAACTTCTTCCCCCAAAACTGTAAAAAGTTTTATTCATTTTTAATATAAAGAATAATAAATAATTGAATTATGTTAATATATTCTGTAACAATTAGGTTAAAAAGCACTATGATAAGAAATTAAATTTCCAAGTCAGATGTCGCAACCAATTCACTGTATTTAACTGGTAATAAACCACCTGCAGCTAAATTGTAATGGCTTTCCGATTCTCAAAGACACCATAGTTACCTGGTCTAAAAGATCTTCAACCTTTTTTTGCCATCCATCCCTTGCTGCGTTTTTTTCACGTTCTTTCAGCTGCAACAGTTGAGTCATGGCTGCTTTCTTATCCTCTTCATGCTGCAGCCTCAGCTCTTCACGAAGCTTATTACATTCCTGTCTAAAAACAAAGGTCAAATAACTACAATGCAGTGGACTTGGTGCAAGATGTGAAAAAGAATTAAGATTTTAGTAATAATTGGAAAATCTTAGATAATAACAGAAACATTTGATTTATATTTTATTTGATATTACATTTGCATAGTTTGTTATTAATGAATAAAAGGGAAAAACAAATACTCGCCGAAGATTTTCTGTCCATTTTATTTCCAAGTCACGCGCCATTCGGTCAACTTTGAACTTTTCCTCTTCCCTCATGGCAGCAATCATTGCCTCATGCTGTTGTCTCTCCTGATCTAGTTCTCCCTGCAAACACAAACTTTACAATAGAGACTGATCAGCAGCAAAAACGCATTTTAAACCTTAAATGAATATATTTATAATAAAAGTCCCAGTTACAATTGGCTCATAAAACTTGAATTACAACTTCTTCAATGTGTAATTTCTAATTTTGCACAATTAATGCCTATATATCTGCTGATACTTCTTACTTGTGAAATAGAAGCCTGCATTCCCATAAAAAGCAATTTTCCAATAAGTCATTCTGCAAGTAATCTTTTCAAATACCATTACGTTAAACCACAGAATAATTTATGTTGCAAAAAACCTCAAAAGGTCATTAAGTCCTGTTCAAAGCAGGACTAACTTTGGAATTAGAGCAGGTTGCTTAGGTCCTTGTCAAGAATGCTTGGATTGTTTTAATTTTTTGAAGCATCAAATATTCAGTATTTGAATTTCAAAGCTTGAGCTATCTGTATTTGATACAAAGTTCATATACCTTATTTCTGTTTCTTGACTGGACAAACCTGCCAGAAACAAGGTTTCACAGTCTGAACACAGAAAACACTACCTTTAGAAGTCTCATAAATTTCTATTCAAGTTTTACCAGTCTAGAATAGTATTAGGTACTACCTAGAAATCACACTTAGAGGAATGTTATTCAGCAGTGCTTGCTTCGCACATGAGAAGCAAATATGGCCATCTAAATTTAATAGGATTTTTTAAAATGTAGCATTTCTATATATTTTAAAATCTGTTAACATAAATGCTAGTGCAAGTAAGCTGCTATATATGAATATTTAAATGTTTTAATAGGTGAAGAAAGCAATACTAGTTCATAAGGACAGAGAAACTATGAAAAATACAGAGGAAGTTATAAACTATAATATGGTGCACATCTAATGACAATAGATGAAAGAAATTAAAAAAAATACCAATATCCTGCTTCAGGCTGGTTTTGTTATGAAAATATGAAAACAGTTTCAGTGAGAATTTTTATTAATATTTGCTACTCTACTTCAAACATTTCTGTGATCCTGTAAAGTGTACATTATTTACTGAGGAAAGAAAAAGGAAATGTTTACTTAGTATTACAGTCAATAAGATATTGACAGACTAATTGACAGTTCCAGTTCCATCTAAGCCAATTAAAATGACAATATATTTGTGCCTAGACAAATTAATTGCTTCACTGGTATAAAGTAATCACATTTTCTAGGTGACAGTCTGTTATCTTTTAAAATGTATCTTTAAACTATTCTCAAGTCTCTATCGAAATTCTAAATTCGAGACTGAAATGAAGACTGTGTCCACTACTCAAGGAAAACATTAAAAAGGTTTCAGTGAATTCTAGAGCCTGTAAACTCCGGAACTTGTTTTGCAGCAAGACATGAATTATCTGGAATAGCAATGTTGTAACACATCCTTTTTACATTCTTGAGAATTTCTATCAAGCCTCTGAACATACTTTGGCACAGCTACTATTTGTACAGAAAGATGTGCTTGCAGCACTACCTGTTAAAATACTAAAAATTTCCTGACAACAAAAAAACCACCCACCCTGAAACAATCAACTATCTTCTCTGCTTGAAATAGAAATCTCTCTTTTAATGAAGCCACATGAGGCTCCTTCAATGATGTGTACACTGTAATACTTCTTGCCATTTTAAAAACAAGACCAAAATCACTGTGACTTGTGCTTTGCACAATTTATTCTCCAACATTACGGTTACCTCAACGCTATACAATGAATCTGTGGTCTCTCGTAGTCTTGCTCTAGTTAATTCTAGTTCTTTCTGGAGTATTTCCTGGGCTTCTTGAAGACTGGAGATATGTCCTTCTGCAGTCCCAAGACCTTGCTCACTTTTTCGTACTAGGTCTTGCAGACGACACACCTATGATAAAACAAAAAAGCTGTAATTTCCATAATAATTACTAATGGCAGGCAAGACAACCTGGTTTCATTTTCTTCCAGTGTTTTTCTAATTCTGAACTAAGCAAATTTTTAGTTGCACAGCCTGTTCTCCTTTAATATCACTATGTTTCTGTACCCAAGAAAATTCCTGTAATATTGTAAAATCAAAGACTCACTTAAAGGATTTTTACAAGTAAAAAAAAAAAAAATAAAAATCCAATGTGTGTTTGATGCACTTTGCAAGGTTACATAAAAGATCTGAAGTCACCTCTAACTTTACAGTGAGAAAATATGTTTTATGCAAATTAATGAGAACCATTTCAAAATATGTAAACTCTATTCTAATACATAAATGAACTTGTGCTACATACACGTTTCTCTGTTTTCAGATTGCTAGCTGTCCACAAATTAGCCTGGTTAAAGATCAATTTAATACCTGTAGAGTGTAATATTATAATTTCCTCAACTACTATGTAACAATACACTTTTTTTCTGCCTGTTTGTGCATCAGCTCCCCAGCTGGAAATGATGATACTATACTTTGCTTCAAATAAAAATGTTAGAGTCAACATTGTTCACCAGCTACAGGAAAAAAAAAAAAAGCTTTTGAAGTATGTAGGCTGGAAAAACTGACTAATGGGAGTCAGGGGGGACCAAAGAACAGCAGCTAATTGGAACTGAAGGTGTAGCAGTAGCAGTAGTCTATGTCATTGCCTTTATATGTTGAGATAAATTTCCTTCACGGTAAGTTAGGTGTCCCTGCTTTGGTTTGCAGGCATGAACAGGTGAGAGTTACAACCACTCTCTCTGTTAGAATAATTATAACATACCCAGGGCACCACTCCTCCCTCCCATAACTCTCTCCCTCTGGAGGCAACTGTGAAATGGTAAAAAGAAGATTTCCTCCTTTCCTTTCAGAAAAGAATCAAAAATTTCTTTGGCATGACAGTTCTCAGAGAAAAATTAATGTAAACTTGAGCGCTCATCTCTGTGCTCCTTTGCATTACATTCAAACAAGTAGTAATTCCCTACAAAGCACTACTAACTAAAGCAGCATTCTTTCATGGAAAAACTGCCCTGAAAACTGTATCGATATCCTGGAAGTGTACTGCTATCTACATATCTGCATGAAACATGAACAGCAATCCTGTAGATCTAAAGGATATGGGAGCATGCAGGAATGCCACTCATAGGGCTAAAGACATATTCTGCTGTTAACAAAGCAATGCTGGAGGCTCTTTAAAATGTTCCTTAGTAAAATCATCAGAAATCCTTTGCATGGAGAAGGCAAGTCCTTAGATTACTCTGTCAAGTGACACAAACAAAGTATTTTTCTGAAAGGTCTTGGCTGGTCTACAGTAGAAGGAAACAAACCAGTAGAGCCAAGAGACAGCCTCATCCTGAGATGCATTTGAGAAAGCCACTATCTTGACTTAACCTGAATCTCAAAAAAATATCTGGCAAGTATTTTGGATTACACTGTTCTTAAACAGCTTAGTACTAGGAGCAAGCCTAATGAGCCTTGAATCGTCTCCATCCTTTCGCCAACATAATTGCCACCAAATAGTCCGTCAAAAAGAAAAGAGGATGGCGTGTGTGTTCAAAAGCAGCTTTCTCAGCAGGGAAGCTAGAACTGAGCTATTATCCACGGAAAGTAATAAATACATGGCTACTGCTAAACGACTTACGTAAATTAAAACAAACCAAAAAAAGGAAACAACAGTAGCAATGTAAGAACTATCTAATAATGTGCCAGACACAGTATAGGGGAGCTTTTTCCAGGTCATTAAAGGCATTGAGAAACTGTTGTCAGTTGAGAGATCTAAGGGTAAACTGTGGTTATAAATGATGTGCTTCTTTCTTGTGCTCAACATAAATTTAGTAATAAAATCAAACATATCTCTTCTGTACTACATGGAGTGGATTTATAGACCACCACAAATTTATTGCCTGTACACTTTTTCTCATTCTTTCAATATGCAATATACAATATATAATATTTATTCTGGCATAGGAATGTATATAAACTCAAATACTAAATAGCAGTTGGCTCTAATTCACTATTTTAGTTCAGGTTAGTCTTCAATTCCTTAGATATGCATTCTTAATTCTGTTTTCTTAATTCAGTGTGCTGATGAATTTTTCAAGCCTGTACTTCATAGCAGTTAAGTAACAAAAAATCATTCTTAAAACATATGGAGTTATTTCTTTCAAGGAAAGAGCAAGTTTATGGCTCATGAACCCAAGAGAAGCTAAGAAAGAGTAACTAAATATAAGCCTACATTGTTGAGTGACAATAGAAGGACAATAGTGCACTCCTCAGATCTAATCCAGCAACAAGGAAAGGTAGCATACTACAGAGAAGTTACAGCTAAAAAGAAACAACAAAACTTTCCTTAATTTTTAAATGAAAATAAAGTTATGTATGATTTTGTTTTCATAAATAACTAATACATATTTTCATCAATGCGAATATAGGTAAGCATACTGTTAAAAAAGCAGGAGCAGTTTCAGCTTCAATTAGCACCTTGTCTGAGCTTGGATGCACTGGCAAAGACATATACAACCATTAGAAGGAAGCACAGTCTCCTGTTTAACAGGTACTTATGACCGACCAATCATCAGTGCTGCTTAACTCCAAAGATGGGAGGTTCAGATGCTCTGGTAGTATGTAATCTCTGTCATATCTATCTGTCTATCTATCTATCTGTTAGGTACTACTCTGGAAGTATATTTTAATACATATTTTCAGAATATATACAGTAATATATAATAATACGTTATCAGGTATACTAATATAGTAATGTATTGATATATTATTAATACAGCAATATATATTAACACAAAAAAGCTATACTTTAGTAAGTTAATCTATACTTTCAGAAGGGCAGTCTCTCCTATTTATCACTTAAAAACAAGCACTTTTGTTCTTAAGCTAGTTAAGCATTTGTGCAATTTGCAAGCCACCAGAATAAGATGCCGGTTCTCCCCAGAACTTGCACTGCATAGAAAACAGTAATGAAAAACGTTACTGCAAAATAGTATTTGAATTCATGCTTAGGTCTGTCTTAGAACACACGCTGAAATCCAATGCAGGGCTTGCTGAACAATGAAGCTGATGAATTATTTTCTGGAAATGAGGCAAAAGTTCCAGAGGAGAATGGATAGTTGTTCTTGACTCACTAGAATATATTTCCAGTATAAAAATGTTATAAAAAGGTAGTGATTTCAAACTCAAAAAATTAAAACTGTATTGAAATATGATACCTTTAATATTGATTGCATATAACAAAACATTGCAAATAATTTGGGTCTTACTGTAAGTATTTCATATAATCTTTTGATGAAAATATATGAAAATCATTTTCATGTCAGGTAACTGAACAATATTTCCAATATGTCATCTGTGACTAAATATGGGTTTAAACACTGTTAATTTTCTCTCTGTCTCCTGACATATTTAGTGTAGGAGTCTGTGTACCTAATGAGAATATAAGCAGAGTTAAAAATGAAAAGCTGCTTACATCAACTGTTTTATACCTCCATCTCTTGCTTTGTTAATTGTGTACAGTACAACAAAAATCAATGCCAAGAAGTAGTCAAGTAATTTATCATCTTTGAAGAATAGTCCATTTTAAACAGAAATAAGGCACTAAACAGACTGAAGAGCATAGTCCTACCTCTGTCATAGACTCTAAGCACAAGATCACTACTGATGAAATGTCGTCTAGCACAAAGGACACGTAGCTGAAACAATAAAGTTAACCCTTGCCTCCTGATTGGCAGAACTCAGTTTCGTTGTCAGCTCTTCCTTCATGTTTTCCAGCTGCTGTCTGAGCTGATTCTTATCATCCTCCAAATGCAGTTTCTCCTTCTCAAACTGCTGCTCCAACTCCTTCAGAAATAGGACGGATGGAAGAAATATTAAATACTTTTCATACAGTCATTGCAAAGTACAGGTGTGCCACATGAAAATTGTTCTTAATATTCTTGATCTCAATCAAAAATCACCCTTTCCTTAAACTCATAAAACATGAATATTTATTTTCTGTTACAATGGATGTCTTGATTTTTCTGTTTATTTTTTAATATATCCTTGGTTAATCACATAATAAAGGCAAACAAGACTTTCTTTGCATTTCATTATCAAAATCATTAAAACTACTATCTACTTGCATGGTTTTTCAATCTGAGTTGACAGAAGTTTTCACTTTTTATAAAATACACTGATAATGTGCATGTCCCTTCACCCTATAGCCATCTATTTCCTACACGAAATCCCCACAGAAAATAGTAAATCTTAAAATCCAGAACGAGCTCTGAAGTTTTTCAGGCTGTTACAATAAACAAAAAAAAGGCTTACACCATATCTATAATATAAATTACATAGAACCAAAAGAAATCAACAATTAGTTTTCAAGTTTAACTACATGGAAAGAATCAAGTAACACCTCTGTTTTCATTCATTCTCTGTGGCATAACAGTCAAATTCTGCAAGTAACTGTTAAATGAACTATATTTTTCTTATGTGAGCCTATGTTGTATACGTATGTTAGAAATCTCTCTCTTTTTTAAGAAAAACTACAAATATACACTCCAGCTTTATTAATATTCAGAATGCCTTTTCAGAAGAACAATTTCTTCCATAAAATACTTTAAAGGAAACATGCTAATTTTAAAAACTTTATTACATATTTCAGTGGAATATACTATATAATTTATTATACCACAATGTTTTATTGAAGAAAATTAAGGTTACGAAACAAGGTGCTCCAGAGTCATGTCATAGACCAGTTCAAGGCTTTCTATGCAGCTACAAAAGCTCCTTTATTAACTCCTTTCTAGAGGCTCAGCTGTAATACAAGGCTTAGCATCCGTTCAGTGCCTCTGTGTAGCCCTGGGCTAAGGTTTCCGAGAAATCAGTAATATCTCACAAACAGCTACGAAAATACACAGATCAGAGATGAGCCCAAACAAAAAGTACAACTGCAGGTATTGGTAAGATTGTGGAGACAGTGCTGGGGGAGAGAGAGAGAGAGCTCAAGTATTAAAAAGGAAAAAACAGTCATAAAAAGGTATGAAACTGTAAGGAAAACTGGGGAGCTGCATGACAGCAATGCAGTGTCATCCAGCTGACCCCAAGAAGCAAAAGAGGTCAAACCTTCCTCATCCAAAAACAGACTCCTCAAGTGTTTTGTGGGGAGTGTAAGCACATTAAGCCTAGTAGCTTGCTAGTTCTAGCACTACATTAGGGTATACAGTAGGCAATAAATAATTGCTGTGTAAACTGCTTGCATAACCTCTTCCTTCATGGTGTAAGGTGGACAAAGTGACAAAATGAAGGGTTACACTGTTACTAACACTCTGCTACACAATGTTAACTAACAAGTGCCTGTTTTCTTCACTGGTTCCCGATCAGTCTCCAGGTGGGACAAATGCTCCTTGCTCAATGAAACTTGATCAGTTTGTCTTGTTCACACTGAAATCTGCTGCCTGCAAAATTCCACCAGTGCTATTTGGACCCTATTCTGATAACAGAGCAATTAGTTCCTTGATGATACTTGTCAGTACAGCTGTGCAGTGCTGCAAAATTATTAGCAACTCTATTTTCAAAATCCTCCTGATGCCATTTTTACAGCTCATTTTATAGATGGAAGAATTGAAGCAAAAAGAAATAGTTAAGCTATTTCTTGAGTCCTACTCTAATTCTGTAGAATTCTCTTCTATTCCATTTTTTTCAGAACTTTCCAAACACCAGATGCAGTTCTCAGGCTTCGAGTCCTAACAAATCCTCATATCCTCTGTCTCAAGGCTGCTGGTAACCATGCCTCTTCCTCACACTAAATTCAATTCTTCTCTGCATTTAAGCCTTACTGTTTTCTTCTTTGGATTACTCAAACACAAAACATGTGCTTAGTGAGACAGGTTTGACAGAGGTGCCCATGAAATCTGATTAAGATTTAAGATCAGTGAAATCTGATTAAGAATTACCCAGATCTTGATCCTAACTTCTTTTCATAGTTAGTTTTCCCCTGTTAAAATCATTTCACATTTGTCATATTTACAGAAGTGTTCCCTACTTCAGCTAGTTTAAAGATTTAAGAAAAAAGTATTTTTTGATCCTGTTTTATTCTCTACATTATTTTAATAACAAGAAAACCAACATTTAGCCAAGTCCTAAATGTAGTGTCTTTTTGCCTTTATGGACTGCCTATGAAAATTTTAAATAAATGCTACCATAATATAATCTTTCACCTCCTTCAGAAGAACTAATCTTGATTGATACACCAACCCTTCTGAATATGGGTCACAAATCCCAGGAAAAAATTACTACACTTGAGAAGGCAGTTGCGTAAGTTGAGAGTTTCTCTTCTGTATGCAGACAAATGACAGTACATGTGCTTTTTTTCCAAGACATTTGTTATTTTAATAAAGACAAAGCAGCTCCTTCAGAGAGGCCCAGTAGACCTGCAGGTAATTCTAAATTAAACTTGCCACAAAACGAAACCATGCAGTACAAGATTCAAACTGTAACATTTGATTTTTGTAATATATCTGATTACTAAGGAAACACAAACCTACCATCTGCAGTTTCTTCTTCTCCTTATTAGCATTACTGTGTGCAGCCTCAATTGCAGTATGGTGTTTCCATGCCAGCTCTTCTAAGGTCTTGGAATGAGCCTCCTTTAACTGTGCAGCCTCTCCTTCCAGTCTTGCTTGCAATTTTACCAGCTCTTTCTCATAATATTCACGTTGTGCCTCCCTTGCTTCATTTACTTTCTGTAAAATACAGAAAAAGTGGTTAGGGTTAAAAAAGGTAAAAACAATCTGAACAGTAGGAATAAAAAAATACAAAACTATTACTGATGAAATAAATCTACAAAAAATTAACTTCCACATAAAACAAACTGAGCCAACTCTAAGCACCGAGTACGTAATTCAATAACCAAAAAGGTAGTTTTAACTGATCCATGCAAAGCAATATATCCTTACTAAAAATCTACTTTTTCCTCTATTTAACCTGGGAAAGCAGCAGTCAGGTATCAAGCCCATAGAGAATTTCAGTTCAGTATTTTCAAACACGTTTAGTGAATTTTCAGCAAATAGCTTTTTAAATTGTTGTTTCACATCTAATTCACATCTGTCCTTCCTGAGACACTTTAGATACTAGGCATATACACATGAGGTCACAAATCAAATGAAATTGCTAAAAGATGTCCAAAGCAGTCTGAACAACATCTAATCTCACTTCCCTCTAATCTCACTTTATATTAGTCATTCTATGTTGCTACATGAGGCATACTTGAAACATACCGGTCCTAGTCCAGTCATGTCAAACAAAAATTAAAACATAATTTATTTTTTTTCCCCTGAGAATTCTACGTCTTTTGTTTTCATTCAACTAAAGCCAATAAGGTGTTTAACCTTCTCCAATGCCAGAATTTGCTGCCTTTGTCGTTCATCCAAACTCTGTGTTTTGCTTTGTAATAGGTTTCTTTCCTCTTCCAGTTGGGACAACTTTTCCTTTAATCTAGATTTTTCTGATTCCAAATCTCTGATTGTAACTTCTTGAGTCATTTGAGTAGCTTGAAGCATTCCAATGTGACCTAAAAACAAAACAGCTCTTTAAAACTTCACAGCATTGGTTTCATGCAATTGAAGTGCACATTCATACTCCAAAGACAGAACAAATCTAGTGGAGGCTTGCATATGGACCTCCCTTGTCTTCACTGCAATACTTATCTTCCTCCTCTCCACTTCTCTCTTTTTTAGTTTTATAAAATATCCAACAACAGTAGAGCACTTGGTGCGGAGATTTCTTTAGTCCCAATTTTCCTGGTTCAAAGTTGCCTATTGACTCCCAAGAGAAAGCAGAAGTAGGCAATACTATGAACACTGACAGTCTACCTAAAGAACTTACCCATCTAGAACCACATGTTTTTATCCCACAATAAGCTACACAATAGAAAGCAAAACACTGATGTCTACAGGTAAAGATGTTATTGTTCTATCAAACCCATAATTTAGCCAGCATGCCAGATATATAGCTTTAGCTGTTGTAAAACTTACAGAATTACACTTTGTTTATTCTGGTATAGAGGTATGACTAAAAGATATAACAAAATTCATTCTCTCTATAGCAAAATATGATCTAAATCCTTGAAGGTTAGAGGATTTTTATTTCTTTATATACATTTAAAAAAAAAAACAATCAACCAAAAAAAACCCCCAACTTCAAACTAGACAATGTAATCATCTGTCCTTCACATAACCAGTGGAAAAAGGTTTATGATTTCAGAAACTTTTGTCCTTGTTCCTCCTGATGTGTATCTGTATTATTGAAAATACTACCACTAGATAACTGACTAAAGCAGTGAAATTGCTGTGATGCTGGGAGAGGCTTTGGAGTGAACAGAAGACTATTTTAGAAAAGAGAATGCTCCTAGGTTTGTTTGTTCAACTGAAAGATGAGAGGTATAATTTACTCAGAATACTTTTTTTTTATTTTTTTGTAGTCACAACTTCTAGGTAAGACTTTTTTTTCCCCCTTCTCATTTTATTGTAACCATAAAAAATTACAAATTAGCTGAGTTTTAATAACAGAGGATGGCTTTTAAATTTAAGTTACTAAAAAATAGCTAAGAAAATGGACTTTGTGCTACCATTTCTCACAAGACCAAATCACTGAGACTCATGATTCATTTCCACATGTGGTTAAAGGCAAGATGTGCCAAAAAGGAGACTGTTTTAGACTTGGCGCCTATGAACACTGATGTGAAGAGAAGAACAGTAGGACATATCATGAAATTTGGAAATTAAAAATGCTTCAAAATAATTAGTATTCTGATAAAAAATGCACACTCCTACTTGAAGTAAGCCCCGAAGAATTCCATGAATAATTTTGGCATTTTTGTTTGTAAAACTAGAAGCTGAAGAGAAAAACTTTAAATAATGGGTATTCTTAAGTTCTGTAACATTTAAAAAAAATCCTTGTTTCAAAAGTTCAGCCATTTAAGAAAGGTATTTTCAAACTCAGAATTTCAGAATGTAACAAGGAGAAGAATAATAGAAGAATTTTAGTTTTTGAGGAAGAATGTCATGCATATTTCATTGTAAGCACACACACACTGATCTAGAGCTTCGGTCCTAGTAATACTGCCACACAAAACAGGTTTCCCATTCCTCATGCACTACACAAAAGGTACGAAATGCAGCAGTTTCCCTTCCAGTTGGAAATCTTACGATAAATGGAAGAAGAATGTATTAATTGCCCAAAATAGACTCCATACAGTGTTCTGAAATTGCAATATGATGAGTAAACACTCTGTATGGTAATTAAGTATGAGAATTCAGTTTCTCTGAGGCAGGATTTTTCACAGTGTGAGCTGAAAATCAAGGAGAAGGCAGTGGGCCAGTGTCAGAAATCATTTTCAAACAGACTGGCAACCAATTACATCACATGGTGATGGCTTGGTGGCGCCACTATAAACTGGGATCCTGGTTCATGTTGCACAGTGGACATGCTGTAAAACAAAGATATGACAGTGCTACTGAGCTTGGCAACAGCAGCACACACTGCCGCTTCTGGTAAAGCTAAAATCCTCAGTGCCAGAGGAGACCAGGGCTGGACTAAAGCACAGGTTAGTTGACTTGATGCCATCAGTAATACAGAAAAACAGTCTGGATATTTAAGTTTATTTCCTCTACATTTGGGGTGGCCTGGTGAACCCCTCGCATGCTTCTGCCTAAGGAATGAAATATGGCTGAAAAGTGTATGAGAACAGGCTTATTTTTCCCCCCAACACTCTCAGGTCATGAGCTTTTCTGAATGCCTCACAAAATACCTGTTTGAGATACTCTTAGCAGCAAGTCTATGCCTTTTAGCTGTTTGCATCCAATAGGACCTTGCAGTCTTGGGCCCCTGCCGGCCACTATATTGTTCCAAACCCTGAACACGGTCAAAGATAAGCCAGGGCCTTTTTTTCATCCCAAGACCCTACCTATCATATAGCTGACCAAGTTCAAGTACTTGGGCCAATTCTGTACCACTGAGCAGTTCACTAGGCAGACAATGCCTAAAGAGGGAAAACAGCCAGATCCTTAAACCACTTTTTGTGCCTTTGCACATGCCAACAAGCACAAAGGACTGAAGAAAACAGCTATAGAGAAAATCTTAAAAGATTTATTATCCGATACGCTGTAAGTATTCTGACAGTAGGTATAAAGCAAAGTGTCAGCAGAAAAGAAAAGGCAACTGAAAAAAGATGGAGGAACAGGAAGCATCTCTCAGTGACTATGTGGAGAACAGACACACAGCAGAAGCATTCTGTGTAAGTACACTTTCAAGGCCTGGAAGATACACACAAGCCATTCTAGTAGAACATTCAGACAAATAAGCACAAAAAAAGTCTTAAGTACAATGCATGTGATATCAAAAAAATGCAAAACTGTCAGAAATTTCTATGGAAAACATTAAACAGTCTTTAGGGACTCTAAACCTGCACAAGGCTGAAAGAACAAGAAAAGGTTAGAATAAGAGAATGAAGTTCATTTCCAGATTAAGTTACTGACATACATACTGGCTTTGAGAACAAGATCAGTGGCCTGCTGCTGTAAGCGCTCTCTAGCAGCTGCGAGCTCGCTTTCCACTTCTTTGTGTTTGCTTAACAATGACATCTCCTCCTCCTTCACATCATCTAGCTGTTTTTGAAGAACCTAAAGGAAACACATAATACCTATTATCATCATATAGAATCATGTAAATTTAAATGAGCATTAGGTTAAAAGGTACAGAAAAGACCTCTCAGCAAACAAGTTTTATTCATACAAAAGCCAAAATAGTGTAATATTACTGCCATATTGATTTTGTGGTTTATGTAATGCTTAAAAAATACTTTTGGAAAAATAAGATAGTTAATACATGGCATGACAATAATGCATAAGAGAAATGTAACAACATTAAAAAAGGTTTATGAAAAATAAAAACTATAAAATGGTCCACAGAGTTTTGTGGCCAACTGCAGACATCTGGTTTCCGATATCTGAGAGTTCGTCACATTAAAAAATACATTACATATTCAGAGCAGTTTATAGTGTTCTTCATTGCAACCTAGGGTGTATAGTATTGACTCAGATTAAGCTGCACATGGGCATACATAAAATGAGATGGGCATTTACTTAAATCAGATGTTCCACAGGGGTTGGTACTGGAACCACCGCTTTTTGGCAACTTTCTTGGTGACATGGACAGTGGGATTGAATGCACTCTTAGCAAGCTTGCAGAGGACACCAAGCTGTGAGTGTTCAATGCACTGGAGGGAAGGGATGCCATCTAGAGAGACCTTGACAGGCCTGAGAGGTGGGTCTGTGCAAGCCTCATGAAACTGAACAAGGCCAAGTGCAAGGTGCTGCACCTGGGGCGGGGCAATCCCAAGCACAAATACAGGCTGGTGGAAAATGTTTTGAGACTTGGCCTGAGGAGAAGAACTTGGGGACGAAAAGCTCAATATGACTCGGCAATGTGCACTCACAGCCCATAAAGCCAACTGTTTCCTGGGCTACCTCAAAAGCAGCATGGCCAGCAGGTGAAGGGAGGTGATTCCACCCCTCTAGTCTGCTCTTGTGAGACCTCAGTGCCATGTCCAGGTGTGGGGGCCCCAACACAGGAAAGACAAGGACCTGTTGGAACAAGTCCAGAGGAGGCCACTAAGTGGCACAAAGCTGTAACACTTCTCCTATGAAGACAGGCTGAAGTATTTGGAAATGTTTAACCTGGAGAAGAGAAGGATCTGGGCAGGCATTCAAGCAGCCTTCCAGTACCGAAAGGGGGACTATAAGAGACTTGGAAAAGAACTTTTCACAAAGGCATGTAGTGACAGGACAAGGGGGAATGGCCTTAGTCTGAAAGAGGGTAAGTTTACACTAGGTATTAGGAAGAAATTCTTTCCTGAGTGTGGTGAGGCACTGGAACAGGCTACCCAGGGAGGCTGCAGATATCCCATCCCAGGGGGTGTTCAAAACCAGCCTAGATGGGGCTCTAAGTAAACTGACTTGGTGGAAGGTGTCCCTGCCCATGGCAGGGGAGTTGGAGCTAGATTATCTTACTCTCCCTTCCAACCCAAACTATTCTGTTTCTATGAGTCTAAACTTTTAATATGCTTTAATGTACTGATTCACAATAGCACATCTTGGATAGCATGGCAATGTGTTCTCAGCCATGCAGGAAGGAAAAAGAAATCTTGCTCTGTTTTAAAAGAAAATACAGATTTCTTATAATTCAAGTTACTGAAACAGTAAATAGTCATTTCAGAAACTAAAGCAGAAAAGAGAACTGGAAAAACCCCTGTACAGGACATGGAATGAAACACAGACACCAGATTATGCGTTTGGTCACCTGATCCACAGCGATCAGAGTAGGACCTGACTTTAAAATCTGCTACCAATAATGTATTGACTCTCCCTACTGCAGGAATGATCAACATACAGTGGGTTTCCTCTTCACTACAGCTTGCCAGAAACCCACCTCCTCAATGTAGTCAACTGAGAGGCAGAAGTTCTGCTTTGTCAACTGAACAGAATTGGAAATGAACTTTTGGAAGGTCCCCTGGGAAACTGGAAAAATGTATTTTGAATATAACATCTACTAAAAGGCAGCAAGTCTTCTTTCACTATACCTTACACAAGGAAGGATAGTCCAAAAGATGGGCTGGAATTACACAGTAAATGAGAAAAGCTCATGTCCATCTTAACTTTACCCAACGATGCTTCCAAAATTACTAGGAGCATCACATTTAAGATATGCAAGTTAAAAGTAACTGCAAATGCAAAAGAAAATACACTCAAGCTTACCCACAGAAATTACTGTTCTTCAAACCTCAGCACAGCTACCAAAAAAATAAGCAGAATTTCAGAATCTTTTTCTTCAAGTCCAGCATACCCAGTCCTATTTGTTGCTGACCAAAAAAATACCCAGTCTCTGTATTTCAGGGATGTCTTGTCCTTCTTTAGGGATAAGAAACTTTAATTTCTAAATGTATTTGGTTTGCATGGTAGGGTTTTGTTAGCCTAGGGGATGCTGCAGTGATGGCTCTTATAAGAAAGCTGCTAAAAGCTTCCCATGTGCCTGACAGAGCCAATGCTAACCAGTTCAAAAACAGACCCATGACTGGCCAAGGCTGAGCCCATCAGCAACAGTGGTGGCACCTCTGGGATAACAGATTTAAAAGAGAGAAAGAGTTACTGTGCTGAAGCAATTGCAGCCAGATAAACAAGGAGTGAGAGTATGTGAGAGCAACAGCCCTGAGATCAGTGAAAAAGGAGAGGGAGAAGGTGCTTCAGGTGCTAGAGCAGAGATTCCCCTGCAGCCTGTGGTGAAGATCGAAGTGAGGTAGGCTGTCCCCTGCAGTCCCTGGAGGACCCCATGCCAAGGCAAGTGGGTGCCCAAAGGAGGTTGTGACCCTGTGGGAAGTCCACACTTTGGCCAGGCTCCTGGAAGAACCTGTGGACCCATGGAAAGAGGAGTCTGCAGTGGAGCAGGCTCCTAGCAGGACTTATGACCCTGTGGGGGACCCACACTGGAGTAACCTGTTCCCATGGGAAGGACTCATGGAGAACCTGGTGGAAGACTGTCTCCCATGGGAGGGACTCCATGCTAGACCAGGGGAAGTGTGAGAGGAGTTCTCCCTCTGAGGAAGGGGAAGCGCCAAAGACAACGTGATGAACTGCCTACAATCCCCTTTCACTATCACTCTGCACTGCTGGAGGGTGAGGAAGTAGAGAACTGTTAAGAAAGTTAAGCCTGTGAAGGGGTGGGAAGAAAGTGCTTTCAAGATTTGGGTCTACTTCTCATTACCCTACTCCGATTTGATTTCCTTTTTCCCAACCTGAGTTTGTTTTGCCTGTGATGGTAACCGGTGAGTGATCTCCCTCTTATCGCGACCCACAAGCCTTTCATTATATTCTCTTCCTGAGGAGGGGAGTGATAAAACAGCTTTGGTGGGCACTTCGCATTCAGCCAGTGTTAACCCAACACACTAAATAAAATTGTGTTGGAGTTTAACCAGGTAAGCAACTAAGTATGACACTGTTGCTTGCTCACTATCTCCAAAGTAGGATGGGGAAGAAAATCGGTAGGGTAAAGAGAGCGGGGTTGAGATAAAAACAGTTTAATAAATAAAACAAAAGCCTCACACGCACAAGCAAAGCAAAACAAGGAATTAATTCACCACTTCCTGTGGACAGGGAGATGTTCGGCCACCCCCTGGAAAGCAGGGCCCCATCATGCATAATGGTGACTTGGGAAGGCAAACAGCATCACTTCGAACATCCCCTCCTTCCTTCTTCTGCCCCCGGGCTTTTATGCTGAGCATGACACCAAATCGTACGGAACATCCCTGTGGTCAGTTGGGGTCAGCTATCCTGGCTGTGTTCCTCCCCAACTCCGTGTGCACCTCCAGCCTCCTTGCTAGTGGGGTGGGAAGCCGAAAAGGCCTTTATTCTGTGTAAGCGCTGCCCAGCAATAACTAAAATATCCTTATGTTATCAACACTGTTTCTAGCACAAATCCAAGACACAGCACCCTACAAGTTGCTAAGGAGAAAATGAACTCTACCCCAGCCAAAACCAGTAACATACTGAGAATGTGTGCAGTATTTTAGTTACTGCTTGTGAAAACATGTTAAACAAATGAGTTTAAATATAAATAAATGAAAAAATTTAGAAGATGATAAAGCAAGTATGAGTGACAGAAAATTAAGTTTACACACTCCAATTACCTCAACCTATCAGCCTTATGGAAAGATAGCATAAATAGGAGAAGAAAGTCCACAATCGTGGGAACAACACACACCATCAGTCTCACCTGAACATTGTTTTCTGCTGTACCAAGTGCCACCTGAAGCTTTTGGCATTTCTCCCGTAGACTGGCAGCTTCATCCTGGACCATCTGCAATTCAGTTTTAAGCTTTCCCAGATTCTTCCGTAACATACTTTCCTGGTTTTGAAATTCTTTTCTTAGCTCCACTTCTTTTTCTTTGCAAGCATGTAGACTTTCTGCTGTAAAAAGCTGAGATCTTTTCAAAGAGTCTAGTTCGTGTTCATAGAAGGACTGTGCTTTGCTGAGTTTGCCTTCATAGTCCTCAATGAGTTTTTTTCTTTCCAGCCTTAACTCTTCAACTTTATTGTTCAAGTCTTCCAGCTCCAGCCTATGCAATTCCTCTAGTTTTTCTTGCCCCTTACTTAAGGTAGCATTCTGACTCTGATGAGTCTTCAGAAGTTCTTGAATCTCAAGCCTGTGGGCAGCTTTTAAGTCTTCCAGAGCTGTACGCTTGTCCTTCTCGTACTGCACTTGCAGCTGTATGAAACTGCGTAGCCTTTCCTCAAATTTCTTTCTGATCTCTTCTACTTCCCTTGACATGGTCACTACACGTTGGACATGCTGAGCTTCTGCACAAAGCTGCATATCTTCAACTCTATCCTTATATGCTTCGAATTCCGTCAAGGCCTGATGTTTCATCTTTTTATGATCTTCTAGAGACTCTTCCAAAACCTGAATCTTTCTCTTGAGATCCATTTCTTCTGCCACTTTACTTTTATACTGCAAGATCTTCTCTCTGGTCTCTGCAAGAATTTGCTGAATTTCTTCTTCATGAGCATCCTTAAGGGCTTGGATGGCTGCTTCGTGTTCATCATTTTTAGTGTTCAAAGCATATATTACCTGCAAGCATGAAATAATACATTAGAGAAATCACATTCTGGTTATCAGCTAAATCCTAAGAAGAAACGGCCTAGGCACCCTGAAAGTTACTTTGACAATCTGGCTTGTTTCCATCATACAAGTAAAACACCAAATGTTATTGTGGATGTAAGTGCATAAATGCTGTATTAGTAATGATATTCTTACGCATCCTGTAGAATAGTTTTTCTGTACTCTTTAAACACATAATTTTCCTGATGAAAGTTTGCATGTTGTTGCTGCAAATACTACTGTAAAAAAAGTATAGTCAACACATTTAAACCCCCCCAAAATTTATTTAAAATAATTAAAAGCATAGTCTAAAAAATAATTTCATGAGAGGTCGTCTGTTGGAGAATAACACACACAGTATATATCACAAGAAATTAACACAAAAACCAAGTTTCAAATTCCTCCTTTCCAAATGCTAACTATTCTTAAATATTTAATTTCAGAATACGAAAGAGCATCTAAAATGCAAACACTGGTTGTTTTGGTTTGTAAGCTTGGTGGTTGCTCAGATACAATTTCACTTTTGACTGCTTATCTAGTAAGCATTCTGTGTATGTGGATCTCCTAAGGTCTAAGGTTCCTCACTACATAAATTCGCCAACAATCCAAGTCAGTTGAACAGAAAAGTTCAGGGCAGGGCAGCCAATAATCTGGGGAGCCCAGGGAGTTAAGCAGTTCAAGAACGCTGTGAAAGCAGTAAAACCACCAACTTTCAGTGAAAGGTTTAAGATAACCAGATATATCCTATGGGATATTTCAACTGCACCACAACATAGTCGATCATCCTCTTGGTTTTTAACTAGAATGTGCGGGTAAGTATGTGTGAATGTAAGAGTGTATGTATGTATCAGTGAATAAAGTATTCATGCAATAGGAGGTGGTAACACAATCTTTTGTGCTTCAAGAACTCCAGCAAATGTTCCCACCCTTCCCAGATATCTTACCCACAGCAGAGCTATAAAACACATCTGGGGGAAAAAAAATTGTCTTTTGACTGGTATATATTGCATATTTTAAAAATTAACAGGAAGCAACAAAAACAGACAACAAAGAAGCCCCAGGGGATTACTTTTTTTTTCCCACGAGGACAGAACCTAGACCATTCCTCCCTTGGCATTCAACAGGGCAACAGAGGAAGATGATGCTGACTTGCTCTCAGGGCTGAGAGATATGAAGGAGACTCAGAATTGCTCTCCTAGCTCTAAGCACAAAGCCTCTATGTTCCAGCTAGAGAAGGTATCAGTCAAGTGTTCAGACAAGCTACAAACCTCAAAAGAGTTCTTCTAAGTGAAAAAGCAGACTCAAGATTTTGGCCATGTAATATAATGTGCTCTGTTTTCTGGTGGTATTGTTCTTTGGTTGGATTTTGTTTTTTTTTTAAACAAAAGTCATAACACATATTCTAAACCTTATGTCTGAAACAACAAACATACCCCATTCTGCTAATTGTGACACAGAAAGTTTTAGATTAAAATAGAAAAAAATAGAAAAATAAAAAAGTTCTGAAACAATATTAGATGTAAACAAAAAACTAAACAACCTCACTCAATTTTATATAGCAAGGAAGTAACTTAAAAATACCACAAAAGACACTTCAACTTACTCTAATTCAATTTTTTTTAATATATGTACATGCTATTTAATGAAAGAGGAAAAAAACCAGGTTTTTCATAGCTTTCATAACAGTTCATAAAAATGCTTTTATCTCTGCAATCAGCAAGCAGACTTTTGGCTTTTTTCCTCCTCAGATTAAAAAAAACCCAAACAAAACAAAACAAACTCCTACTGTGAACGAGCTTCATGGTTCACAGAGATTCAAAAAACTCCACCAATAAATTACAAAAAATGACAATAAAATAATGTGCAATTCCATTAGCAAAATCACTGCAATGCCCTTCATCCAAGGTTTCAACCTTTTATATTCTCACTGTCTTTGATGATGCCAACAGTACCTTCTGATCACAAAGCTTTCTCCTTCCTCCTGCCAGCAAGATACAGTCTCAGCTGTTGGACCTAATGCTCCATTTTTATCTTGCATGAACAGGCCTTAGTTTTGGCTAGACAAGCTGGTCAATGTGGTTTAAAAAGTACTATAAATAGAAATGTCACACTTAGGATCAGGTTATTATAATAAACACTAGGTCAAATCCCATACTCAAAACAATCCTTGACCCCTGTGTTTGTGCTTACAAGTGCCATAATGTTCTTCACTTCAGGCAGTGTTCCAGTCTCAAGTTATGAGTTATGTAGCACTATGATCTGCAGAAAGCATAAATCAAAATATTTTCAAGGGTATTATGATTAAGCAGCGGGAACCTCACTGAAAATTCCAAGTGAAAAATTAGTCTATAAGCAATTTCAGATTCAGCAGGTATCTTTAAAATCTCATCATCGACTTGCTCCCTACCAAAAGCACTGAACATCAACAAATTCAATAAGCACCGCTTGTTCCCTAAATGAAGGGCATGAGCATCTTACGACAAACATAAAAATAAAATAAAATGCATGCAACTGAACACTGTGTCAAAACATATGTTCTACAGCAGCCTGAATTCCAGCTCTATCAAATTACTATTAATCTCAGTATTTTTAAAGAAATGGAAGAGTTGTATCAGATTTTATCTTTGAGAACTTGACGGGTTTGATGTATTAGCATAGGAACACAGGAAAGAGAGTCTGTATTAATTGAAGCAAAAGCAACTTAACAGCATTTCATGTTATTCATGAAATGAAAGCAGAAATTCAAGTACCTTGGAACAAATTAATACATTTAAAGTTCCAGCTAAAACAAATAGTTCCTTCTCAAGTAAGCTTCTAAAAACTGAAAAGCAGTTAAAAGGTTGCAACCACTGGAGATAGGCAGACAAAAGAAGTTTTGCACACTCTATTTTTAAATCAGAGGATGAGCCACTTGCTAAGCATGCTTGTAAATGCTTTTTAAAATGCTTTAAAAAATACTAGCAGCTTTTTCAGTAAAACTGCATAATACTAAGAAGCATAAACTGCTCATTTGAGTAATTCATAGTTTTCCAGCTCCACTCTAAATGCATCATAACACATAGCAATTCCTATCAGATGAAAGAAATAGAAATAATCATGTTTTGCTGTATTTTCAGTCAGCATGTAATTTCAGAGGTACAGACAGAACCATACACTCTCCAAGGATACTGAGATTGCCCTCTAAAGGCCTTAATACATTTTACAGAAAACAGTAATAATAATTAACTATTAATAAGAATCTACTGAAATACTATACACCTTGGACTGAAGAACTACAACAGAGTAAGTCAGTAACAATAACAGTAATAACCTTGTTTATGCCAATAATTACTGGAGTGTTTAGTCATAGTCTGTCCAGTAAGGTGAAGCAACTCAGTCACCGTATTAGCTCTGATGTCTTGAACTACATGGAATACAAACAAAATACATGTTCCACGCTGTGGCTGAAAGATGACTGAGAAATACTTTTTACTCCAAACCAGATGTTATGGTTTGGAGAGATGACCACCTCTTGCATGGTCAGCTGCACTTTGGTTCCTGCCAGCAATTTAGTCATGATGGAATGCTTTTCTAATTACAAATGTGTAATTCACTTTAATACTAGCACTGGGTGCCAAATATATTTTGCAGCACGGAAAACCATATTCTATGATTCCATGAAAATATCTCCAAAAACATGTGTGGTTCATCTTCTCTAATTTTACATGAAAACAAGAGCTGATACCTGTAAGAAAAAAAATCACTACACATCTTACATGAATATCAACCTTAGGACTCTGGTAAACCTTCATTTTACCCTTAAAATGTGGGTCCCTGAGTCAGAGCACTGTGTTTAGCCTCGTTCAGGTGAAGTGGTGTGTTCCCTGTGCTGCTGCCTGAAACACCAGAGCCTCTGGAGACATCCCAAGATTTTGCTGATGCTGCCAGCCTATGGAATGAACCACACAAGTACAGTGCCAACAAGGAAATGCTTGTGTATAACCTGCTAATGAGTGGGAAGATGTGACCCAATGGGCCTGACCGACCCTTGCTGTCTGCGGGTAGATAAGAATTGCTACACACATGAAGTAGTAAAATACACTGGGAATCAGTAAAAAGCGCAGCAGAATGCAAACAGAAAAGTAATTCCAGGCATTATAATGAATGAATTTTATGTAGAAATGTATCCTCAATAAATAGTCCTGAATGATCAATTTTTTTGTTACAATAGCTGTTGCAAAGTAACGTTGCATTACTTTCCCACTTTATCTGTTGGCTAAATAATGCTAAATAATGAGATGCATGTTATATTTAAGAATTTAAAATTTATGTATTATGATCAATAAAAGGTTGATTAAACACAAAATAAATAAAATAACCAATTTAATACCCCGAAAAAGTTTGTTTTACAGGACAAATTTCTTCTCCTCAGTACATTATAGAAATGTAGTAATAGAGGAAATACTTCAAAGCTACTTAAACCAGTCTTTCAGGAAATCTGACCACAATCACAGAGTACATTCTTACAAATGCATTACTATACACATAGTAGACAGCCAATTATAAAATGTATAAAAAAATATTCCAACCCCCAAAACCTGTGTATGTCCATCTTTCTTCTTTACCCCCCACCCCAATTTTGTTTTTTTTTTTTTTTGTTCCAATTAAAAACCATGCCTTTATCTAGATAAATCTTTTGTTGCCTTATGGAAAATACTGCAAATAGAAGATGCTTTGTCAATCCAGATCTTTGCACTGCAGATAACACAAACAGAAATAAGCCTTGAACTTTAGGCCAGGATTGCTTAGATACCATGGAAAAGGTGGAAGGAAGGTACTTGTTCCTCAGCTATCTGGTTCACTGCAAGTCTTCCTAAATACCTCGATCAGTGCTTTAGGGGCACAGCATCATGAGCAGGGAAGAGACAAATATGGTCTGCATTTGTAAAAGGCGCGTCCCCTGTCAACAGCATCTCCCCAAAATAGCTGGCCTAAAAAACACACTTTCACAGAAAATTTATTATTAAAATATCCTTTACGCTATTCAACAGCCTTCATGTGTTAGCTCAATTTATGATTAAATATTTTATTCCTTTAGAAACTCTGAAAACAAATATTGGATTATTTCTATTACGGCAACTAGCTTTCCAAAGTAATCTCTAATGACTTCTGTTTACAATTAATTCCTTAGATAACAAGTCATGCAGCTCAGCATAAATTCCAGGTATTGAACATGAGGAGATATCCATTATTACATAACCTCCATCCTTTGAATTAAGATAAATGACAACCATTTTTCATTTTCACAGTTGTTGCTAAACATTTACACCTAATTTTCCATCAAAGAGAAGTCTTGTTAAGTCAGAGACCATGCACTGTTCACCAACATCTACGCTGATAATAAAACACAGCGGAAAAAATTGTGTTTCCAGGTTTATATTATTGTTATTGTTTAATACCATATACATAAGGCATAAAGCCTCACAGGGGCACATATGCCTAAAGATGCTTTCTTCATGCTTCTCAATAAATGCTTCTCAAGTACTTGTATTTTTACTTTTAGAACTGCCAAGTACAGATCAGTCTAACATTTAAATACTTGATATATCAGGCTTTTCTGTGTTTAGTTTGTTTGTGTATGGCCCACACTGAAGTATTAACTCTTAATTATTTGCCTGAAAATCCCACTGGTTTGGATACACCTGCATTTACAGCCCAGCATATTTACAAATTACGCTAAGGCCTGTACCTCAAAATTACTATCAGAAAAAGGCATGCCACATTCCAATTAACTGTGGTATAGGAGATGACCTCACCTGAAGAAGAGATGCAGAGCATGCCTCAGCACAGGGACAGAGTGGTTAGTGTGGCCAATTCAGTCATTCCCTGTGGCATTCTTCCTTTCTTGTAGAGTTGTACCAGACAGCAAATGAGAGGCTTTCTGGAAGCTAGTAAGGAGCTTTATGTTACTACAGCCTATCTTGGAAATGCGCACTTTGTCCACATCCAGGAACAGGGTAACTTTTATCAAGCCAACAGGTAACAGAAATCAAAAGCATGCCAGCAGGTAAAGCTACAGTTACAGAGCACTCTGTAATCTGATTCAACAAGAGGAGCTTATTACTTGCACCAATTTTTTAGCCCAATGCACTGACTAACAACATGAAGATGGGGATCACAAGTTCAGAAGTGGTGCAGTCTGCTGCCTCAGGCCTCAAGACTAGGACACAAACCCATGAGATCTTCCAAATGATTTTAACAATCACTAGCGAACCAAGAAGGAGCTCACCCAATTACAAGGGGTCAAGTGAGCAATCAGGTTATGTTGCTCCTTCTGCTATAGCAGCTGAGTGTCTCCAAGACTCAGTCTCACCAGTGAAATACTACCTTAGGGGGACAAAAGGGGATTTGACAGAGGCATGGATGTGAGGCTGACAGAAAGAGACATTTGGGGGCAACTCCATTCCATTCAGCAGAACAAGGTCTTTGGATGCAGGGCGACCACTGGAGAACAGCTGGCATTCTGCTATGGTTAGTAGGAAATTCTTATATGTCTATCTTGGATGTGCTCCAGAAAATGGACAAGTGGGGTATTTTCCTCACTCCAACAAACCATAATGGAGCAAAGGAAATTAAAAACTATACCCAGTTTTGTGAGGAACAAAAAAGGGCATATATCCCTTACAAATATTTATCAGAATAAAACAAAAAATAGGAGCCCTTAGATCTAGCTTTTTTCCCATTCAGAAAGCAAGACAGTAATTACGGAAAGCACACAACGTTTGATGGAAGTGAAAAAGAGCATACTAGCTTTCTGTGGCCAGGTTTTGGCAGTGGGAGGGCTACAGGGGTGGTTTCTGTGAGAAGCTGCTAGAAGCTTCCCCCATGTCCTGCAGAGCCAATACCATCTGGCTCAAGGATGGATCTGCTGCTGGCCAAGTCCAGTCAATCAGGAATCATAGTAATGCCTCTGGGATAATATATTTCAGGAGAAAAAAAACCTTATTGTGCAGATGAAAATTGCAGCAAGAGAAGAGCAGAGGGAGAACATGTGAACAACAAGGCCAGTGGAGAAGGAAGGGGAGGAGCTGCTCCAGGTGCTGGAGATGAAGTTCCGCTGCAGCTCATGCAGGAGACCCATGCCAGAGCAGACAGATGCCTGAAGGAGGCTGTGATCCCACGGGAAGCCCATGCTGTAGCAGGGTCCTGGCAGGGACCTGCTGACCCATGGGGAGAGGAGCCCATGCTGGAGCAGTTTTTCCTGGTAGGACATGTGACCCTGTGGGGGACACACGCTGGAGTAGCCTGTGCCTGAAGGATTTCATCCCATGGAAAAGTGACCCGCACTGCAGCAGTTTCTGAAGAACTGTTGCCCATGGGATAGACTCACGTTGGAGAAGTTCGTGAAGGACTGTGTCCCACAGAGGGACAGGGGAAGTGAACAGGGGAAGGACTCCTCTCCCTGAGCAGCAGCAGAAACAACAACTGACTGTAACCCTCATTCCCTGTCTCCCTGTGCCACTGGGGGAAGGAAAGTAGAACTTAGAAGACAGGAGGAAGGGAGGGAAAGGTGTTTTTAAGATTTATTTTACTTCTCAGTATTCTGATTTTGTCAGTAACAAATTTAAGTAATATCCCCATTTTGAGTGTGTTTTGCCCATGAGAGCGATCAGTGAGTGACCTCTCCCTGTCCTTATGTCAACCCATGAACCCTTCATTATAATTTCTCTCCTCTGTCCAGTGGCAGAGGGGAGGGAGAGAACAGCTTTAGTGGGTACCTGATGTCCATCCAGGGCCAACACATTACAAAGAGGAAAAATTACTTGACAACATGCAATTTGGATTTTGGAGAACAGGTGGAGCTGTTATTCCTAGTAAATCTAGGACAAGATAGAAGAGCAGAAAAAATGAGAATAAATGGTAGATGCAACACATTAGATATGGCATGCAGACCCTATATCCTGAAAGCTCTTTTAATTTGGTTTCCAGGATGTTCACAGGAAAGTTACTTATAAAACAAACAACTTAAAGACTAATGAAATACAAGTTCACTTTATAAAGGTTTTTAAAATAATCATGACCTGGCTAAGGCATGACTGACAGACACAAGGCTGCACCATCCAAATCGGAAAGAATTTCTTTGCTGAAAGGTTGTCAAGCATTGGAATGGGCTTCTCAGGGAATGGTGGAGTCACCATCCCTGGAAGTGTTCAGGAAACAACTGGACGTGTTCTGTGTTCTATGCATTCAATCAAAGGTTGGACTCAGTGATCTTTCCCAACTTTAATGATTCTATGACTCTATGCAATACAACCTTCGGAATACCCTCAGCTGAGGCAAAAACTCAGGTGTGAAACAAGCAGAAGTGATGTAAAAAAATAAATACACGTTAAATGGGAAGAGATGGATCAAACTAATAGCATAGGACTATGAGATATGGGTTGAATATCCAGTTGGATAACACCATACATTACTTCTAGTCAGTGGCTAAGATGCCCATTAAACAATACTGCAGATGGACAGGCTACTGGCCAGATTCAATTTAACTGATTTTCAGGAGTAAGAAATCATAGAATTATCTGCACAAGTTTGAACCAAAACAGTTCTTCCAGGATGAAAAATCAGACTTGGAGACATTGACAGAAAGACAAGAAGCAGCTGGAAACAAGTAAAGTGCACCTTTTTGCTATAAACCAAATTGGAGAAGACATCACCCCTAATGCTTTGTACAACCTGGCACTTAATCCCCTGCTTGGCTACTACTCAACATTTCTGAGAGAAATGCTCAGCTGTTTTACACTGCCATTGCTGGCTCTAATGGAGTTACATAAGTTTACAGAGTTCACCAGTCCAATTCCATACATTCATATTGCGCTCCTCTCAAATATAGCTATTTCTAAGCAATATATTACCTCACTAAGACATTCAGTTTTATTAACTGTACATAAATTTGCTTTCTGTGCCAAAATGTAAAACCAACTTGCAGAGTAAGTCAAAGTAGAGTTTAATCTAAGTTTCGATCTGATTATGACATCAAAAATATTTTCATGATGACGGATTTCAATAGACTATTTTAAAAGAGAAAAGAAGTATTTAGGAAAAGCTTCAAAAGTTAGTCAGAATGGGAGCAAACACCAGTGGAAAATAGTTTAAATGCTTTGTACCGGCTTCTTGAAAATCAACAAGCATTTGTCAACTCAGCCAATACCTGTAAGTCAAGGTAAGTGGTCCTAAAGCACACACCTGCTTAACTGGTAAGGAGAGCTCTACCGTACAGAAGTTGTCAAAATAGTTACAAAGCTTCTCAGAACACTTCAATGCTATGAATTCAAAATTATTTGATTAATCCCACATCATCAGCACTCTTTTGGAACTACAGTACAGAAAAAATAGAGATGCCATTTGCTTTAATTACCTGCTAGCCATAGTAAGCTGCCTCCTTCCTTTTTCGGTTTCTGTACTTAGTATCATCAAATTACACCTTAATGGTCAGTCAAGCCACAGTTAATGAAGCTGGAATTCTTTTTCCAGACTCAATCCTATTCAGATATTTCTCTCACTTTCTGTATATTTTTAAAAGGAAAAAATATTTTCTAATTAAAATACTGCATACTTTATTCCTTTTCTTAACAAAAAGCAATTCATATTACTCCTTGAAAGAGCATTCAGACAAGAAAAACTGCCTTTTGGTTCAAAATATATGAGATGGCACTGAAGAAGTGAGGTTTCTTTAGGAGGATCAAATGGCTTAGAGGATGACATTCACTGACATTGAAGTGATGAGAGCCTAAAAAGATGAACAGAAGCTGAAATTTTCTGCAAAATGCATTTCAAAAACAAATCCATCACACTTAGAGATTCTCAATTTACGGCAAAAGAAACCAATCATATAAAAGGAGTGAGATTAGTCAGTTGATTCCATTTATTGTCTGAAAGCAAAGCTTCAGTTTTTCCAGTTTCTTCTAAAATCAATCCTTTTTTTTTTGAAAAGGCCACTATAAAAAAAAAGTCTAAAAGTCAAACAACTATATTCACACAAATTATATTTTAAGTCTCCCTTTGTTTTGGCTAGACTTGGCTAAACTATTCTTCATACAATCACATCTGTATTTTCATCTTCTTTATCTTTATCGAAAATAAACATTTAAGTCATGTAGCTATTTGTCCTACATAGAAAAATAAGTCATAAGACTCAAAATAATCCAAAATCTAAATAATTACTGTCCCATTTCCTTCAAAATCTATTTCTTTGCTTCATCATTCAAGCTGACTTACATTATAATTCAAGACTGAAATCTTACTCTTAAATCTCAATCTATTCCACCTTCAAAACTAACCTCCTATTACCTTTTACCATCTGAAGTGTCATGTTTTTAAACACTTAGTTTTCACTAGATGTTTATGATTAAAAGCTATCTGGTCACTGACTGATTTTTTATTTCTCCATACATGGCTTAGCTAGAAACACATAGCTTTTAAATAACTAAGGATATGCAAGGCAAGTTGTTTTGCTTTTTAAGAAAAAATAATTTTGGTGGAAGTACTCACTAATATTGGGAACAGACTAACTATTTAGAATGAAAGAGATTTGTTTTTTCTTTTATTTCACAAAGGGGGAAAGAAAGGAAAGCAGTGGTGGGAGAGACAGAAAAACAACTGCAAAAATGTAAAATGAAGTATCTCCATTTCTAAATCTGCTCTAGAGGATATCCAAAGCAATATTTCTGAGTGCCATCACCTGAAAACGTCACAAGTACTTTTGGAAAATTGTAAATGAAGTTGACACTAAAGAAAGATGATCTCTTTTCCTCTTCGTTTGCTTGTAAACCTGAAAGCAAGGCACAGTCAGCATTATCACCACTCATACAGGCTATTCATTCTTACTGATGAGCCCTCAAGTGTTGAGCTGATGAAAGCATTAGCAAAAGGTTTCTTGTATTCAGTTTTCCCAAAGAAACAGCAGTACTGTATGACAGGGAAAAGGTTTTCCCAGTTTCCCCTTTCCCATCAAAACAAAGTTCATTTTTTGCACTGTCTCTGCCTGCAGGTCTTTTCCTCTCAATGCCTGATCTATTTTGAATTTTATTTCCTCAAGAACTTCTGCAGATTCTATGCAATTCCAGTATCTAGTGGTTCCTCACAGCAGAAGAGATCATGCAGACAAGAATATACCACTCAGCCTCTGTGGAGCAAAGAAGAAAACTTCATCAGGGTTTTGAATAGCAAACGAGTCCATTTCTTGCTCATAATTGTCTCTCTACTTTCCAGGCTTGTTTCAGTGTAGGAAAGGCATGGAGCCTTCCAAACAAGTAAGCAGCTATGCAGGAAAGAAATATTAGTGAAAAGCATACACTGCAAGACTCCCAACTTGAAGCTTTAATGGTATATGCTAATTTCCCAGAATGAATAAAGGAAATTCCAACAAGAACCTTGTCTATTCATGGAATTTTTAATAACTGCAGAAGAATTTGAGCCACTTCCCCCGAAATATCACACTACCTTGAAGCAATTTCTCTTCCCTTCCCCTGGAAAAAAAATTACGCAGATTTTAGCCAAAAAATAAAGTTTATATACAAACTAGGATTGAGCACTAATTCAACTTTTTTATTATTTATTTAATTTAGGTTAGAGAAGCAAAACCATAAAGTAAGCACAGTTTATTTTTGCTCAAATCATACCAGTTGAGAGTCCAAGTTTACTCTCAAAGCCAAGCCCGAAATGAATCTAGGACAAGACTGCAGTGGCCACGGCCTACTGGGACACTTTCCAGTAACCTACAGGTATCTACCATGCAATGGAAAAAATTTGTATTCTCTAGCTACATCTCAGTATTTACACAATACTGGCTATTAGTTTTAACATTTGACACCCACAACTTAAAGGTTTGACACATTAACTGTTATAGAAACATGACATATACAGAATCACAGAAGGGCTGAGGTTGGAAGTTCCATCTGGAAGTCATATGATTCAACTTCCCTGTGCAAAGCAGGGGCAGCTAGAACAGACTGTGCTGGGTCTTGCTTAAGTGGGTTTTGAGTATCTCCAAGGAAGGAGACTCTTCAACCTCTCTGGGCAACCTTAGCCAAAAATCTGACCATCCTCACAGCAAAACAAGTGTTTGCTTATGTTTTAGTCTGCGCCTATTGCCTTATCTTTTCATGAGACATCACTAAGAATATGCCTGCTCAGTCTTCTTTACTCCCTACCATCTGGTACACACACACATTCATAAGATCCCCCTGAGCTTTCTCTTCCCCAGGCTAAACAGTCCGAGCTCTCTGCCTCTCCTAGTATGACAGATGGTCCAGGCCCTTCATCATTCTAGTGGCCTTTTGCTGGACTTACTCCAGTATACCCATGTCTCTTTCATACTGGGGGCCCTAGAACTGGACCCAGCACTCCAGGAGTGTTTCACCAGTGCTGAATAGAGGGGAAGGATCACCTCCCTTGAACTGCTGGTGACGCCCTTTCTAACGCAGTCCTGCCTTAGAAAGTGCTGACCTCCTTTGCCAAAGGCACACTGCTGGCCCGTGTTCAACTCGTGGTCTGTCAGGACCCCGGGGCCTTTACTGCTATGCTGCTTTCCAGCCAGTCAATTCTAACCACGTCCTTGCTGTGCTGCCCCAGATGCAGGCCTCCACATGAGGTTCCTGTCCATGCATTCCTCCAGCCTGTCCAGCTCTGAATGGCAGCACATCCATCTGTTTTATCAAACACACATCCCAGTTTTGTACTGGCTACAAAACTGCCGAGTGTGCATTCCATCTCATCATCCAAGCTACTAACAAAGATGTTAAACAGTACTGTCCTCATTGCTCGTCTCTAGGGCACACCATTAGTGACCATTCTCCAGCTGGGCTTCATGCAGCTGACCACAACATAATAAGTCCAGAGTTTCAGTCAGTTTTCAGTCTACCTTAATGTCTACTTGTCTAGCACTCACAGACACATGACAGAGCAATGAAGATGTAACCAATTTTGTGCAGTTTCTTCCACCACAAGTTTTTGAAACCATTCAATAAAGAGTAAAAAAAAAAAAAAAAAGAAACAAAAAAGATTGTGTATTTTTAAGTAGGAAAACTATAGTATCTCCATTAGAGATCTACAAGAAAATTGATGTCCTGGTAAGAGCATACAATTATATTGCTTGGTCTTAAAGCCTCTTTTTTCCATTTATTCCATTAAATACAGGAAGTAGAATACTGAACACTTAAGTTACCAGTCCAACATCTGTATTTTCTTATCATGGTTATCCAATCGAATCTAAACTTCATCAGTGAAATAATCTGGAGAGCTACACTAGCGAATGTTCTTAAAAAGCTGTCTCATGCAGTTGCAATAAAGGCTTTTTCCATTGCTTCTGTTTGGCAGCTAGAATACAAGCAGCTTATTTTAAGAGTACTTATACTGTAAATGATTTGCCTCTTTTACAATACTTGCTTTATTCCACATAAAATGGGAGACATTAACTCCTACTCTTCCAGCAATTCACTATAGAGAATTCTATAGGTAAGACTGTTCAGAATTTTTCACTTCCAACAAAAATTCTCCACAACTGACAGGTCAGTCAAATAAGGAGCTTCAAGACCTCAAGTTTTGGTTGCAATGAGCTATCCTAAGAAAAAAAATCTGTGATACCTAATATGATAAAGATTATTAAAGGAAAACCAAAAAGTCTTCTTTCAGCATATATTACTTTTTTTTTCAATTGAGCAAATGAGAAAATAGTGGCAATCTTAAATCAAGGAATACATATAAACCAAACATAAGTAGATTTATGAGAAAAAAGATTTTAAAAAAATAATAATCACTGAGCACTTGTGTGCAACTTCACATTAAAAAATTAGCTCAAGGCTTGTGGCCTTGAGGTGGGTACAGGTCTGTATCACGCACTTGTCAGCTTTTATATATTCAGTCTCTCAAACAAACACGCCTAGTACCGACTACTACTGCAAAAATCTCCGTTTTTCACACAAAAAGGGAAATGAACAAAAAAGAAGCTAAATTGGTGGCATATTGCAAAATACACAACTAGGTAACAGAAAAATTTAAGAATTTGCTATGTAACTCATATTCAAAGAACACATTCAGAGAATACTGAGAAATTATTCCAAGGCACATTTTCAGACTACTTTATGTACTACACAGTTTTCAATACACCAGTTGTAATTTGATACAATTATAAATGGAACAGCATGGAACAATTTAATTTTCAAACTAAAATATTTAGCAGTCAACAGCAAATTTGCTGAAGTCTTCAAAGACTTTTTCAAAGTTGAATTTTAGCTAGCAAATACCATTTATGCTTTGGTTTGTTGGTATTTTTTTAACATCTACATTTTACAATCTAATGACAAGTATCTTCAGCAATTGATGGACCACGGCTCTCATTACACAGTCAGAAAACATTCAAAGGAAGGTGAAAGTTTTTGATATTTAGCCCTCTGTTCCTCTTTTAACAGACCCTCTCCTTAATTCTAATCTATACTTTAAGAGAATTTCCATTGCTTTCTACCTGTAGTTTAATGATTAAAAAGATTGCATACAATACAGCTTCCAAAACAAAATCCCATTATAAATAACCTTACACTTTAATGAAAAACATAAAAAAATGAAAAAAGCTTGATGCATAATGACAGAGCTATGTACATTTCAGAAATGTCTCCTTTTACAGATTAAAAGTTAAGCAAGTGCTTGCACTTGTTAGTTTGCCATACCGTTACCATAAAGTTCTTAGTATACATCCTGTGTTTTGGGCAATCTTCAACCACAGAACCAGACATAAAATAGACTAGAGCTCAATGTAGAGTTTTCAACTAATTCACTGAAGTGCTAAAAAATTTGAACAGTAACAATTCTGGTGTATGATCAAAGATAAAATCACCCTCAATCTGAATAATGAACATTATGAAAAGAAGCAAAAAGCAGTAATGGACTGATTACTGAAGTAACCCCTTACACTTACCAGGAATTAGATTTCCTTTGTACTGCATTACAAAAAAAAAAAAAAAAACCAAACCTCAAGGGCCAATATAAGCTAAAGAAACCTGATCATCTGAGTTTCTCAGGCCACATTAAAAAAAGAAAACTGAAGTTTTCAATGCTTTGGGATCATCTGCAAGGGTTAGCTCCCTAATGAATGGGAATAACATAGGTATTCATTCTTCACTCAACCAGAAACAACTAGTTCCTCCTGTTACAGACTCATTTGGGATATACTTGCAACCACAAATCAATACCCTTACTAGGCGAAGTGTGGCAGTACCAACACGCAATCAAAACCCCTTTTCAGTTCTGGCATGTTAACCTCTAACAATCAGGTTATGTCAGAAACAAACATTACAAATCTGTAGCACAGTTTGCTTAGGGCAATTTCCCAAGACATTAAATCTTGAGAAGCATTCTGAAGAAAAAAAATAAAAAAAGATTCAGTGACAGATGTACAAATTCCCCAATCTGCTTCTCTCTGAGAAAGAATCCCATTTACCCTCTAATCACCTATCTGAAATATAGTTGACACATCTGCTATATGATTAAACCTTAAATTCCTGCAAGGAAAACAGGATAGACCAAAGGGTTACTCTCAAGTTGTGTTTTAGTCTCAGAGCTGCATTTCCCTTCAGATTTATTTCTTAAATATTAGCATATTTGATTTTAGCCTTTCAGATATATATATACACCTAGGGATCTTCACTCTACAAAACTATTCCATATATAAACAAATTGATTTCCTCTCAGCAGACTGATATTAAGTTCAGAACTTCCCAAAAAAAGTAGTAACACCTAAGAGGAGAAAAAAGGTGGAAAAGGTAGTCATCTTACAGACCTGTATCACTGTTTTTGATTAATCATCCCAATAAGTGCTTTTTAAGTACTATGTTGTTTCAAGATGCAATTTCCTCTTGTTTTGCGAGCTAAGATACTGTGGGCAACATCCAGAAATAGAACACATAACTTGAATGAATTTCATGCCAAGACAATTGCATTTCCAAGCTTTTAAGATCCTTAAAAGCTAAAAATGCAGTTATTTCAGAACAGAATAAACCCAAATATAAAACCTGTGGGAATTAATCAAAGGGTTTTTTTGTATATTTCCTAAGTCAGCTTTAGAAAATCAGACACGAACCCCTCTTTCAGAGTCCCAACAACACGAATGAAGTACTGGTGCTCATTCAAATATTCTCAAACATTTCTTAATTTGCTAGCTGACAGAACTCTCTGAAAAAAGCCAGTGCCTACTTTTATTTTCACTTCTTTGCCTTCCCCCCTGCGCCTCCCCAGCTTCTGGGAAGACACTACAAAATGCTACGGTGCACACTTTCAGCAAAATATCACTGCACTTACCTTCATAGCATTCAGCATAATGAATTTACGGCTTGCCACACTGACTACATAAAAGAACTAGGAAATTGTAGTCATCTAAGTTGGGCCTCTCACGAGATCTTGCCAGTAGGGAAGCGTACTGGTTTGCACAAACCCAGTAAAACCCGCACCAGTGAAGCCCCGCACTTGGCACCGCGGAGAGCAGCAGCTGCCGCCCGCGCCCACGGCCGAGGAGCAACACAGGCTAAGAGAACAACTCAACACAGCCCCAACACGCCGACAGGCAAAGCGTCAGACAAGGCTCCCCTTCACAGCAGGAGAGCCTCACAAGTCTTCTACGAAGAGCACATACAGCCTCAGACTTCACTGAAGTATATAGGTCAATCAGCTCTTGGAGATAAACTTCAGACTACTCTCAATTCTTGGACAAAGCTACTCTGTTTTTATGCTTCCCAGAGAACTTTCTTGATTTCTTTTTGGAGCCTTAAGCAAATTCTTCCTTTTTCTATAAGAATAAATCTTCTATACATAAGAACAGACAAGGCTAAAGATTAATAGCAAATCTAGAGTTGAACATAGCACGTGAATCAGGACTTCAATAAGGTTTTCTGTAAGGGACCATATTTACAAAAAAATCATATAGGCACATACAGAAGCTACAGTTTGCACTCAGCATGTAACTTTTTCTGATATCCTATCCTATAGTGAAGAGGTATGTTACTACTGTGTCAATTTTGCCAAATTAACGGTTTTTTTGAAAGCAGGAAATTTAGTTTCCCTCAGGACTGGTGAGCATAAGTCCATAAAAAAAACCAAACAAAACCATACACAAAGAAAAGACAAACAAAACAACAACAACAAAACCCCAACTAAAAACCTTTTAAAATTTCCATTAGAGGAAAACCATCTATTACACAAACAGCTTTTTCACAAAAAAAACAAAAACCCACCAATCCATGATTTGAAATCTAGTTTATCCCAGAGTATCAACTCATAGCTATGAAAAAGAATGCAAATGAACAGAAGCTAAACTTGCTTCAGGCTCTTCACTTATAAAGAAGGTGCAGGGATACTCACTAGTGCAGTGCGTGCCCAAACATCTATAGTAAGAATTATGGTCTCTTGCATCAGGTATTTGAAGGTAAGACAGAATATCCCTAATACACCAAATTGCCAGGTACACCTTTTTGATCCACAGTGTGGTCCATTCACAAGGTGTGAAGCAGAGCATGGAAACAAAGAAAGACAAGAATCATGGAAGTAGAAAGGATGGCCAAAGAGCATTCCCAGGTCAACTCAAAGAGCATGTAAACTGATCTTTGTGTCAAAGTCCAGTCTCAACATAAAGCAAAAGGACATATGCTTTTAAAAGAAAAAAAAAACAGAGAGGAGGAAAAAAGGTCTGACTGAATTCTATGGCATAGGAATTCAATGGAACTGTAAGACAACACTATAATGTTAGATACAACATGGAAAACTAGTGAACAACTCAACCAAAATAATGGATCAGAAATTTCAAAGAAATTTCTACCATTCCATGGCACGAACCCAAAACCTATTTTTCTTAAATAAATAAACTATGTTGACAATATGGGTTAATGTTGAGAAGAAAAACATACACAGATTTTCAAGGTGTTCCACCTTTTTTGGCCTATAAACATATAACTGATTACTTATTACTACCAGCTACAATAAACCATATTTTAAGAGTGAAACCTAAACTTAAAATCACACAAAGCAGTTAAAATAAAAAAATCAAGTCCTTTTCTTTAATATTTATTACAGAAATAATTTTCATTTGTCAAATTTTACAAGGACAGTCAGAGAAGATTACTGAAATACATTTTAGTACAACCTATCCAAACACATCAGCATCCATACTGCAAAATACTAGATCTGAGAAGGCAGTGTCAGACATTCTCATAGCTTTTCAGTCATGTCTTGAGCAAAAACACTGTTCAATTAAAAATCTTAGGATTACAGCTCACCTGTTTTCTGAACACATTACAATTCGGTTTTCTAGAAATTAAATTTTAGGAAACTGGTTGGAAAGATTACTTTAATCTCACAAAAATGAAAATAGAAAGTAAGTAGTTCTTACATTCACCTCACACTACTTCTTGTACCTGAAAGGTTGTCTTTCTTTTAATGGCAGCATCTTGAACAAGAAGGACTTCATGAACTTTTTAACAGTAGCTATTTTTAAAAGCTGTCATTTTGAGCCTAGCCAAGTGTCAACATCAGCAAAAGGTTGTTCTTCCTCCTAGCCTTCCAGATTCAGTTAGAAGAGCCTGACTGAGGAAACAGAACCAGGTAATATGCATTAAGTAGGACAAGATGGTGAATAGCTGTGGACTGTTTTTGTTTCTTCTGCTTATTTTTGGAATGTAATGCCTTTGGTTACTGGTATGACATCAGTCATTAGAAGAATACATAGTAGCCTGGCTTACTACTGCCACACTTGTATCAGACAAGAGACATACACATCTGATTTCATAATGTTACATTGAGATTTGCTGGCCTTATTTAGCAGTAAGCCTGCAAACAGTAAGAAAAATATACTGTAGTGACTATTTAAGGTAATGCTCTCCTCTTCAACAGAGTTCAAGGGAGAATAAAGCTTTTAATGGAGAATGGGAAGGATGAAATAGTAATATCATTGACAAAATTACTGTTTTTATTAAAGCCAAAGCCTGATTTCAGCGAATGAGATACTGAAATAATTTCAGTGCTTAGAAGCTACTTATCACTTATGACAAGTGATGCTTCTGCATGTGTATTAGATGCAGTAAGCCTCTAACTGTACTTCTATACATTAAAAAATAAGGTATGTGTGACCAATAGGTTGCATGACGGTACATAATTATTCAAACATACAAACAACACTGTTGCTAAATACAGTATTAACACATTTGAAGACATTACAAAACCACTATGTCTAAGATTAAATTGCAATCTGTCTTCTCCTAAAGAAGTGGTCTCATCATTTTGAAACAACTTTGCACATTCATGGCATTTCAGATACCAACCAACCAAAAAAGGAAACAAAAACCCCCAAAAACAACAACAAACAACTCCCCCAAACCCATACTGTCTTCTGTTGATACACTTTAAGACCTGTCAAATCAAAATTCCTTGCAGAAGTGAGTACTTCAAAGTGCTAATTTACAACTGCATATAAAAATTAATCTATAAATACCTTGTACAGTTACAGAGAGTTCAATCATCGATTTCATTTTTCAAATATACATAAAAGACTCTCCACTTTACAACTTTTCATCCGGAGGAAGGCATTTCATTATTACGTTAATTCTGAACTGGCACATTATTCATCTTATCTAAATCAAGAAAATTGTAAAAGCCTTCTTTCCTAATGCAGTACTTAGCTGGAAACAGCAATAACAAAACCCAAAATCAAAATAAATCCAAAATATTTTTTTTCATGTGGTACATACCATCCATATAAAAAACAACAAAAGGTTGACAGATTTTAAATTTCATGGATGTTGCATATCAGGTTTCATTTATGACCTGCATGTTCTTTTCTCTTTAGTTTTAAATTGGGACATGTTAATAACATGCAACTTGGTACTAAAACCTGTCTTTCAGGTTTTTCTTTAAATATCCTTAATGTGCTGATGTATCAGATTTAACCGCTGAAGTACATACCACAGTAGTAACATTTAACAGTTTTCCAGTTCCTTGTAACTCCATATTAATTAATTGTAGCAATGAAAAAGAATAAACAAGAGGATACATGTAAAATCATAGAGTGATTTAAGCTGGAAAAGATCTATAAAATCATCAGGTCCAACTGTAAACCTAACACTTCCAAATCCACCACTCAACTGTGTTCCTAGGTGCCAGGTCATATTATTCATCCTCTCTCCCACTTTATTTGTCACTTCATATTGATTATTCTTTTGGATTACTGTAAAACTTGGAGAAAAACCCTGAAACCAAAATGATCTCAGAGAAGCCGACATATGCACAAGCATAGTAAAGAGGCATTTTAGACTAGCAGCTTATGTGAATGTGTGATCAGACAATTTTTCAACAACATCACACTTTCAATTACACACACATACAGAAAAGTATCTTTAAAACACTAAGCTGTCAGTGGCCTCGGAACTCCAAGTTACTAGTCAACCATTAAACCTGTGTGAGTGGAGAGTAAAGGAATTTCATTTGAGTATTTTTTTTTATATTGAAAGTATTTCATTCTTGTCCTACTTCTTTCTTCTTGATGTCTTGTGATAAAAGACTGTAAAGTCAGTGACCTAATTCACACATATCATAATATTGAGCTCTAAAATGTACCCATATCAGATTCACATAGAACATATCAGTCTTACCTCTTAAGTTTGCAATAATAATGAATGGAAGAACCATTTGAGAGACACATGGTCCTGAGGTCTCCCAAGTATCAGAGTAATTAACTTATTTCAATTAGTCCTGATTGGGAAATCACAGCATTAAATAAGAGTTCCCAAATGTCATACTAGGACCGTCAACTTTTTTCTCTCTCTTTTTTTTTTTTTTTTAACAGATGCCTGATCTCATCTTTCAGAGACAAAGATCATATTAACTAAAACACTCAATTCTGTAATTTTTGTCCTACAAAACACTGCAGGTAAGAAAGACCTCTTCAGGTCTAAGTTAGAAGGCACAGCTGCTTTAAAGCAATTCTTAGTACATCAGCTGGCAAGTATTCAGATGGAGACAATAACTGATGATTTTACTGAGGGTTTGAAGAAGATATTGAGAGCCTGAAAGCTCTACTTACTTCTTCTGTCTAAACTGTATAAGATGGTATTCAAGACATGACATTTTTACCTAGTTTCATCTTTGTTGTTTATACCTTAATGGGTACAGAAAAGTTCTCTTCTGTGAATACTCATTGCTAAGACCATAATTACTGCAGAATAAGGACACAATCAGGACACCATGTGGAAAGAGCCTGACAGGGAAGATAGAGAGACTACACTGGTATGATTTAAAAAAAGAAAAATCTTAAGATACTTGCTTCAGAAATATTGTGTCTAACTTTCTCAGTTCTAACTTCAGTCTCTCCCACCTTAGAAGACTTAATTCAGCTATGTTTGGAATAACTAACACAAAACAAAATTAAATATCTCTAGAGAAATGTAAATTAATTGAATCTCTAGTACTACATTTTCATATATTTTAGCCCTTGAAAACCATTTTTTAATGTAATAACATTTATTTCCACATTACCAGTCAGAAGCATATGAAAAACACTGACATTAAAATATGTACTAAAATCACACCCGCCTCACAATTTCAGTTCTTTTCAAGCAATCCTAGAACTGTTAGCAAATACTGGCCTACTGCCAATGTTAACACACATTGGAGAGATGACATAAGGCTGCTTAAAAAGCTAAATCCAAAGTTTTTACAAAACTGTTAATGGCATCAACTACCACATGATGACAGCTAACATCAAAACAGTTCTACTGTTGGATTTTTAGATTCTCATTTCTTTCCCATTTTTAAGGGAAATTTTTAAAGTTTTCTTATAATTCTATGCACAATGAACCTTCTGCAAGAGGTTTAGTTGTTTTATTCCCTGAGGCAAAATACTTCCAAATAAAAACTGAAAAAGTTTCACTGGAAACATTTTGTGAAGAATCATGAATATAAGCTAAACCTTATAGCTCTTATTTTCATAGAGCAGCATTCTGCAATAGCTGAGGGAGACCTTTAACCATCCCAGATAAAGAATGCACACAATAAGAATGATAAGTGTTTGAATTCAAATTTATCAAATTTGCTCTTTATTTTTTGAAATGAATTTACATCCCCCAGCAACTCATCGGGTTTACTACAACATTAATGTCTATTATCTAAGTACGTCTAACATAGGATGACAGAAAGAAAATCAAAGGAGAAATTTAATTTTTTCTTTAAATCAGTTTCCCAAATTTAGACAAAAAATGGTTGGAAGAGTTGAGAACAGAAGTCACCTCTCAAGAGTGCCAGATTCTAGTTTTTTGCTTACTCAAGTATGATGTGCCTTGGATAACTTTGTTGCCTTAGTCTTTGAACTGAGTTTTTGGAACCTTTCCAGGACTGAACCATTCAGCTCTAAACATGTACCAAGGAAAAACATTGGAATTTTGTACAGCTTGTCTTTTCATTAAATAGGCAGAAATTATAACTGTAGGGTGCATGGCACTTACAGACCCCTCTTCCAGAATCATACAATGGTTTGGGTTGGAAGAGACCTTAAAGATCATCCAGTTCTAACCACCCTGTCATGGGCAGGGGACACCTTTCACTAGACCAGATTGTTCAAAATCCTGTCCAGGGATGGGGCATCCAAACTTCTCTGGGAAACCTGTTCCAGTGCCTCACCACCCTCACAGGAAAGAATTTCTTTCTAAAAACTAATCTAAATCTATCCTCTTTCTGTTTAAAGCCATTTCCCTCTGTCTTATCACTATATGCCCTTGTCAAAAGTCCCTCTCCAGTGCTCTTGAAGGTGCCTTTAGAAGGCTGCTAGAGGTTATCCCCAAAGCCTTCTCTTCTGCAGGCTGAACAACCCCAGTTCTCTCAGCATGTCTTCATAAGAGGTGATCCAGCCCTCCGATAGTCCTTGGGGCCCTCCTCCAGACTTGCTCCAGCAGGTCAATGTCTTTGCTCTGCTGGGGACTCCAGCGCTGAACACAGCACTCCGGGTGGGGTCTCAGGAAAGCAAAGTAGAGGGGGACAATCAATCACCTCCCTCAACCTGTTGGTCACAGTTCTCTTGATGCAGCCCAGGATACTGGGTTGGTTTTCTGGGCTGAAAGAACACACTGCCAGGTCATACTGAGTTTCTCACCAACACTCCCAAATTTCTTTCTCTTCAGAGCTGCTCCAGTTCATGCAAAATTTCTGCAACTAATATGATACAACCAAACCAATACTGAAGATTCTCATTTTATAATCCCAGCACGGATCGTGCATTTATTCCGTAAAGTCAAAGATTTATGTTGACATCACAAAGCTTGCACAACAGACTCTGCAGACACATTTAGGATATGGATTTCTCAATCACAAATGTTCAAGCCACAAATTACATCACAAAACAACCCAACCCCCCTGTCCCCCACAAAAAGCAATCCTGCAACAAAATAAAATGCCAACAAAACCAAAACCAAGCCATTTGGATTTTTCCGGCAATAGTAAAAACTAGTGCCATTCCCTGCTATTGATGCAAGCATAACAGCAACTTGCTTTTTGTTTCTATTCCAGTTGTCTTATGCAAACTAATTAAATATATATGCATATTTTCATCTGCAGCAGGCATAATTCAACACTGCATTGGCACTCCTGCATGCAGTAGTACAAAAGCATATATGCAATCTCATAATCGCAGTTTATTTCTTCTTGGCTTTAATCTTTTTGTCAGATGCTACTTTATCCCAAACTGGTACACAGATCTTTCAAAACGCCTGAAAATAAGGAGCTTATACTGAAGAGAAAGACCTAAAACTGCTTCAGTTACAATTTACTGCAGTCTTTGAACATGACACAAAGTATCATCTTGTTTTTTAAAGCTGCATTTCCAACTACTTGTTTTAACTTCCCCTGTGAAATAAGCACATTAAAGCTAAAACAAGTAAGTCTCTCTGGCCCTAAAGTAAAAATATAGTTAAGCACTTCAGAAGTGCTGTGCTTAGTGAAACTGATTCGTACCTTATTTCACCTCACTCTGAATTACTGATTAAATCCAGTTATTAAACAAATTTCACCTTTTACTTTGTGTTCCTGTATTGTTTTGACTAAAACATCAGATTCTCTCCAAGTAATGCAAAAATGTAACAAAGTAATTGTAATCTTGGAATTTTACATTTAATTCATGAGTGACTCGCATCTTTTGTGGGGAAAGCATTTTCTTCTGCTCCTACTCACAGCTCATAATACAAACTGTGCAAAGATAGGCAAAAATAAACTATTGAGTCACATTTCTTTTGTCAGAAGACTGAAGTTGCCTGGATAACTTAACTGTGTGTATTCCTTTAACAATGGATATTTGGATTTCCTTGAACTATACTACATTATAGTAGTCTGTTTTGACCTGGTAAAGTGCCTGACTTCAGGTCTAAATTCTAACAAAGAGTTAATATATCTTCAAGGCACTCTCCTCTAAGAGTTTGAAGTAAAAAAAAAAAAAAATAAAATCAATAAATGGGGAAAACAGCTGAAAGGTGTGCAAGAGGTATCATATATAAGACATGAAACAACTTGAGAAACACAATTAAGAAGTGGCATTTCTAAAAATAAGTTCCTAAATTACTGAAGAGGAATTTTAAACACATATGCTAATAAGCACTTGACAAAGCTAGAACAGCAGAATTTGGTCAAAAGATCTTAATAGAAATATCCTAAAATCTTTTTTGCAACACCTTAGTTCAAGAAATCTTCTGTAAAGTGAAGTTAATTCTTCTCTGACAGTTAAATTTCATTTCAAGAAATTAAGTATCATGCTTATATTTTACCCCTGTAGCTTGAGTCTTTTCTCAAGATTCATTTCTGCAGCCAGCTACCAAATCAGGCTTCAGATTATAGAGCAGGACAGAAGGTAGATTATACTTTACCCAGAAGTTTCTATACTTCTTTTAAGCCTCTCTTTCTGACAGGTCAAGTAACAAAGAGGTGCACCTGTCAACAGGTGTACCTGTACCTTAATGAAATTAATCTCATACAATACTTTTAATCTTAATATTTAATGTCTTAATTTTACTGTTGCAATAAATGCAATAGAAGTATTTTTATATAAGTTCTGGTTTATATCTAAAAATACTATAATTTACTCCAGGTCTTTACTCAATGGAAAGATCAGCTGATTTTCCAAGTTTTCCCTCTAAAACTTGAAACCAGAACAGAAACACACAAACTAAAACACTGTCAGAATCTGCAAGTCACTAGGAAACACATACAAGATTCCAGTCCTGCAAAAATCTGATTCACTTGTAAACTCCTTGTACAAGCACATAGTTTGCAATTATTTTAAATACACAAGCAGAAGGCAACTCATAGCTTTTTTTTGCACTACTCTGAAGTCTTTGAGAGGCCACACATGCATACAATATATAGAGTTTTAGATGAACTCAGTATGGGTCATAAAAAAAAATTAAACTGGAAAATTGTATTAAAAAAACTACTTTCACTCTTTTCTTGTTTTCCAATACAAAAGTTTAAAATATTTCATCAGAGTGCATTTAAATCCATATTTAACTCACATCCACCTCAAGATATCTGACGCATAATAACTGAGAGGGCACAGGGCACATGCCCAGTGATGTGGAACTCATGGGTATACACAAATGACACCACAACAGAAGTGGAATGCTGTTTCTGAAATAAATTATAAACTGCTGGGTAAATGCCTAGAGAAAGTAAGGGAAGTAGATCAAAGATACACACACAAATTAGTCTTTGAAAGTATTACTTTGCATATGCACTAAGCCTTAAGGTAAGCTTAACACACATTTATGGTCTCCAGGTGTTTTCTGCAGCTTTCAGGGAGCACAAGTCTGTAGCTATACCTTTAATGTTTTGTGATTTGTATTCACACGGAGTAAAACCTAGGAGCTTGTTTTAATTCAACTTTTCTCCTTACAAAATCAGAATTCCACTGATATTAACACAGAAAGAAACTGGACTCTGAATTCAAAGACAAAATAACCCTCAGTAATAAATTTTCCAACACATGAAGGTGCACAGTGTGCCATGATAAATACTATTTTTAACTGGTCGATGGTGCATTGACTGTACATAAATATGAACTGCCTCTGCTGTGAGACTGCCAGCAGTCTTCATTCTTAGTTCCAACGAAATGTCACCTTCATCCATTTTGGCATACATTTGAAGAATACTGGCAGTTCCCACAGTGCTTTTAAATTACCTTTTAATGTTTTAGCTATGTAATTCCTGAAAGAAATTACTTCTTATGTTTTTGCTTTAACAAAGATAATCTGCCTCTCATTTCCTAAACAATGCTATTCACTTACAGCTTGAGCATCCTACAAGAGATACTACAGCATCAAAGCATTCTTTTAAGTTATTCTATGTAAATCACAGCTATAATCATATCAGAAACATGGGGCCTACCAGCCTTACCTGACCTACCTTACAAAAACCCCTCGCAGACTGACCCCAGTCTCTATCAAAATGTTCTAGGCGGGGGATGACATAAAGAAATCTGTTCAATCAGCAATACCAGACCAGAGATTTTCTCAAGCTTCGCCCTCACCATCTAAAGCATTGAAGCTATTACCAGACACCTTAAATAACAGCACTTCAGCAAGCATCCCTCGACTGTCTCCATTTGAAGACACTCGGAGAAGGGCTTACAAAAGAGCTAGAGGAGAAGCCACAATTTTTACAGAATAAACACCAGCTACCAGCCCAGCATCCAGGGACCCGCTCCCACAGAGCAGGATACCTGGGCGGGATTCGGACCCGTCCAGCGGGGTCGGTACTGCGGTACCTCCCGGGAGCGCTCGCCTCCCACTCCGCCAGAGTTCTCCCCGCGGGCACAGCAAGCTCCCGGCGCCCGGGGCACCAGGACGCTCCCCGGGGCACCAGGACGCTCCCCGGGGCACGAAGGCGGCCGCATCCCACCCGGCTCTGCCAGGGACCCCGAGCGCCAGCGCCGCCCCAGGCCCATCTCTGCCCGTGTGATGACGGCGAGCAGCGAAGGCACACAGCGGAGCAGGAAGGCACCCGGAGGCGGCGGCGGCAGTCCCGTCGCGCCCCCCTCACCTTGGTCAGCTGGGCGATCTTCTTGCTCATTTTGAAGTGCAGGTCCGGGCTGTGCTCGGCGCCCAGCCCCGCCGCTGCCGCTGCCGAGCCGAGCTTGGCGGCGCCGGGCGCGGAGCCGC